>CM028751.1:29738676-30067132 GCA_016801395.1 Leptodermis oblonga
GTTTCTAATTGGTCAGGGGCGCTTTTACCTTGGAAAATCATACAACTACCTCATGGCGAGTTAGCTGTACCCACGAATGATATAAATACTACAGTTGCTTTGGCTTTACTCACGTCAGCGGCCTATTTCTATGCGGGTCTTACCAAAAAGGGATTAAGTTATTTTGGGAAGTATATTCAACCAACTCCAATCCTTTTACCCATTAACATTTTAGAAGATTTCACAAAACCCTTATCGCTTAGTTTTCGACTTTTCGGGAATATCTTAGCTGATGAATTAGTTGTTGTTGTTCTTGTTTCTTTAGTACCTTTAGTGATTCCTATACCTGTTATGTTCCTTGGACTATTTACAAGTGGGATTCAAGCTCTTATTTTTGCAACTTTAGCCGCGGCTTATATAGGCGAATCCATGGAGGGCCATCATTGAAATAATCTTCTTTTTTTTTTCAAATTTGAATGTACGGTTCAAGCTAATCTACTTAAGGAATATATAACTACGCCATATACGATATATGATATTTATAGTAATGGAAAAATGAGTATATTAATGAGTCTATTACAGGGTTGCCTAAAAAAGGAAAGAGATCAACAAAAAGATCTTTTTCCTAAAATCCCTCTTCGTCCACTTAATTTAATACTATACCCCCACAAGCAATATTCAATTTCTATCTCATTATTCAATATATCAATATGAAAATAATAGAATAAAAATAAAAAAGGGTGAAAGGAAAGAAACGATTCCCCATTTCGGTTGATTTTGGTGAATGATTGACCAAACGAAAATAGTAATATAATAAATAACAAATTGCATGAACTTAGATCAATCAAATTCAAATAATGTTATTTCTATCCAATGATTTGGACTAACCAATTTAGCCATTTAGATTTGATCCAGTGTAAGAATGATAAAAAGGGGAAGGCGAAAATAATTTACAAAAAGCGAAATTCAGAACAAATGGATTGGTTAGGAAAGGGTAGGTATATGCAATTGAATGGCTATAACTAAGTCAACTCCCACATATGTTTTAGTAATTGATTCTCAAATCCTATTGACTGTAAGATGAGTGGTTAGTTTTCGTTATAGTCGATATTGCCTGATTATATATGAACTAAAGATATATTATATTTCATTTATGCCCTACTTCTACAAATTCTACGAATTTAGATGGTTATTCCAAGGGAAGTCCGTCCCTCTCACCTCTTTGGGACTTTGACTGTTTATATGTTTTTCTTAATTTCATCGGTTTACTCATTCAATTCATAGTTCGGAACCAAGAACCGAATGAGTTTGTGGATAGAAACGAAAAATAGATATTGAAGGGGTTCGAACGATTCAATAATACTATTACTTCAACCCGAAGTTATTAGTTATTTCGACTAGATGAATCCTAGCAATGGAATAAGAAAGTTATAATTCGTTGGTTGATTGTATCATTAACCATTTTTTTTTGGTACGAGGGGACTTATCATGAATCCACTGATTTCTGCCGCTTCCGTTATTGCTGCTGGTTTGGCCGTAGGGCTTGCTTCTATCGGACCCGGGGTTGGTCAAGGAACTGCTGCGGGCCAAGCTGTAGAGGGTATTGCAAGACAACCTGAGGCAGAGGGAAAAATACGAGGGACTCTATTGCTTAGTCTAGCTTTTATGGAAGCTTTAACAATTTATGGACTGGTTGTAGCATTAGCACTTTTGTTTGCGAATCCCTTTGTTTAATCTTATTGTCATTTGATTTTTCGAATTATAGCAAGATTTGATTCCTCTAATTATTTATTCGTTGACAAAATAACCTACGGGAAGGGCTGATTTGCGGATGAGGAATTGGTATACCGACCCGACTCGCTTTCATCCTTCCCATTTGGAGTCCAGGGGAGGTTAAGTATTGCAAGAATGCGGTTAGTTTACATAACTCCAATACTTTTCAAAATCAAAACAAAATAAAGGAATAAATAAAAAAGAAGGCTATTCTATTTTTGAGTCTATCTATTATCTATAAAAGGAGATCCTATGAAAAATGTAACCGATTCTTTCGTTTCTTTGAGCCGATGGCCATCCGCCGAGAGTTTCGGGTTTAATATCGATATTTTATCAACAAATCTAATAAATCTAAGTGTAGTGCTTGGTGTATTGATCTTTTTTGGAAAGGGAGTGTGTGCGGGTTGTTTATTTCAAGAATAGGCTGGACCAACCAGCTGCGCCTTTTTTCGTTATAACTAGCAAAGAAAAGTGCATGATCTCGCGAATTACTTCGAAAGAAATTTTTAAATTCGACGTAAGAACTATAGCATTTCGTGATTTATTGGTAAAATACTCTTTGATTCTCCAATAATGTAGGAATATTAACATGGTTAAAGCAAGTTGTTTGAAGTCTCGATACAGCATGGTACTCTTTCTACCACTATGATAATATAGGGATGATTCAAAATGAATCATTTTATCGCTAGAGAACACTCCTAGCGATAAAATGATTTGAAGAGCACTTATTGTAATTGTAAAACTGGGCATTTTACCCATTTTACTTACCCATTTTATCCAACGCTGAATCGGCGACCTATGTGTTCTGTATAAATAAGAAGAATTTTTTGGATTTGAAGAAACGAAAAAAAAAAAAAAAAGAAACGACTTCCAAATACGAAGAGAGGTTGACCAATGTCGATCACTCATTCGCAACCCCCAGAAAAAAAAAAAAAAAAAAAAAAACAGAGGTGAGAGAGAAGATGGCTGATGCACTCATAGCTTCCACTGTTGAAGTTCTTCTGGGGAAGGCAATTTCCCTTGCCACAGACAGAATTGGTTCGCTGTTCGGATTCACTAAGAGCATCTCCAGCAGCGGAGTTTTCCGCTGCTGGAGAGTTGAATTTTTGGAGGTGGGCTTCCAGCCCACCTCCGCCTCTGCGTTTTACGCAGAGGCATGAATAGTGGACCTCGGGGAGCCGAGGTCCACTATTCACAACTGGACTTATTTTTTTTTTTTTTTTATTATTATTTTTATTTATAGTTTAATCCCCAAATTTACTTTTATCTATTATTTGAACCCATTGATTAATTAAAAAACAAACTTTGTTGTTATTATAAATTTAAGAGTTTAATTTATTTACTTGTTATTTTATATGTGATTAAAATATATATAATTATAGTCAACTCTACTTAATTATAAAGAAAATTTTAAAATTTTGCATAATATAATTATGAAAAACGCACTTTAAAAGTTTTTTTAGTATTATTAAATTTCGTGTGTCGGGACTATTTTTAATTTAGTTTGCATTTCATCATTTTTCATTGTCATATTCATATAATGATCGTTTAATTTTAACTAAATGAATTTATCATATTGGATGAAATTGCAAAATAAACTAATTAGTTGGGGTTTTTGTATAAATAACTTAAATAGTACAAAAGTAATTAAATTGAATTTAAAATTATGTGTATGGAGGAATCAAAAAAGAATATTCTTAAAAAACTGGAAGGTAGAGTTTTCTGTTGGGGCAAATTTACTGTAGAAACTGGAACTGAGAGGTGGAGGTGGCTGGAATAGTGAAAACTGCTGGAGATGCCTAAGGATTTGAAAGCATTGCGAGAACTTGTTTCCAAGATTCAAGCTGTCTTGGCCGATGCGGAGGAGAAGCAGATCAATAGCAGGGCTGTGAAACGTTGGCTCCTGGAGGTTGAAGGAGCTGCTTTCGAAGCCGACATCGTCCTGGATGAGCTCATTTATGAAGATCTTCGTCGACAGGTGAAATCCTTGAACCAAACAGACAAGGGGATGAAGGTATGTTTGTTCTTCTCCTTCTCCAAACATGATCTCTCTATTCGTTGGAGGATGAGTTCCAAGGTTAGGGAACTTAACCAAAAGTTGGAAAAATTTAACAACCAAGCCATGGAGTTTGAATTGTTGATTAGGATGCCAGATCCACAGCTCCCCACTGCTGCTACTATGCCAGATCGACAGACCAACTCTCTTCTTCTCCCATTTGTTGCAGGAAGAGCCAAAGAAGAATCTGAAATAGTGGCCATGTTGTTGGGTTCCTCTCAACAAAATGTTTCTGTTCTTCCCATTGTTGGCATGGGTGGATTAGGCAAAACAACTTTGGCTAAATCCGTTTACAACAATCAAGAAATTGAGAGTCACTTCAACAAAAAATGCTGGGTTTGTGTGTCCGACAAATTCGAAGTGACTGAACTTTTCAAGGGGATTTTAGAGTCATTGAGGGGAGGAAAGGTTGAGATATCTGGCCCGGATGTTATTGTTCAAGAGATCCGAAAGGAGCTTGATGGGAAAAGGTTTCTTTTAGTTCTCGATGACGTGTGGAAGATAAATCAAGAGTTGTGGGGTAACTTTTTCGATTCTTTGGTTGCACTCAAAAGCACTAACGGAAGTTGCTGTCTTTTAATAACTACTCGTTTGAAACCAACTGCTGACATTGTGTCTACCCTTGGCCCTTATAGCTTGCAAAGGCTATTAGACGAGGATTGTTGGTCTATTATTACACAAAAGGCAACTAATACTAATATTGGTGAAGAGGAGATGCCTTCAGAGTTGAATGTTCATAAAGACCAAATTTTAAAGATATGCAAAGGTCTACCACTTGCTGCCAAAGTCATTGGAGGCTTACTACGTTCGCAGAAGAGAGCAGAATGGCTTTCATTTGTGGAGAATAAGATTTTGAAAGTTAGCGGAGATCATGAAGATGAGATTATGCCAATGCTCAAGCTGAGCTTCGACAATTTACCATCTCCATCTGTCAAGAAATGTTTCGCTTATTGTTCAATATTTGCCAAAGATACAAAATTGCGTAAACAGGAATTGGTGGAACTTTGGATGGCAGAGGGCTTTCTTTTAGAGAATGTTGAGAAGGGAACAACAATGGAGGAAACTGGTGGTGACTATTTAAATTTTTTACTGCAAAGTTCTTTGTTGGAGGAAATAAATCAGAAGTATGGAGGATGTTATTATCAGATGCACGATCTAGTTCACGACCTTGCAGAATCTGTTTCGAAGCCAAAAAGATCTCAGGAGAATGGTGGAATGGAGAACAACTACCAGGTTCGGTATCTTGCTCTGGACTCAATTGAAGATGGATCAGAGAAGGTCTTGGATGCAACATCACCATTGGTTCGTACTCTATTTCTTAAAAAATGTAGCACATTTGATGAAAAGTTATTGAAATTTAAGAACCTGCATGTCTTGAAACTGGAATCTTTTTTTCAAGGTGATCTGCCAAGCTCTATCGGCAAGCTGAAACATTTGCATTATCTTCGCCTTTCAAATTCTGATGTCAAAATGTTGCCAGACTCTCTTTGCATGCTGTATAATTTGCAAACATTGGTAGTGGATAGGTGCTACAAGTTACAAAGTCTTCCACAAGGAATGAACAATGAATTAGTTTGAGGCACCTTCACTATTTTCCTAATGATGAGAAATTCAAAATGCCTCCGGATATGGGACGACTATCTGGTCTTCAGACATTGGAGTTCTTCAACATAGGAGAAGAGAGGGGTTGTGGAATAGAAGAGCTCGGATCCATGAAAAATCTTAAAGGCGATCTTGATATACGAAATCTTGAACTAGTAAGGGATAAAGAACGAGCAAGACAAGCAAATCTGTCTCAAAAGAAACATCTTATAAAATTGAAATTTTATTGGGCCACCAATAGTCGTCAAGGCTTTGAAAATTGCGATGAGCATGTATTGGAAGGCCTTGAACCTCACTCAAATTTACAAGAGCTCATTATTAAGAATTTTATGGGTGCTCGAATCCCTCAGTGGCTTGGAAAGTTGTCAGCATTAGTTAGGTTGAAGTTGTTTAATTGCAAGGGTTGCACAAAGGTTCCAACACTTGGACATCTACCCTTGCTTGAAAGACTTGAAATTGTAGGGCTAGATAATGTCAGTTGTATTGGGGATTCATTCTATAGTGAAGGCAGGGAAACGGTGTCGAGAAGACAAGTTTTTCCAGCCCTTAAGACTTTATTGCTAGACAGAATGATGAATTTGGTTGAATGGAAGGGAGTGGAAGCGGTGGATGAAGGGGTTGTGTTTCCCAGGCTTGAGACTTTGTCTATCTGTGAGTGTTTTCAACTTGCCATTACACCAACTCACTTTCCAAGCCTTAGGCTCGGGTTTCGGGCTGGGTTTGGGTTCGGGCGGGGCAGGCCAGGCCAGTTCAGTTTAGGTCAAGTTCGGGCTTGGTCTAGTATCAGGCCTCGGGTCGGGGTCGGGGCAAGCACGGGGTTTATATGAATATAAAAAAAAATTAAAAATTGTGTTTGGACAAAAAAAACTACATACGATTAAATATAAAAATATAATATTTCAAATTTTAGAATAGATTCAAAATATTAAAATTCGCTTTAAAAAAAAAGGAATTAAAATGAAATTAAAAAATTTTGAAAAAAATTTATTAATAAACCATTAAATAAGCCTTAAATTTTTGTATAATGGGTATTATGGGTATCCATAGCTACCCATTACCCATTTGAATTAAAATCATTAATTGAATGGGTAATGGGTACCCATTACTCATTAAACTAAGATCCATTTAATATCCGCTCAATACCTACCCAACCTGCCCGTTTGACACCCTTACTTAAAACTATCTCACTGTGACATTTCATTTTTCAACTTTGTTCTTACATTTTGATTTCATACTATTGGCATACCTTTAGGTGTGTAGAAGACATGGAGCAATCTGTTCTATCAAAATTTCCTAACAGTTACAGGTCTCATTGAAAGCAATCCTCAAGCAGTGACATGGGTAAAACGCTGTTACTTTGAGCAACTTGTCCTGTTACTGTGATGCTTGGGAACATGTGTCTACTGACTGAGTAAACTGGTTGCATGGATGAATGCGGAGATTGTTGTTTTTGTGTTATATGTCAGACTTGTTCTATCAAGAATGACTACATTTTGACATAATTGTCTAAATATTCATGTCACTTCCATAAGCCAAGCCATTAGGATGAGGAAATTTTCTATTGCATTTTCACTGTAGAGTCCAAAAAATATTTAATCAATAATTGATAGGGCAGAATCCTTGCTTCCTTGATATGTGTAAGGTCATATAAATTCCTTGGGTCATCTACATTTGCTAACCACGAGAAGTACAACAGTTGAGAACTAGAAACTGTAGCTTTAGCGTAAGCACCATAGTATAACGAACAATTTGGCGAACTTTGATGGTTGGGCAGCAGAATTGTCCTTACTGATTTTAACTAGTAGCTGGCTTGGAAAATTTTTAATGGCTGTGATAATATTATGTGGAATAGATTTGATAATTCTTTGTAATGGTTGAGTATCATATGGATGTATGAATTTGATTATGATGTATTGAAAGGCTGCTCATCTAACTTCCTCTTGTAAGAGCTATTTAGTAAGTTTATATGGAAAATAGCTGGAAGGAGAAAAGGCACAAACCTGCAATATGTCGTGCTACTCGTTGCACTTGTCTCTGAAATACTGCTAATGACTCAATTTGATTCCTGCCCTGATTTTTTTTCTTAGTTTCTACCCAGCAGTTGATTTTTTTAGTATCATTTTGTATTATTTCCCTTTTAGGTGTAACAGTGAGAAGCATGAGGAATTTTATATTTTCTGCATCTCTCAGCCAGTTGACTGTTAATACCAAAATGATTCTTCATCCTTAGGTTACATGCCTTGTAACTGTATCTCAAATTTGACCACCAAGATTTAGCATCATCCATTATTCAAGTTGAATCTAATCTGACATTCCTTGTACACTTATCCTCTTTTCTGGTTGTCAGGCGGAGACTTTTGCAGTAATTTAATCCAAATTGATGGAGCTACTCATGAATCTTTCTGTCTTTTTGCTTACCACTTAGAGCCAATGAAAAATTCAGATCCCCTGTTATAAGTGCCAACTTTTCCCCATGACCTCTACCTCTTTTCCACATTGTATGTATGGGGAGATATCCAAAAGCTCTCCCTGTACCATCTTTGGCATATAAATTTATCAACCTTCAGGCTCCTTATAGCAGCACTTAAGTTGCTAGCTTATTAAATATTTGCACTTATCTGGTATCTCCATTTTCTCCATTGAAACTACATTTCCATTCCTTGATTTGGTCAATGTAATCTCTTTTAGTGTTTGTAACATGTTTTTCAAGAACTTGTAGCGGTGTAGAAGTATTCTTTAGTCTCTCATTCATGCATTTGAGATGTTATGATGGCTTTTGGATGGAAACAATGGATCACAACGAAAAAGAAAAGAAAATAGGGGCTTTTTGCAAGCCTGATTGATTCCATTTTATGCTTATGTTAAAGGATTGTGAAGTTTGGAACTATTGTTTTCCTTCAATCAATTACTTGGATGGATTTACAGATTCAGAGTGTTGTACATGTCATTCCATCTTGTATGACCAAAAGAATATTTACAGAAATCAAAAGTAAAGAAGATTTACAGAAATCAAAAGTAGACTCTGATAGATAGATATATTCAGCTATGGCTATTGTTTCTAGAACAGGACATTTTCTGGCCTTAAAACAACCTGCTAGAGCCTTGATACCTACTTGTATTTCCACCTTGCTCCACCGATTCTGTTTGGCAGAATTCGTAGCAGCTCTCACTGCTTCTACACCAGCCACCACTGGTGAATAACACCATCCCGAGCCATTGACCAAGCTTGCAGTAAATTGCCTCTTCAGTCTGTAGCAACCACACTAAAACCAGCACTCCTAGTTGAAGATTTTAAATCAGAACAAATGTTGAGCTTAATGAAGCCTTCCTCCGGTTTTCTGTATCCTGATTAAAACTGCTTCTTTGTGACTTCGTTTGACTAACTTAGCAAAAGTTCATTTACATTTATATTCTAACCTTTACTCCATTGCCCTATATACCACTTCCATTTCCATACAAGCTTCAGCATTAAAGCACCATCTGTTTGTAGCTGAAGTTTCTGAATATTTTCTTTGGTTTTCTGATTTCTAATTTTGACACACTGAGGAAGGAAGACCATGTGAACATTGAAGCTGATGCTTTACCTTGCCTCTTGTGGAGACTGGAAGAATTAAGCTGAAGTCTCTGAAGGTGATATTCGCCAACCTTCTGCTAGTCTACTAAGTAAGCTGTAGCCTAGCCTCGGAAGATCATACTCGCCAACCTTCTGCTACTACACGGTTAACCCAAAGCTCTCAACTTTGAGCCTGACAAGGGAAATGCACAGTAGCCTCTCTCAAGACCATTTTGCTTTTTCGAGAAATTGAAGCTAGCATTGGGATACTGCTTCCAGCATTTTGCTTTCGTTCTTCAGAGTTTATTTTAGGGCGATAGAAAGCGAGGTTTTATTCAAGGAATTTGGAAGGGATTGCGAAATCGGGGAATTTACTCTGTCTGAACCCAATCACATCGCACAAGCTAAAGATGGCTACAATGACCCATCAGAGGTGGTAAACATGCTTCGGGAAAAAAAAATTTCCGAAAAATACACTCCATTGTTCATTCTACAAATTAAATGAAGCATGCGGGACATAAAAATTACAAAACTAAGGTTTTGAACTTAAAAAATTATAAAATAGATCATATGGGCATATAAATTGTACTATTATATTTCTAGGAGTTTTTCTAGTTGTCGAAACATTGGGGGATTTGTACATTTAACTTGTTTCCCAAATTAAGGGTATGAACTATGAAGGGATTATAATTGGCATAGATATCTTCGATAGAAAGTTGTTTGATTGGTCATTTAAGGCCCATCTCCAGCGGAGCCCAATCTAAAGTTCCACTGGAACGCTAATATAGCTGTGGAAAGGTTGAGGTGGGTTGGACAATCTTTCCCTTATTTGTTCAAGTGTGAACAGTGCACTTATGTCATGCAAATTAGTTAATAATATGAAATTTTGTTTTAATTAGAATTATTAAACGGTGTCGTTAGCTTGTTAGAAGAATTGGTATAAATATTATGTAATAGTGATGAGATGGGGATGTTGAATGATATTTCTGATTTTATCTCTTCTCCAATTCTTCTTCTTTCTCATCTCAAATTCTCTCTAATTCTTCTCATCCTCTATTATTTCTCATCTCCTTCTTTTCTACAATTAATTTCAAGAAATTTTAGGTCTGATTTCCTAACATGGTATCAGAGCAAGTTCTTCCTTGGACTGTAATTTTCCTTTTGTTTTAAGCTCCATTTCCATCTATCTTGAGAATGGAATTCCCATATTTTTGTGGCCAAAATCCTGGAGGTTGGCTTCTGAAATTTGACCACTTATTTTTGATAAATTCAGTTCCCGAGGTTTGTAAAGTTCCATTAGTTCAACGGTACTTGAAGGGTAGGGCTGAGTTTTGGTTTCCCTACAGTCATGGAGGGGTCAAATTTCCTGGGATACGTTCGCAGAACTCATCATCGATCAATTTGGAAGCTATCGATTCCGCAATAATGAATATGGGGTGACGGAGATTTCGGAGGTTTGGGTAGCTAAGCATTTGGAATTTGATCAATCGGAAGTTTCAAAGACCAGCCAAGAGGAGCAGGTTGACGAATTAGACGAAATCAGGATGGCCATTGAAGAAGCCGCAGCGGCAGAAGATATTCCTCCTGAAATCAATGGGGCTGGAATCCCATATGAGATGCTTGATATGGAAATGGTGTCAGTAACGATTGAAGGTAGTCTCGAAGCAAAAGTCGCCGCAAGTGACGATGACGAAACAAAAACGGTAACAATTCCTATCTCGGCTTCTTTTGGTAAGAACTCTCTAAATTATTTCGACTGTTGGAAAGAATTTGCATATGAAGTTAAGGAATATGTGTTTGGATTTGATAGTAGTTGTGGTACTCTTGATTGTCTCTGTGATTTGGACCATGAATTAATGACGACTAGTGATGTTAATAGAGAGTGTGTGACAACGGATGAATTTCAGAACGCAGTCTTTGACGGTGGGGGGAGAATGAACATAGTTGAAATTATGGTGATAGATGATGATTCTGAAGATGAACAATTAATGATGGCCGCATCTAAACCAGTGGGCATTCTGGGCGAAGAACAAGAGGCAGACTCGATCTCTTTCGAAGCTTCGAGTGGTAAGCACTTCCTCTACAACTACTGTTTGGAATCTTCTATTGATTATGTTAGTAGAAATGAAGTAAATCCTCCTGGCCTTCATTATGAAAGTTGTGATGAAGTTAAAGTGATTGTTCGGGATTCTGTTTTAAGAGATGAAGGCCCTGAGTTTGTCAATATGTGTGCTGGAAAGTTAGAATGGCAATTATTGATTCTAATGCAAGGATGGAATTCTTGAGTGATGATAAACATGAAACCATACGAATTAACGGCTCATGGGTTAAAAGGGGAACTAGTTTTAAGGGGGGTACTAGTATCTCTACACAGCAGTTGATTAAGGTTGAGTTCGCTGACTTCATGATTATGCATGGGGTTGTTGTTAGTTGGGATAAAGGGGATCAAATGATTAATTATATGCCTGAGATTTTGGTTGTTTTTAACTCTCCGTTTAGCAAGTTCCACTACAAGTATAACATTGAGTTTGAAGTCATTATTCTAGCTATGTTTGCTGGTGATTATGTTATACTGGAAAATCAACAGTCAGTTGCAAATTGGAAGGAGTTGAATGGGTTAAGGTTGTGACGGGGTTCAAAGGAGGAACGAGAAATTCTGTGATGAAATTGACAGTTGAATGGGTTAACGTACATAAATTTTGTTGTGTGGAGATGTTTACTGCTTTTAAGGGAGGAAGTAAGTTTCTATATGAGCTTTTCAGTGGAAATTATGAGTTTAGGAACATTGGTGCAAGGATGAATTGGTTTCCCACGTGGAGTGCTGCT
The DNA here is from genome assembly GCA_016801395.1 of Leptodermis oblonga. NCBI lineage: Eukaryota > Viridiplantae > Streptophyta > Magnoliopsida > Gentianales > Rubiaceae > Leptodermis > Leptodermis oblonga. The sequence continues at coordinate 29,750,466 of CM028751.1, forward strand.
GCTGAGATAAGAAACCAAAAGAAGGGAAGAGTCTTCCTGAGTCTGCTTAATTATGATTCATATGGATCAGGAAACTGGCATTTAACTAAAATGTGTGAATATTTTGAATGGGTAAGAAAGGCAACGTTGTTCAAAGGCGGAACAGATACTTTTGTGATAAGATTGGTATTGAATGGTGTAGATCCTCGTAGTTGTGTTGCTGATTGTGATATGCTTGGAAATTCACTATTATTATTAGTAATTGGGTTAGTTGGGGTTGCCATTAAAAGTGAGACTGTTGAAATTTCAGATTACAAGGATGTTTTAATTTCGTTGGGACCTAGTTATGTTTTGGAGTGTTTTCAAAAAGTTGCAGTGGAAGGATGATTGATAATGCCATACAGATGGAAATGGTTCTGAGAGGATCTTGTGTGTGGAATTCTAAGGATTTCAATGGTGAAACTCTGCAGTTTGGTTCTCAGGCTGCTCACTGCCACACTACCCTTTGGTGGTTGCATATGGCATAAGGATTTCTATTAAGATTGTTGATGTTCACCTTGGAACTGCCTTATTGATGAGTATTTTGGGGAGTGACCATCTTGGCTCTTATGAAGAGATATTGTTTGCTGGAAAATTAATTCCTCCCAGATCTTGGATTGAAAATTGCTATCTTTCCAACCTACCGAACTATGAGTACAAAGCCAGTGTTGATTCAGTAGTTGTTGGCGATGTTTATGCTGGGAGTACTGACAAAGGCTTGCGACAGTATGGCGAATTCAGGAATCACTTTGTGAAGGATTTTCTAAACTCCAAATTACATCAGATTGTAAAGTTTACCATATTCTCTTATTTTGGTGCTATCATTTTTGCAATAGTGGATTTTGAAGTGTGCAATACTGATGTTTCTTCAAGTATGTCTAGTGCTGCAGAAGGATGTGCTCAATTTGACAACAATCATCTACAATTAATGGCTTGGGAAGTTCTACAGAATGCATGTCGTGCATGCAATGAAGATTGTTGGCAAGATGGAAATGCGTGCTGCCCCATTTTGAAATTTTTTGGTGATACACAGAAGAAAAACAAAGGGAATGGTATTGGTGGCTTGAATAGTTGCTGGAGTCTGCTGGCATTTAGTGATCCTTATCTCTCATGTGCTGTAGCAAATCACAGTTTGAAGTATTTTTTGAAGTTGCAAGAACTCAAAAACTTTGTAGAGCAAGATGTGTTTCACGGGGAATTCAAGAAATGGAATATGAGCTTGATCATCCATCTTGGAGATAAAAAGTTTCCAAAATTTTGGGATAAGCTGTGACTAGTTTCAAAGGAGGCACTGGAGAATTGATTAATTTTTCAAAGATTGAGGACAAGCTTATTTTAAAGGAGGTACCATAGTTACATGAAAAATTCTCAATTCCAAGCTTGAGGACAAGCTTGATTTTAAGGGGTAGAGTTTGTCATGCAAATTAGTTAATAATATGAATTTTTGTTTTAATTAGAATTATTAAACGGTGTCGTTAGCTTGTTAGAAGATTGGTATAAATATTATGTAATAGTGATGAGATGGGGATGTTGAATGATTTTCTGATTTTATCTCTTCTCCAATTCTTCTTCTTTCTCATCTCAAATTCTCTCTAATTCTTCTCATCCTCTATTATTTCTCATCTCCTTCTTTTCTACAATTAATTTCAAGAAATTTTAGGTCTGATTTCCTAACAACTTAAACCTATTTAGGTGCACTCTCACGCCTCTACTTTTTCTTTTGTCTTTTTTATAAATGTTTTTATTATTTTATTTATTTATATCTTAGACCCTAAATTAGTTTTTTTTATCTCTTATTTCAATTGATTAATTAAAAACACAAACTTTTCTATTGGTATAATTTTAAGGGTTTACTCCATTTAATTCTTATTTTATACGCAATAAAAAATAGAAATAACTATTAATAAACTCTAATTAATTAAAAGAATTTAATTATTAAGTAATATAAATATGAAAAATGGCATATCAAAGTATCCAAAATTATAAATATACTAATTGAAACACTTATTAGTAATATTGGTTTAGTAATTTTTATTTTTTTAAAAGTAACTATGTAAGAATTTTTAGCACAATTAATATTCTTGTGTTGTAACTAATTTTAATTTAACTTGTATTTTAGTAATACTAATTTCGATATTAATATAACTATCATTTGATTAAGCAATTGAATTTATAATATTAGACAAAAATGCAAAACAAAACAATTATTTGGGGTTGTTGTGTAAATAAACTAAATAGTACAAAAGTAATAAATTTGAATTTAAAACTATGGATACGGAGGAATAAAAATAGAACATTCTTTTAGAGGGATAATATAGAGTTTTTTTTTTACTATAGAAATTGAAAATTGGAGATTGAGGTGTCTGATAAACTAAAAACTGTTGCAGATACCCTAAGTGGCTGGTTGTGGGCGAGGAGGGATTCGTATAAAAATCTGCAAAATCGACAACTCTTTTCCAACCCATTCCGAAATAGTATCCGTCAATTGATTTTCATTGGGATCAAGAATTGCCAACCCTTTCAAATTCTTCAATAATGATCAGAGGCGGATTTAGGGTGGGGGCACATCCCCACTGACCCCACCTTAAGCCTATACTATTTATATATGTCGGATTTTTTTCCCCAATATTCAAATTGGCACCAAAAATTACCAAAATAAACCACTTTTTTTTGTTATTCCGATTCTTCGTTTTCCCCAAAAAACGAATTTGGCAGATTCGTTTTCGGGAAGAATGGTTGAAGGAAAAAAATTAGGGGAAAAAAGTATTTTTGGAGAAAACGAATCTCCTCGATTCGTTTTCTGATTCGGTTTCTTAAGAAACAGTTCGTGAGTGTAAAAGAAAGAATTCAAAGAAAACAACCGTTGAAAACGAATTCGACAAATTCGTTTTCTGTAGGATTTAAAAAAAAAACAAACAAAAATTAAAATTCAGTAAATATATAAAGTGAAATCCTGCATAATTGAAATTTATGCGGGTGACCGAAGAGGGAGAACCTAGTCGCCCGAACAGAGACCGATCGTCTCTGACCCACTGACCGGCGCCACCCAGCAGTTCCGGCCGATCCCGCGGCACGTGGCCGACCCTCCCGACCTCGCCGGCCCTATAGCCGGTTGTCCGAAAATCGAAATTAGGCCGACGGAACCCTAGGTTTTGAGGCAGTCTTGAAGGAGACCCAATTTCTGGCGGCATAACCTCATTTTCCATCGGGTGAACTGCGATTCTGCTCGGAATCTGCTTCAGGTTTGTCCTAAGTTTATAAAGTTGTGAATAATTTGGGTTTTATTTTTAATTGTTCACAAATCAGCATGCTTTAATTTTTGGATAAATAATTTGGGGATTCCTTCAATTAATTCCGTTTGGTATATTGTATTTGCCGGTTGGGGAAAATGGGAAGAGCATGAAAGAGTAGCTAAAGACCAATGGGTGAATTGTTTGGAAAAAATGGTCAACGTGTTTTGTAGTTGGTGGTTGGGGTAGAGGTTGATAAAAATGCTCCACGTGTTCCTGGTTTGCCTTTGAACAATTTGGTTGTGTTTGTTTAGCAAAGTTGAAAGGTGGCTTCCGGAGTACTGAGGTATTTGGCGTATTTTTTACACAATTGAAAATCGAAAATGTGAAACCATCGGCTTGCCACATAGTTTATAATTACCTTCATTTTGAAGTTGAAGTTGTAAATGTTAATCGAAATGCGGAGACCTTTGCTTAATCTGGTCTTACTTTTGATGAAAATGTGTAGAGTTGAATATTTTTTAGGGAATAGAAGCATTAGTGTTTCTTGTACCTTCGCTTAATATGCCATCGTGATTGTGTTGTTCTGAAAGTTTTTCCTATTTTTTGGTTGGTTTGGAAGGTTTCCGCATTGAATGAGGGTGTCTCGGGAAGCGTTAAGTCTGTATTTTAAACCTGGGACAAGCCTTTAAACACTTCTGAGGTACTATTTTTCAATCTCAATATCTATTGAACTGCAATAGTCTTTATACTGGAGTGTCTTGGGAAAGCTCCTAAATTATATTGTCTTTCTCTGTAATTCATGTGGTGCTCTTAGATGTATGTTTTATGGAGTTATCTTGTCCTTGAAGTCTAAATCAGTGGCCAAGGCTTATGTTACCTGCATTGTGCGCATTATAAGTTGGTTGGTTGCCTGACAATTCTATATGTCCATGAAACTAAGTCTATCACTCTGGATTCACCGTGGGAATTACGTTCTTAGAACATTAGGTCACAAATTGTGTAGTTTGAAAATGCACAAGTTCAAAGTTGCAACTGTACAGGTGCCTACGCATTGTGAAATGTATATTTGATTTGAATTTCATCTATTTTCTTCTTGATGCCCAGGTTATCTTATTGTTAACATACGATACAGCTCTATACATTTTCATCAAAAGTGAGGATATCACTTTTTGTCACGTCTAACACCTCAAACCCTTTAGTTTTGTTCGTTTATTCCAACAGGAGGTCATATTCTCCTCTACACCTTCCCATGGTTACTTGGAGAGCAATGAGGATGATATATTGTTAATTGTCGTCATCTCGTATGCAGTAACTTCCAAACTGGACCTGTTTGACCTTCCCAGGCTTCTGTAGGTATACTTATCACCTTTTTGTGTTTAATAATATGGAAGTCTAGGATGCTACAAATTTCATTATTTTCCTGATATGAAGTGCCTTAAAAGTACCTTCAGATTTGTCTTTCTCTGTCTTGCAGTTACAAATTTGAGACTTAGGATAAGTATAAATATGTATAAGTCGTTGTGCCTTGTTTCTCTTTGCTATAATATTACAGTTCCTTTAATGTATGTGACGACACTTGTAGCTTTATCTCTTGTATAACAGATAGTCGCTTTTGGTGAGATTCTGAGACCAGATATGTTTCCTTAGCTTCTTGTAGAATTACTGTACACATGGCATTGCCATATAATTTTACATCTTTACTTGCAGCATTTCCTATTTGTCAACTTTGGTCTTAATCATGGTACATAATATCCCCTTCAACCTTTATTCTTTACGTAGTGTTTTGGTAGTTTAGGTTGGAAACTGTTATGACTTGAGTAGAGCTACTATTTATTATGACTGGGAATTCTTTACATGGAAATGGAATGCACCAAAATGTTATTGAGAAACAGGTGTTTCTTACATTTTTCTCCCCGGCTGTTATATTCGACTACTAATGGCTCCAGATTTTCACATCAATTGAATGTTAGCCAGTCTTACTTGCAGTTGTAATGTATGTATGTGAAGTGTAGTTAGCCCACCACTATGTTCGTATAGTTTTATACATTAAAGATAAATCCATGGTATTGTATGTTAAGGTGAGAATTCACATTTTCATATTTGGGGACGAATTTCTTCTAAGACGAAGGAAATAGTTGCATCATTGACTCAGAAAATGTCGTTGAATACTTTGAAGGACTCACTGCGATATTTCTCCATTTTGCCTTATGCCTCGCCTGTGGTTTAGTTTCATTTCCAGTTCGAGAATATATATAGCAGTGCCAGGGGAACATATAGTAAATATCTTGTTTATATTTTATCGTTTGACTACATTAGAACCTTTTTGTATGAAGTTAGACCATCAATGGAACTTTCTTGGGGTTGTAAATGGTTTTTATCTTCTTCTCATCTATGAAAAATGTGGACAATCTCTCTCTCTGAAGAAATTTGATTCATCATTGCTGTATGATTTATTTAAGAAACCTGCATATGTTAAAGAAAAAGATTGTGTTATATGTAATTATTGTAACTTAATAACTATAAACCCCCATCTATGCTTGGAGGTAAACACCACGAATATCTTATAGATTCATGCTTGCAAATGTGATAGGATAGTCCACAATATCATAATTTTTCTTTTCTACGTAGTTGTATGGGTTTTGGGTGATTCCTGACCCTGCCATTGCTTACAGCATGAAGTAAAATCTCTGCTGATGTGCTGTCATAGTGTCCATTTTCTTGCATGAAGGGTTGTACTGTTTTGCATCCATTGATTAGTTGATAACTTCTTGCACGTATTTCTGCAGATGTAATAATTTTTTCATCATTTAAACTATCTTGTGTATTTCCATGTCTTTGTGACCACATGTCTATGCATTTATATGCGTTTTCTTTTTCCACGTGGCACTGGTTGCAATAATAGATTGTCAAGAAGAACACAGAGGGTCAAAAGTTTGTTTGAGATTAAAAAAATTCAATACCGGCTCAGTTGAGTATTGATGCTGGATCATTTCAGCATGGTATAAAGACTTGTTTAGTACCAGCCTACAGTCAAGTATTCTTCACACAATTTAGGACGATCTAGTTCATTACAAATAGTAAGCACCTGATATTATTGTTGTTGCTATTATTTTAAGAACTTTCCTTATGAAGCGACCCTCATTTTTTTGTTTATGTGGCCAGCGGAAAAGAAAATGTTGAGATGGATGTGTGTACAGGCTAGGATAGATAGAAAAAAAAGTAGAAATAGGTTCGATAGATTAAAAAAATTAATAAAATACGCCTAAGATGGGTTTGCCAAGTGCGCAGGAAACTTTTGATTGTAAAAAATGACATGTTATATTTTGATATGAATAAAACAACGTGTCTCAACAATACACGATAGTGAGATATGATTCATATAGATAATACCACATACTTGGATAAAGACTTAGTTTGTTCTTGTTGCTGTTGTTGGATTTACCAGACAACTAAGTAGGGAAAATTTTTTGTTCTATTTGAACGCTGTAAACAACTGACTATATCTTACTTTTTGTGAACTTGAGACAGTATTGTAAATTGCAGATACATGCCATGAGCCTTGATTTCGCTCTTTTATCAACTTTTGATCCTGTTTGGGTGTTCGATGACATGACTGCTCATAAATTACCCAAGCTAGGCTCTTGCCTTACAGTATTTAATCCTTCCCAACTCTGGATCTTTGAAAGATTCCCAACGCTGGATCTTTGTGAAGTATGGTACCAATGTATAAACCATTGGTGCTATGTATGAACTCATGGGTTATTTTACTATCTTATCCTACATATAACAAAGTCTTGTTTGGAGCTTACATATTTATTTATTTTTCACTTTAGCTGAAATTTGTACGCTTAATCAGTTGGTTAAATCAGTAGTTTTGTCAATGAGAAGTTAAGGTTACATACAGTTATACTTTTATTTTCATTTGAATAATGTCGGGGCTGAAATTCTTCAGCAGTTTCGGATATTGGGTATGAATTTTTTAAGAACATTCTCCATGCTTTAGTTTGTCCCAAGCGTGTCAATTTTTTATTTCTTCTGGAGTGTTTGTGAATGTGACAATGTTTTCTGTGATGTTTTATATTTTTTGTAACGTTTTTTGGTTTGGAATTCTTTTTCTTTAATGTGCTTTTGTCCTTTGCACAGTTTTTGAACTGAAAAACTTCAATTTGACATTTTTAGGTTGTGTGGTATATTTTTTAAAATGGAATTCATACGTTTGGTCAGATTTTTTGTTTTCTGAAATGTTTGGGAGTGTGAAATTTTTTTCCGCTTCGCTGTTTTTTATTTTGGCTGCACTGTTTTTCAAGGGGAAACTGCTATATGTCACTTTTTTTTATAATGTTTTCTGGACTGTTTTTGGGAAGCAATTTTTCACTTTATTTGCTGTGTAGTTTTGTTTTATGTACTTCTGTATGACTGGACTTCTTTTATTTGGTCTCTTTCTTACACTAATTTTGGAATTTTCTGTAACTTGAATTCTTACATTTCTGGACGGGTTTTCATTTTTTTTCCTGTTCTTGACATGGACTTGTTGTTTAGGTGTATTGAATTAGTATTCCTTCGCCTTTTTGTACAGGTCGGAATGGCGGGGTAGTCTGAATTATAAAATGAGTTTTAACGAGTGTAAGCATTTGAAAGGCGATATGATGGGGGCATAGGCTATTTGAAAATGGATATGCGATTGTGGAAGTGAAAATAGTTGTCTTACATGATCACTGTTGTCTTCAGTTCACTAGCTAGGCAATAGTTGATAACGGAAGAAGTAACCTTTTATTCGTCGGTTTGAAAATACGACATTTATAATAAACAATTTATTTTCGTGGAGCTTTTGTTGTTGTCGTTGTTTGTTCTTTCTATATTATATATTCATGATATTGTTTGAAAGAGACCAATCGCGAAAGGGACCTCTATCACTTACAACATAAAAGTATAGTTGACATAATTCGACAGAAAAATAACAATAATAATAATCACATTAATTCATACATATAAGACTCTTGGGAATGGAGTACATATAGAATCCACCTTCCATGTTGGTTCATAATATTCCAAATTCTCACGTGCCCCATTTTTTACAGAGTTAAAATCGATTTTTCAGTGAGTCAACTTAAAAATACATGGACTTTTTTTCCACGAGAGTCATCCCATCCCATCCCAGTAGCGTATATCTAGAGCTTGTGTTCGTGCTATCTTAGTTGCTTTCATTAGTTTTGGGCACCCTTATTTCATTCATATAGAGATCCAATTGCCAAGTATTCAATTGCCTTACTTTTTAATCTGCGTACAGGAAGATAGGTCAGCGCAATATCACTCTAATACTGCTACTAAGAGCTTAATAGAAAATTTTTCCCCCGACCTTTCTTTCCCCTTTTTTATACATATTTGTAATATGTATTTCTACTCCTGAATTTAATATATTAATTGGGCTTTATCCTTTTATGTCTGCAATTCTATAGGGATCGTTCGGCTAGGAGAGCCAATTGATTTTCATATCCTCTCTTAATCCCCCAAAGCATCAACATATCGTATATTCGCAGTGGAGTTACAAGCAAAAGTCGGACATAGACAATAAGCAGAAGTGTAGTGCCCACCCTTATTTAAACTGTAAAATTTTATGCTTAAGTACATGGTTTGTAATTTCCTTTTTATCGATTTCTTAGGTGATTGTCCTTTGTCATTGAAATACTGTTGGCTGAAGAATCGGGCATTCCCCTCGCTATTTTCATATTATATGGGCCGAGAATTAACATTGTTTATTATATAACAACAACTAACAGGTAATTTTCTCATTATTCATATTTAGCGACTTTGACTAATATAGTTCGTCATGTGCTGTACAGTTAATTAAATCAGTTCGTGTCTCATTTTTCTTGATCATCTTACACATCTGTAATTATACGTCTATGTATGTGATTAATTGTGATATGCATGTGGTTACAGTAATGTTTGATATTATTTTTTCGCATTTACTATATGAATTACATAACATATGTATATTTGGAGTTTAGTTGAGGTTTATATGGTACAAAGGAATGTGCCCCCTTAATGCTGTACTTTGTCCCCTAGATACTGTATGCGTTTGTACAAATGTTGCTGTTATGATTTATGTCAATATTTTCTGTAACTGAACTGGTCCTGTGAATATCTGAACAAGTGTTTGTGCTGGTTAAGGCATATAGAACTTGGTGGTACAACTGTGTTGCATTGAAATGGCAGTGAAATCTGTTAGAGTTATGTTATATTGGGATCGGAGAATTGAGAGGGGTCCTAATGGTTCAGAGTATAGTTGTCCTTCAAGACGAACTATTTCCGTTGCTGAGACTGTCAATTTCGAAGTCCTTTCTCCGAGGTTTTACGAAGTTAGCAAAACATTGCCTTCCCACCACAAGCTGTAGATTTATTATAGATCTCTAGTGATCGTCCCTGCTAATGCACCCGAACGGACAATGTTTGAGCATATTCTCATAGATGATGATGAAACCCTCCGTGATATGCTTAATATACCCAAGGCTTTCCCATTTGTTGTTGCGGTCCAGGTTTATTTAATTAAGGAGGCACTTCACTATGCAACCCACCCTGATGACCGAGCTGACTTTGACATTATCGGATCATCTGTAATGTCGTTCACACAACTATTGAATAATGGACACGTAGATGAAATGTGGGGAGATTTTCACATCAATTCTTTGCCCGAACAAAAACTATACGAATGTCCTTCCGCACAACCACCCCTCACATTGTTATCTTACCAAGAAGCAGTTCAGGGATTGCATGCTTCTGAGTATGTACTGCAGGAGAACCAAATGCCACTTAACACCCATCATGAGGTGGATGTCCTTGATGTCATGTCGGGTGCTAATGAGTCGGAAGGTGGAGTCGGGAAACGCGACGAGGGACAGTGTGATTTGGGAGACATACCACGGTCATTGACTAAATTTTCCCTTCATGGAAGGAAGCATGAAGAAGTTGGAGCAAGCATAAAATTTTTCCACAATATTGGGGATGAGGCTCAACACACGATCGATTAGTTCCACGATGGTACATGCCCGATATAGAAAGATGATTTGTCGGCCAATTTGGACAAGGGAATGGTTTTTGGGACGAATGAGATTCTTCAGAATGTCGTTAAGTTGTGGTCAGTTCGGGCCAACAGATATTACAAAGTATTGTATTCTACTCCAACCCATTGGACAGTTATCTGCAAATATAAGGATGACCAGAAGTGTCCATGGAGTGTCCACGCGACCTGTAAAAATAGTCGTCACTTTAAGATTACGCATCGGATCTTCGATCACTCATACACTCCAAAGCTTACAGGCCATGATCATCCAAATGTTGATTGCAAAACCATTGGGCAATTGGTCAGGGCAATGTGGAGGCAAATGTATCTTACAGCGTTCGGGATGTGCAAGAGGATGTCAGAAAGCTAAGGGTGGAAATTTCGTATAAGAAGTCTTGGTTGGGAAAAAAAAAAAGGCCTTTGAAATGGTGTATGGAGGTTGGGATGAATCTTATAGAGTTGCTGAAATTTTTGCAAGCATTGCAACAAACCAATCTAGGCACTATTGTAGAGTGGAGACACGCAGATGGTACCACAGAAGAACGCAATATATTTCATTCCGTTTTTTGGGCATTTATGCCAACCATAGAGGGTTTCAGGCAGTGCCGGCAAGTTATTACCATTGATGGACACATATGAGTGGGAAGTACAATGAGAAGTTACTGATTGCATGTGGCGTTGATGTAGCGGGTTATATATTTCCATTGGCTTGTGCACTTTCGGACGAGAAAAACTTGGCTAATTAGTATTGGTTTCTTGACAATCTTGTACGACATGTAATTGCAGGCCGCCTTGACGTTTGTCTAATATCTGATAGGCACAAGGCTATTTTGGCGGCTGTTAAGAACAACCCATTATTGCAACCCCCCTATATCCATCACAGGTTCTGCTCTCGATATGTGAAAGCCAATTTCAGTAATAAGTTCAAGGATGTTGATTTGAATAACCTCATGGCCGGGGCATCTAGTGCGCGTCAACTTCGGAAGTTCACTGTGATAATGAGGACAATCAGATCGGTTGACGAGTCTGCATACAAATGGTTGGTTGACATCCCATTCAATCAGTGGACTCTTTGTCATGATGGTGGCTACTGGTACGGGATAATGACAACCAATAACAGTGAGTCATTCACTGGTGTAATGTTGAAGGTCAGACAACTACCGGTAACCGCTTGTGTGCGGTTTATTTTCTTCTGTCTTGTTAAGTATTTTGATAGGTACCTTCAAGAGGCCCTTAACTGTATGAAAGAGAATGATCATTGGCCTAAAAAGGTTACGGAGAAGTATTTGACGAATCAGCACAGGTCAAAGTATCATCAAGTTACCCAATTTTATCGAGAAGATAGGTTATACCAAGTTCGCACTGGTGTTCACCCTAATGGGAGAAGTAACAATTCACAGACAGTTAAAAGACATGAAAAAAGCTGCAGTTGTGGTAAAATACAGATATACAATATTCCATGTTCTCATATAATCAAAGAATGTGAGGATTTGAAAAGAGATGACTTGGATTTGGTTTCAGAATTTTATTCTGCGAAGACAATGGTTGACACGTATTCAAGTCATTTCTATCTTATAATGCATGAAGATTATTGGCCTGCTTCTAAGTTTCAGTTATCGTCAAATCCATTAAGGATAAATGATCATAGAGGATGACCCCGCAAAAAGAGATTTACAAATGCTATGGACAGTCAGCCAATGAAGCAGTGCCGGGCGTGTCACCAACATGGTCACAGTAGGAAAGAATGTCCACGTCTTGCGCAACTGCGCGAGAGGGCCAACACACACACTTGATGGATTTTTACGGTTGTATGTTGAATATTTTCTATTCGTATAACAATTACATGCTTAGTCTTTGTATTCTATTCTGGATGTAGTTCTTTGGAATTCAAATGTGTCTGTAATGGGAGTTTGTTTGATATATGTGAGATTACAGGATTTTGTTGCACAGTAAATTTGGCTCAATTGTAGGCGGAAGTATACAAAAATTTTCTATTATTCTTTGGAATTTAAGCGTTTTGGCTAATTCTATATTCATCCATGATTATTTCCATCCTTATACTTCCCTAGTTACCGGTACGAATGATTGATGATTTGAAAATAGTATACTTAATGCTGGGGTTGTTTTCATTTTCAATTTTTTGTTTCTTATTTCAGGAGATCTACAATGGAAATGAGACATGGGCAGAACCCGTTGGTATATTTGGACCCAGGGCCTAAAGACCGAAGTGTACTAACATTGCAAGCTAATCATCGATCGAAATTGATTTGGGCGGACTCGTCCACTCCTCTACTGTCTTTCAAGTCAAGGAGTCACGATGTGTGGAATTTTGGTGCTATGCATTCTCGCGTGATTACTATTTTGAAAGAATCAGGCTTTTATAGCCTATTCAGAGGAGGTGATATAAAAGTGGACAAGCATTTAATAAATGCCTTGGCTGAGAGGTGGCGCCAAGAGACGCATACATTTTACCTTCCCGTCGGTGAAGCCACAATGACGTTGCAGGATATTGCGGTTATATGGGGTTTGCCCATAATTGGGCAACCACTTATTTCTAACAGAGCCACACAAAAAGTGGCAGAATGGCAAGTATTATGTATGCAGTTGTTGGGGTACGAGCCTGCAGTGAATGATATTAAGAGTGGTCAGTTGAACTTGATCAGTATAAATACCCACTTGATTGAGTATCTCGGCATTAATGATGATTCAATGGATGAAAAAGTTATGTAGCACACTAGATGCAGACTGATGCAGTTGCTTGCTATGTTATTTAGTGATAAATCTGCAGTCGGGGCCAAACTAATGTAATTAACATTTTTGGCCAATGTTCATGCTATGAGAAATTATAGTTGGCCCAGTGCTACATTGGCCTTGCTATATCGAAATTTATGCCAAGCTACTCGTATGGACACGAATGAGATAGGTGAACCCCAACTGCTGCTACAATTGTGGGTATGGAAAGAATTCCTAAACTGACTCCTACTGTTCGACCCACAATCCCCGCTCAAGACTTCGAAGATTTAGTCCCCCTACCGCGTGGTGCCGCGTGAGTTATGTCTTATTAATATTTCATTTCCACACAATGGTTGATTCTTGTTGTTTTTCTAACCACTGTCCTATATTGTGTTTATTATGTATATGGAACAAGCGACGCAGTTTTGTGAATGTTAGATCACATTTAATATATCTATTTCGGGACCAATTAGATCATCTCGTTGAAGGAGATGTAAGTATTTCTTTGTTATGAGTACTTCATTACTATGTCTACTTCCCGTATTGTTTAATACTGGCATTTTAATTTTATTTTCGTAGTTTATATGGAACCCATATGGGGAGGATGAATTGCTGAAATTGCTTGAATATTGCTTAACTGGAAGAGAAATTTGTCGATCACATGTCCCTCTCATTAACTTCTGCGTGGTCGAACTGCATGCTGCAGAGCGAGTTATACGCCAATTTGGTTTTGAGCAGGGAATTCCTCCCGACATCAATACAAGTGAACGTCTTCACAGTTTGGATTTCAAATGACGAAATACAGAAAAATGGGCGCTAACACACCGAGACCATATTGGTAATTGAGAACAGGCTGAACAACACTTTATTGTAGGGAATATTTTTAATGATTGTTTTGATTACTTTTCTCCTTACATGACACGTGGTATCGCAATATCACTCGGCAGCTGGTGGGTAATCTTGCTAAACCTCCAGATAAAGCGATGCGACCTTACGGAGTGTTGACCGAGTATTATGTAAGTTTCTCCCCTCCAAGCATGCACATCTTACGAAATGCTATATTCATTCGAATAATATATAACTTACTTAATTAACATACTTTCAAAATCAATTTATGGAGGCGATGTATCATGTAATGGGAGATATGCTAGACAACTTACATTTTGATGGGTATCCTATGGAGGACAAGCTATTTTATGTGCGTGACCAGATCACTGCTACTCTCACTTGTGCTGGCTAAGGTCATCGCCTAGTCGATGAGTCATCTTCGTCATCTACTCAAGGCGGATCAATGCATGCACGATCTACCCAGGAATACAAATCGGTGTCAACTCAGAGCCGACATCGTTCATCCACGTCCAGATAGCGAGAGGGTGGAGAAGATGTTTCTCAGAACACTTGCGATGATTGGTCGTATCACCAAACTTCGCATCATGTGCATGGAACGCCTGACAGCAATACTTTTGAAGCTTTCGCTAGAAATAGGACTTCTAGCAGTCCTCTGCGCGTGCCAGAGGAAAAAGTGCATAAGCGTCGTAAGCCCACAAACGAGTTTGGGGAAGAAGCGCGGCACATTTCCATGCGTAGCGAGCCAACTACAGATACACATGCTCCACCTCCACGTGTACAGCATCCCACGCATAGACCGCGTAGGAATACGCGTCCTTCCCCGTGTGGTACATAGTGAAGATTTTATTCCACTTTTTTGATGGTTACTAGTTAGCTATTGTATATTCGAAACATGTTTATCTGTGTTAACATATAGAATTTGTCATCTAACTACTATTGAATAAGATGGATGTCGTGGATTTGGTACAATTGTGGTTTATGGTCAATTGGTCACAAGGAGTTTGGTACATGTAAAGGGGGAACTCTGTCAAAATTTTTCCAAAAATTTGTTTTTTGGAAAGAAAATTCCATCCTTGCCGTTGCAAAGTGAGGCAACTGTCATTTGCTTTGATGTATTGCCAAGTATGTTGAAATTGTGATGCCTCACCACGAATGGAACTTCTGTGATTTCCTTTTTCCTTCTATATTTTAGAATAATCAAAACATTAAATGGTTTAATTTCATTGCTAAGAGCAAAATTTCTACATTTGCGCACGTAATCTTATTATTAACACATAAGTTTGTGTTTTATGTCATTCATTTTAAATTATGTAATTCCAATAAAATGTGTAAATTATCGATAACTTATCTGTATTCCATATGCATGCTAATTTAAACTAAAACCTATATAAAAAAGAAACATCAGTATATGTGTAATGTAATTGCTCTAAACTCGTAAATGAATTTTTGAGTTTAGGTTCTAATGGAACACATAAATGCGTCGTGAAAAAATCAAAGATAAATGAATTTATCCAATCTTTTCTACGGTGATTTTAGGTATTTTCTAAATGACGCACCTTACGTAATCGTAAAAAATGTTCATATACAAATTACTATTTAATTATTGCTTAAATTGCTGTAAAAATATTTCTATTCCGACAACGAAATCAGCAACGTCGGTTTCAGGACAAAACGAATTACTTATGATTGTTGACATTAAAAATGGTTCATAATAAAAAAGTGTTGGAAGTATCCTTTCAGTTCTTATAATAATTATTACATAATTCATTTTACTTATTAAGAAAACGAATACTGAATTAGTTTTCAGTAAGATAACGAATACAGTGCATTATGTTTATTTTGTTTTAACTAACATTATTTTACTTATTCTAAAATACACCCTTATTTGGAAAACGAATTCACGAATCCGTTTTCTCATTTACTTTATTTAACTAAACCTATATTACTTATTTTAGAAATAATTTTATTTTACTGAATTTGTTTTCTATGGTTAAAAATTTTTCCTGGATAACGAATTCATTTCGAGGAAAAATGAATTCAGTGACTTCGTTTTCAGGAGAAAACGAATTCACTGAATTCAGAACGAATTCAGTGAATTCGTTTTCTCCTAAAAACGTCTTCGAAATGAATTAATCTTCTATAACGTTTGTAATTTTGAATTCAATTTTATTTATTAAATGATTTCTTTTTCATTTTCTTTTATTTAACTAAAATTATATTACTTATTTTAAAAATTCTATTATACAATGAATTCGTTTTCTCGCTTTGTATTATTTAACTAAAACTATATTACTTATTTTAAAAATAAACTTATTTAAGTGAATTCGTTTTCTACTAAAATTAATTTTCTATTTGTACAAAATAACCTTAAAAATAAAATAATTTCCCTATTCGTTTTTTTATAAAAAAAAAATTTTCTTACAATAATTTAATTTCACTGAATTCGTTTTTTTTTTCCAGGTATATTGCCACGGCCAGCTAGGGAGCTGCAATTTATGTATAAATAACCTTTTTTTAATCACTTCTTTGGATTGTAGGGCGTCAAGGCAGCGGCGCGGCTTCGAACAATCAGTGGTGCTGTTCCGTTCCACAGATGCTCTTATTTTGTTAATATGCCTCCTTTTCAATTTTTTAGTTCTTAGTCGATTGCTTCACCGAATTTTTCTTCATGTTTTTTTTTCCTTAATCCCGTAAACAACGAATTCCGCAAATTCATTTTCCCGGAATTGTAATTTTTTTAAAAAAAAATTCATAAAACTAGAAAAGAATTTGGTGGATTCGTTCTAGGGAAAAACGAATCCACCAAATTCGTTTTCCCAGAATCTTAATTTTTTTTAAAAAAAAATCATAAAACTAGAAACGAATTTGGTGGATTCGTTTTTCCCTAGAAACGAATCCACCAAATTCGTTTTTACCTGAATTTTATTTTATTATTTTATTTTTTTAAATATTTTTTTTCCAAAAAACGAAGACGTCAATTTCGTTTCCATCTGAAAACGAATGCGCCGTCTTCGTTTTCTGTAGAATAGGAATTTCACTTTTTTTTATTGTTTTTGTAATTTTATGTCCCAAAAGTGAATATTAAGGTAAAAAATCTATATATGTCTGTTGTATTTTTTTTTGGGTAAGGAAAGTGCCCACAGTAGAAAAGTTTCCTATTCTTATAGTAAAACTTTGAGACCACTACAAGTTGATTCCTTTTCCTAATAAAAGTAGGGAGGCTTTAAGTGGACTGACGAAGTCATAGACCGAGAGGGACCGACGGGCGTGAATGGAAATCCACGTCAACGCGTCGGTCAAAAAGACAGAAATGCCCTTTTCATTTATTATATTCTCTCTCCCTCTTCTTTTTTTCCTGCACTTTCTTCCTTTATCCTCCACACATTTATTATATTCTCTCTCTTCCTCTTTTCCAGTACTTTCTTCATTTTTTTTCATTTTTCACGACTATCAATTCATTCTCCCTTCCTCTCTAATTTATTTTCATTCTCCTCTTTTATCATTCATTTCAGTAGCTGATTTTTATTTCTTTTTTTCGTTTAGCATTTTGAAAACCCATGAAACAAAAATAGTACATAGTAGTAAAAATAGTACAATCTTTATCTTAAAACAGTATAGTGTAGTAAACAATTCAATACAGTCTATGTTGTAAAATTGTATAGTGTAATAAATAATTCAGTACAGCCTATGTTGTAAAATAGTACAGAGTAATAAACAAATCAGTACAGGTTTTATTGTACAGAGTAGTAAAAAAAATCAGTACAGTTTATATTGTGAAACGTTACATTCTATATTCTGAAACGTTATATTCTATATTGTAAAAGAGTACATTCTATATTGTAAAATAATACATAATAGCCATTTTGTAAATTATTGTTCCATTGGGTCACTCTCTAATCCCACCATTTTTTTTTAATCTTTTCTTTGAACTTTTCCTTCTAAGTTTTAGATTTTATATTTTTGTTGGTGATAATTTATTTTTAATTTTTTATTATTATTAAATTACTTTTGAGAAAATGTTCATTAATAATTTAGTAGCAGCTTTCTTCTATTTTTCTTGATTGAATTTTCTAAAAATTATAATGAGGAAAATAGTTAGAAAAATATTAACACGTGTAACTTTAGTGGAGTGATGTTTTCAATTATTAAATTGTATTATAAATAAAATTCAAAAAAATTAATTAGAGGCATTTATCAACTGTGATTATTATAAAAGGAATTTTGTGTAGTGTATAAAAATTTCTAATTTATCAATTTGATAATTTAATAATAACAAACATAAAATGATACATTTAAAACATACATTGACATATTTAAAGAAAATATTTGATATAACGTATGCATTAAAATGATACACTTAAAGCAGACATTTGATACAACGTATGTATTAAAATAATACATTAAAATAAATATTTTATACAATATGCATATTGAAATGATACATTTGAAATAAATATTTGATACAATGTGCGATTTAAAATAACACATTTCTTGCAAGCATGTGATAAAGTGCTTTTTAAAATGAATTATTTTAATAAGCACTTTGTAGTGATCATTTTAATACGCATGTTGTGGCCATTTAAACTTATTAGGATCCGTCAAATAAGATAAGATTGTTGGAAATAAAGATTATATTTGTGGTAGAATGATTAATAATGTTTTTGTTATATATAAAACTTTCACATATATATATATATATATGTGTGTGTGTGTGTGTGTTCATAGTCTTCATTGCATAAATAATATGTATTCTTAATTTTATCTTTCTAAACACACTCTATTTTATCTATCTCATGCATATTTTAATGTAGATGTTGTAACTATTATATTTTTATTTCATCCTATAAAGTAAATCCATATTAGACTTTAAACTATAAACTTTTCATTTTTAAAGGATAAATGTGATACAACACATGTATTAAATTTTTATTTATTTAGAATGATTAATTTTCTCCCACTTATACTCATGAATAATACAAGTTGTACTTTTTAAGAGTACTACATTTGAAGTAAAATGATACATTCAAAAACAAGCATAAAATGATACATTTAAAACATATATTGATACATTTAAAGCAAATATTTGATACAACGCCTATATTAAAATGATACATTTAAAGCAAATATTTGATACAATGTTTGTATTAAAATAATACATTTAAAATAAACATTTTATACAACATGCATATTCAAATGATACATTTAAAATAAACATTTGATACAATGTGCATTTTAAAATAATACATTTCAAGCAAGCATTTGATACAATGTGCTTTTTAAAATTATACATTTTAAAATGAATCATTTTACTACGCACTTTGTAGTGATCATTTTAATATGCATGTTGTGGCCATTTAAACTTATTAGGATCTGCCAAATAAGATAAGATTGTTGGAAATAAAGAGTAGAATGATTAATAATATTTTTGTTATATATAAATTTTCACAATATATATGTGTTCATACTCTTCATTGCATAAATAATATGTATTCATACTCTTCATTGCATAAATAATATGTATTCTTAATTTTATCTTTCTAAACACACTCTATCTATCTATCTCATGCATATTTTAATGTAGGTGTTGTAACTATTATATTTTTATTTCATCCTATAAGTAAATCCATATTATATTTTACACTATAAACTTTTCATTTTTAAAGGATAAATGTAATACAACACATGTATTAAATTTTTATTTATTTAGAATGATTAATTTTCTCCCACTTATGCTCATGAATAATACAAGTTATACTCTTTAAGAGTACTACATTTGAAGTAAAATGATACATTCAAAAACAAACATAAAATGATACATTTAAAACATACATTGATACATTTGAAGTAAATATTTGATACAACGTTTATATTAAAATAAATATTTTATACAACATGCATATTAAAATGATACATTTAAAATAAATATTTGATAAAATGTGCGTTTTAAAATAATACATTTCAAGCAAGCATTTGATATAGTGTACTTTTTAAAATGATACATTTTAAAATGAATTATTTTAATACGCACTTTGTAGTGATCATTTTAATACGCATGTTGTGGCCATTTAAACTTATTTTCTAAAAATAAAATAAGTGGAAAAAGGGAAATTAAATGTTCTGAAAATAAATAAGTCATCATAGAGTACTATGTCGACGAGAAACAGGCTCAAGATCCTCTGTTATACTTTCCTATTATACTCCTTGTTACACATCTTAATAACTCTTCATAAATATTATTTTTTAAATTAATTTTTTTTACCAATGCTATTCATTGGCATTCTACATAATTTTAATATTTTTTTTTACATTATTCTTGTATTTTAATATAATTTTATACCATTTTTTAAAATTTTTGAATCTCTATAAATTAAAATAAATATACCCTACAAGGCTACACCAAAATGGGTGAACCCTTAGCCCAAAAATATATTATAAGGCTAATTAATATAACTGGTGAAAAAATTAAAATAAAAAATAATATTTACGTTGAGTTATTAAGATGTGTAACATGGAGGGTAACAAGAAAATGTAACAGAGGATCCTAAGTCCGACAAACATGATGCTTTGAAATCTTTCCCTAATGGCTCAGGTTGATAATTTCTAGTCATATTTTCTCCAAGGAGGAGGCATTTAGCTTATGGTAATAGTACTGTAATAGCAATGACTTTGAGAGGCATGTTTGCTTCCTTTATTCGGATTTTGAACTGAAGCATTTTTGTCATACATTTGGTATCAAAAAAAAAAAGAAAAAAAAAGAATCATTAGGCTATAAAAAAAAAAATAATACAATCAGTGGAAAAAAGGAAATTAAATGTTCTAAAATTTTAAAAAATAAAGAGAGACCGAACAATAAATTAAGTATTCAAAAATAAAAATCAAGATATGTACATCTTAAAGGCGCATCTCCCTAATATACTTTTAAAATTTAAAAGTCCAGATTTACTACAATTTTAATTTATACTTTTAATCAACACCTCAAATTTAGGAGTTAGAATGAAAGCTAATTTTATCAACAAGTCAAATTCTATCATTTATCTAACATTTAATTTTTACATGATTAGTCCTCATCTGTTGGATAAGCACCTAAACATTTTTTTTTTTATTGTACTTGTTTGAATTACAATATAATATAACTCATATCTATTTGTAATATTTTCTTTTTGAATTGCACTTTAATTTAGATATTAAAATGATAAATATAGAGAAAACATTTGAATGATACAACGTGTGTATTAAAATAATACATATAGAGAAAACATTTGATACAATCTAAACATTTGATACATCGTGCATATTAAAATGATACATTTGAAACAAACATTTGATGCAATGTGTGTATTAAAATGATACAGTTAAAGCAAAAGTTTGATACATCATGTGTATTGAAATGGTACATTTGAAACAAATATTTGATACAATGTACATATTATAAGCTTGTATTACAATAGGGGCATGTTAATTGCAGGACACTTTTTACTAAACACATGACACTTTTTAAAATTTTAATTGGTGAAAAAACAATAATATCCTAATACATTTCTACCATCATAAATATTTTTACCTACACCCTCATTTCCTCTTCAACTCTCCATTTCACTCTTTAACTCACTCCCATTTTTCTTCTCCAGTTTTCTTTCACTCATCTCCATTCCTTCTGCAGTAAAATTAAGAAGAAAACAACTTTTAAAAAGAATCACCCAAACCAGGCGATTTTATGGGAAAGAATCGCTCCTACCAGGCGATTCTATGGGACGATTCTATGGGAAAGATCCCATAGAATCGCTTGGTTGGGAATCGCCTAGTCTTTATTTAGTAAAATGTGTCTTTCAATTAAAAATTCCGTTACAATATGACCTTCGGAAAAAAAAAATAGAATTAATTTTAAATCAATTTATTAAATGAAAAGAAAACTTAGGCACTGACTGCCGACAAGCATCTAGCCCCAAGTCGAGCCAAGCCATCTCGGTCCTCCAGACTCATATGCTTCCGAAAGCAGGGTAAGATGGCAAAAAAATTCTCCAGTGAAATCCTTGCGCCTCTTTCTCACAATTGCATTAAAGTCCACGGGGCAGCCTTCAATTTCTTTAAGCAATTGAGTATGTCTCCATTTCCTCATCAATCTTCTTTATTTTTCTTTCCAAACTTGTCAGGTTTTGCTTCATTTTCAGAATAGGCTTCCAATAATCAATACAAACAACTACAACAAGCAGTAGTGTCTAAAATTCAATTCTATACAACCTTTACTGAACAAACTCTGCCTCATTCCACCACAAAAACCAAATTCACCCAAAACTTCCATGAAGGTTATAAGAAAAAAAAATGATAATGGCTTTAATTGTTTGCTTCTTTCCTGCATAATCATAATGGCTTCAACTGCTTGCTTCTATCCTGCATAATCAAATGCTGATGGCAACATTTCATGCAAGGTCAAAAAGGCCATCACCCCTCCAACTGCAAGCCATGAGAAATGGTGTAAACGTTTTTGTTTCAACAGCACCGTTGAGCACAGAAATTCCAGAAAACTAAAAAAAAATTTGAACCAACAAGGCCTTCTGAAAGACTGAAACTTCAAAATTCAAGCATATAAGAAATAAGTAAGCTGCAATAAACTAAAGGCTAAGAAACTTTTAATTGAAATCAACTTCTGCTTTTATAATTACACCAAGAGGCTTTTGATTCCCTTCCAATTGTTGTATTAAAAGTAAACTTACACTTGAACTGATAAATAGAGCATACACTGAAAAACAGAACTCCAAGGAGCGAAAAGAACATATTTTCATTTTGAATTCTTTGAAAACTCAATAGATGGCTTTTCCATATCAAAGGCAAGAAATTTCGTCGTTCCGGCGAAGCAAGAAACGAGCATTAATTTTATTGTACCACCATCACCCACCTTTTCAGCCGCCGCTGCCGCCGTGTACCACCACCACCGCCGTGCACCATCTGTAACGCCCCAGGCATGCAAGTTGACCCAATAACTTTTGGGCTTTCGTTCTCGCTAACCCAAAAGTTATTGGGTCAGCCTGCATGCCTGGGGCGTTACAGAATGGTATCAGAGCGGCCCTGGTCCGGGAGCTAAGTGCTACGTGCAAGAGCCACCGTGCTAGACACGTGAGCCACCTCTAGAGTCCTGTTCTAGGGGAGACTGGGCCAACTACTGTATTGGACCTTGTGAGGACGCAAGGGCCTGAAGGGGGTAGACTGTAACATCCTCTATCTCACATCAAAAAAATTAAAGAGTGGGTGACCTGTATAAAAGCCTAAGGTTTGTGGTTACTAGTAACTTGGCTTAAGCCTTTTGGCTAACCCACAATTTATTCTGCCAACAAATTATAAACAGCCTCAAAAGAAGACTTAAATCAGATCTAAAGAAATCTAAAATTCATATTTAAACGATCTGAGTTATGCAAAAAAAAAAATACAGAAGACTTTCGCCCAAATATACTTTGATATCTCCTATGATTAATTTTCATTTTTGTGTATAAGTTGATAAATGTTTGTAATGAATGCATAGGGCGGCGTTCATCAACATTATCAAGAAGAAATAGGTGCAGTAGTACTCGTCGATTCCATATCTTGCGACCTTTGCCAACTGTTCTCTGTGGGTGTTGTACGGGTGCCTATGGTGCACCGGAACAGCATCCTCGTCGTCACCATTAATGCCACTGGCTTCGTGATGGAGGTGAAATGGAAGTGAAGAAAGGAAGGACGAAGAGAGAGACATTGGATTCGTGGAGCGTGGGAACACGCTTTAGTTTTTGTGTCTTTTATGTGTATTCCCAATAACAGGGGCAAAGCTGTCATTACATCACGTGGGACTTGCGTCGGGATCGTCGGTCCATTTACATTTACTCATAGGCGATTTTGCCCTCAAAAGTTATTACCATTTGTGGGTTAACAGAATGCTACGTAGTGTCACGTTTTCGCAAAGTTTGTGTAAAAAAAGCTATTTCAAAAGGTTTGTGGTAAAAATTACCCTCAGGCAAAGGTTCATGCTAATTTAAGCAATTCACTATTTCTTTTTCAACAAACTTCTTATCATGCTGTTCACGAATGTAATCAAGCTGAGTTGGCTCTTGTTCATTTATTAATCGAGCCTAAAATTTTGTTTGTGTTCATTTATTAATAAATAAACGATATCGAACCGAGCTTTTAACGAGCCGATTCCAAACTTGTTCGTGAACGTTCGTGTTCATTCTCAACTCTAATTACTTCAAAAATTTCAACTGAATTTTTTATTTGTTAAAAGTTTTTGTTTGCATTCCTTGTAAATTGTAATTATCCCAATTAAAGAAAGAAAAAAAAGAAAGAAAAAGTATTAGGCTCACTACTTACAAGTTACAACCAACTTCAAACTCTCTCTGCCGACAGAAGAGAGAGAAGCTCTCCATTCTCTCATCCCTACCGTCTTCCTCCTCCCTCCTCTCCCATCTTCCAGTAATGGAGGATGGTGTAGCTCTCCCTCCTTCTCCATCTTCTTACTCTAATAAGTCTCTCATTGTTGAGAGTTTTATTGTCTTTCTTCGTTGAGAGTTTTAAGTCTTTCTGTTTAAGAGAGTTTTGTCCACTCCATTTTTAGAGTTGTGTTTTGTTGTCTTTTCTCGTTGAGAGTTTTATGCCTCTCTGCTTACAAGAGTTTTGTCCGCTCCATTTTTGGAGTTGTGTTTTTCACTTATTTTTGAAGTCTTTAACTTCAAATCTCCAGAATGAAGTTGTTGATGAAGAAGATGGTGAAAATAAAATAGACAATGGTTGGTTTCGTTTGTTTGTCATGGATCCCTTGTGCCATGGGTCAATTTTGGAGCTATATTAGAACTCAGTAGCAGTCCTGCACTACATGTCAGATGATCTGCTCAGCTATTTGAAAATTTGCTGCTTTGTGATTAGCTATAGGCTAGATCTGCAGTTTGTAAATTTGATTTTCAGATATGCATTTAGCTTATGGCCTACTGTCAAATCGCTGCTTGACGATATTTCTAACCCGTTAATTTAAGTATTTCATTTTTTCAGAAAAAAAAAGTTACAACCAAAAAAACTATCCTGGGTATGTGTGTTTAGGATACTAAGCATATATACTCACTCGAAAAAACAATCCCTGCTCGGGGAAGTAGTGAGAGCATCGGAATGTTGAACAACTTCCAACTCACATATAAGCTTGTCCTATACATTCAAAAGTTGTTGTTTCACTTCCGTGTCCGTGGTTGTTTCTGGGTAGGAAAGAGAAGAAAAAGTGTAATGATTATGTTTTTTTAAAATTTATGTGAGTAAGTATTTAGAGGGAATTTTAAAATTTGAATTGTAAATATAGTAAAAATGATGTTGTTTCTTTGTGTATATTTTTTGAAAAAAAATGATACTTTTTCTGATTATGTTACTAAGAGAATAGAGGATATTGAGTATATATACTCACTCAAAAAAAAAAAAAAAAAAAACTAACTTTAAGACCTTAGGGTGGTGGGAGTGGTGGATTTTTGCTGGGTTTAAACCCAACAAAACTTACAAAAACCCACCACTTACCACTCCATGTTGCCACCTCACAAACCCAACTTCTGAAAATAGAATTTGGGTTTGTGTATTCTGGTAGGCTCCACCCGCTAGAGGAGTGCAGCGTGAGCGAGTTCCTCCTACTCGCGAGTAGGAGGAACTGCTGGTGGCAGACAACCTATTTTTTTTTTTTTTTTTTTTTTTCATTCTTGCTAGCAGACTAACGGTTTTAAATATATATATATATATATATTTTAATTCAACTTATTTAATATTTTTCCTTCAATTTTTTTAATTCATTTTTTTCCTTTATTTTTTTTTGCCTTCCATTGGATCTTTTTTAATTTATTTGTTTTAAATTCTTTTTTTTACTATTTATTTTTCTATAAATACCTATCAATTCTAATATTTCTCTACTCCTCATCCAAATCATATAATTTTTCATCAATTTTTGGAAATGAATTTTTACAATAAAAAATCTAATTTTTTAATTATGTAATTTTTTTTTTTAGTTTTTAGTACAAGATAACCCTTTTTATTAATGTAATATTGTGTTTGTTTGATGTGATTTTTTTATTTCAGCAATAGTGTATTTCTTTCATAACTTTTTATTTATTTAATGTAACGTCTTTTATATAATATTTTACTAATTATATAAATTTTTTCTTGTGGTTTATTAAATTATGTAATTTACGAAATTAAATATTTTAATAAATTAAAATAAATTTATAATTAAATATAGTTGATAAATTATAATTAAAAAGGTATAAATGAATGTGTATAGAATTATTTATTAGTGAGACCCGTGATAAAGTTACTTTTCTGAGTTTATTGTTGCTGATGGTAGGTTTATAAAAGTGAGTGAGTTTTTGCTTTTGATGTAGCGCTGATATGGCGTGATAAACCTGCTTTTCTGGGTTTAACACTCACACCACCCTTATTAGATTCACTCATCTACCGCAGCACAGACCTTATTCAATTTTTAAAAGTAAAATTAATTTAATTACCACAGCAGCTTCAGTCACTGGAAATATATTATTTTACAAATACAAAACCCCTTAAAATAATGAACCCACCGTCTGCCCAAATACCAAGAGAGGTTGACCAATGTCGCTCACTCATTCGCAACCCAAAAAAAAAAAAAAAACAAAAAAACAGAGCTGAGAGAGAAAATGGCTGATGCACTTATAGCTTCCACTGTTGAAGTTCTTCTGGGAAAGGCTATTTCCCTTGCCACCGACAGGATTGGTTTGTTGTTCGGATTCAATAAGGATTTGAAAGCATTGCGAGAACTTGTTTCCAAGATTCAAGCTGTCTTGGCCGATGCTGAGGAGAAGCAGATCAATAGCAGGGCTGTGAAACGTTGGCTCCTGGAGGTTGAAGGAGCTGCTTTCGAAGCCAACATCGTCCTGGATGAGCTCATTTATGAAGATCTTCGTCGACAGGTGAAATCCTTGAACCAAACAGACAATGGGATGAAGGTATGTCTGTTCTTCTCCTTCTCCAAACATGATTTCTCTTTTCGTTGGAGGATGAGTTCCAAGGTTAGGGAACTTAACCAAAAGTTGGAAAAATTTAACAACCAAGCTATGGAGTTTGAATTGTTGATTAGGATGCCAGATCCACAGCTCCCTGTTGCTACTACTATTCCAGATCGACAGACCGACTCTCTTCCTCCACCATTTGTTGCAGGAAGAGCCAAAGAAGAATCTGAAATAGTAGCCATGTTGCTGGGTTCCTCTGAGCAAAATGTTTATGTTCTTCCCATAGTTGGTATGGGTGGATTAGGCAAAACAACTTTGGCTAAATCTGTTTACAACAATCAACAAACTGAGAGTCACTTCAACAAAAAATGTTGGATTTGTGTGTCCGATAAATTTGAAGTGACTGAACTTTTCAAGGGGATTTTAGAGTCATTTAAAAGAGAAAAGGTTGAGATATCTGGCCGAGATGCAATTGTTCAAGAGATTCGGAAGGAGCTTGATGGGAAGAGGTTTCTCTTAGTTCTTGATGACGTGTGGAATCAAGATCAAAAGTTGTGGGATGACTTTTTCGATTCTTTGGTGGCATTGAAAGGCACTAACGGAAGTTGCTGTCTTTTAACTACTCGTTTGCAAACAACTGCTGGCATTGTGTATACCCTTGGCCCTTATAGATTGCAAAAGCTATTAGACGAGGATTGTTGGTCTATCCTTACACAAAAGGCAACTAATATTGGTGAAGGGATGCCTTCAGAGTTGAATGATCATAAAGACCAAATTTTAAAGATATGCAAAGGTCTACCACTTGTTGCCAAAGTCATTGGAGGCTTACTACGTTCGCAGAAGAGAGCAGAATGGCTTTCATTTTGTGGAAATAGATTTTGAAAGTTAGCGGAGATCATGAAGATGAGATTATGCCAATGCTCAAGCTGAGCTTCGACAATTTACCATCTCCATCTGTCAAGAAATGTTTCGCTTATTGTTCAATATTTGCCAAAGATACAAAATTGCGTAAACAGGAATTGGTGGAACTTTGGATGGCAGAGGGCTTTCTTTTAGAGAATGTTGAGAAGGGAACAACAATGGAGGAAACTGGTGGCGACTATTTAAATTTTTTACTGCAGAGTTCTTTGTTGGAGGAAGTAAATCACGAGGACTACGAAGGGCGTTATTATGTGATGCATGATCTAGTTCATGACCTTGCAGAATCTGTTTCGAAGCCAAAAAGATCTCAGGAGAATGGTGGAATGGAGAACAACTACCAGGTTCGGTATCTTGCTCTGGACTCAATTGAAGATGGATCAGAGAAGATCTTGGATGCAACAGCACCATTGGTTCGTACTCTATTTCTGAACAAATGTAGCACATTTGATGAAAAGATATTGAAATTTAAGAACCTGCATGTCTTGAAACTGGAATCTTTTTTTCAAGGTGATCTGCCAAGTTCTATCGGCAAGCTGAAACATTTGCATTATCTTTGCCTTTCAAATTCTGATATCAAAATGTTGCCAGAATCTCTTTGCAAGCTGTATAATTTGCAAACATTGGTACTGGATGAGTGTAGGCACTTACAAAGTCTTCCACATGGAATGAACAATCTAATTAGTTTGAGGCACCTTCACTATTTTCCTACAGATGAGAAATTCAAAATGCCTCCGGATATGGGACGACTATCTGGTCTTCAGACATTGGAGTTCTTCAACATAGGAGAAGAGAGGTTGTGGAATAGAAGAGCTCGGATCCATGAAAAATCTTAAAGGCGATCTTGATATACGCAATCTTGAACTAGTAAGGGATAAAGAACAAGCAAGACAAGCAGATCTGTCTGAAAAGAAATATCTTATAAAATTGAAATTTTATTGGGCCACCAATCGTCAAGGGGTTGAAAATTGCGATGAGCTTGCATTGGAAGGCCTTGAACCTCACTCAAGTTTACAAAAGCTCAAGATTAACAATTTTATGGGTGCTCGATTCCCTCAGTGGCTTGTAAAGTTGTCAGCATTAGTTAGGTTGAAGTTGTTTAATTGCAAGAGTTGCACAGAGGTTCCAACACTTGGACATCTACCCTTGCTTGAAACACTTGAACTTGAAGGGCTAGATAATGTCAGTTGTATTGGGGATTCGTTCTACGGTGAAGGCAGGGTAACGGTGTCGAGAAGAGAAGTTTTTCCAGCCCTTAAGACTTTATTGGTATGGAACATGATGAATTTGGTTGAATGGAAGGGAGTAGAAGCGGTGGATGAAGGGGTTGTGTTTCCCAGGCTTGAGACTTTGTCTATCTGTGTGTGTTTTCAACTTGCCATTACACCAACTCACTTTCCAAGCCTTAAAAGACTGATCCTACGCCAATCACAAGTTTCAGTTATTGAAAATATTCTCAGTAGAAGCGGTTGTATTTCCCTTGAATATCTTCAAATTAGAGATTCCGAAGGTTTGACAAAATTTTCAAATGAAACACTAGAGGGTTGTACATCTCTGGAGGAGTTAAGGGTGTATCATTGCCCGAATCTAGTGTCCTTTCAACTTGATTTTCAACACACTCCTTCCCTGTCATCCATTGGGTTTTACCGTTGCAAAAAATTGTT
This sequence comes from Leptodermis oblonga, assembly GCA_016801395.1. NCBI lineage: Eukaryota > Viridiplantae > Streptophyta > Magnoliopsida > Gentianales > Rubiaceae > Leptodermis > Leptodermis oblonga. Next base: position 29,779,909 of record CM028751.1, read on the forward strand.
CACCAACAATGATATGCCAAGAGGATTTGGTCATCTTGCCAGCTTAAAGGAGGTGACCATTGGTCCATTCTCAGTTGATTCAATAGAATTGTTTGATTGGTCAGGATTATTAAATTGTTCATCCACACTCCAATCCCTACAGTTATATGGGTCTCCTGAAATGCATTCTCTTCCGCAGAAACAACTCCAACAATTCACTTCATTAGCAGAGTTAATTCTTTGTGACTTTGAATCCGTAGAATCTTTACCCGATTGGTTTGGTAACCTTGCATCTCTACAAACACTTGAGCTCTACCAATTTCCAAAGCTTCGATATTTACCCTCCGTTGATGCCATGGTGCGCCTGACCAAATTACAAAGTTTGTTTTTCGACGGTTGTCCTCTGTTGAAAGAAAATTATCGTGAGAACGACTCCCACTCTGAGTGGTCCAAGATTTCTCATCTTCCAAATGTTAAAGTTCGCTTTTGGTAGCAACCAAGTAAGTTCTTAAGTTTCATGCTGCTTACTATTGGTTCGTCAACACCTAGGTTTTTTCCAGTTTCTCTATTTCCGTTACTCTCTGCTTGCTTCTCTTTCATCATTTCATTACCACCATCTCTAACCTATTTAGTTTTGTTAATCATCTCTAATATGACTCTTTTGCTATTGTTTTCTTGTCAATTGCATCTTAGATTGAAGCTTAAGAAGAAGGAAAAGGTGATTGATAGAAAGAAAACCAAAAACCTTCTAGCAGCAAGTAGAAACTACTGAATAATGAGGAAAATTATTTATTCGAAAGTTATGGGGTAATTTTTATTTTCCAGGGTCCATCTTTTGATGTTAGTGAAGCCGTACCTGTTGTAGTGTTGCTGCTTTCATATTTTCTTAGTACAAACTAAAATTCTCAGCAAAGAAGAAAGACGTGCTGTCATAGCAATGAGTGTTTGCTTTGCCTACATTGCACATGTACATTTTGATTTTCCAAATTAGAAGGACGCCTTCAAGCTTTGTAAGTCTGCTTTTCCTCTTTATTTTTGCTAGAGAAATTTTCAAATGGTTTCCATGTTAACTTAAAAGTAGTCACTGGCGGTTGCCGGAGCTTTGAATGACGTGCTCGAGAATTGATTATGATATTTCATTTTGTGCTTTTATGATCCTGAACTGATGTTCTTTAAACTTGGCCACTATTTAGATGTGGTTTCAGCAACTTTCACTATTCAGATTTGGTTTCAGTCAACCGAAGTTTTTATTCAACAAATTTCTTTTTCTTCTCAATTTTAAGTTTGTTGTCTGAATGTACGTGGAACTTATATTTTGTTAGGCTTTTGTTATGCATTATAGTTTGATATGAATGTTCATGACTTCAAAAATCTATACGGCTTTCCATGATAATTATCTTTGACATGTTGATGAGTTCAACTGAATATCTAATCATTACTCAATTAACAGCTGAGGCTGGGCATCCATTTCTGAGTTTGAAGACATTGTTTTTGTTAACTGGAAGAAGTATAGCAGTTGAGAAGTAGAACCTGTAGCTTTGGTGTAACCACCACAGTATAATGATCAATTTGGCCAAATAAGGAAGGGTTGACTCATAAAAGTCCAGAGAAAGGTTTGCAGCTCTAAAGTCAGAAGACCGTGTAGAGCTTTGGTTAGATGGACTCGGATTTAGGAGAGGGATCATCAGGATACTCGGCAGTGGAGGACTATGAGTCATTGATTTCAACTGATGCATAGCTCTTGAAATGTTCATGGTGGAATGAGAAGGCTGCACCCCAGATTCTACCATTTGAGTTTGCTTTGATTCAAAGGTTACATGAACAAACCCAGCTGATGGTATGGAATACCAATCATGAATTATTTTACTAGTAATAGAATATTGTTTCCTCAAATTTAATAGTTTTACTTATCCTCAAGGTGAAGATTTTTCCTGAATCTGACGTTAGTTATTTAAAATGTTTCAGTTCAGAGTGGTCATATTTGTGGAACATAGTTTCATTTTGTTACATTTTAAAATTTTTGTAGTTTTGGTGATTGGACTCTGTTTCTCCTCTCGGATTATATCTGCAAACATGTCTTCAAAAGGTAAGCCTTTTGTTGCTTAAGTCTATGATATATTGGTTGATTAATTATATTTAGTTTAATTCGACAGGTTAGCCACTCATACAACCCTAGCGTAAGTCCTTTGTACTATAATCACCTCCGCACTTTTTTGAGTATGACTAAAAGATAATGCCTGTTTTAACTGAACAACTTAGCCTATTTTTCGAGTATGGCTAATTGTATTCTTGTTTACCTCATGACACAACCCATTGCAGTGTTTGTCTGTGGTTGATATGTTATTTTACAGGCAGGTTGAAAAGTACATGTTTCATAGTCAGAAGAGTATTGAGTTATAAAATCGGCTTTTTCAGACACTGGCAAAGATTTGCTGAAAGTACAATGCACAACTTAAAACTAATCACACACTGAAATTTCATTTTTCAACGTTGTTCTTACATTTTGATTTCATATTATTGGCATACCTTGTGTAGAAGACATGGAGCAGCATATGGAGCAATCTGTTCTGTCAAAATTGCCTAGCAGTTACTGGTCTCTTTTAAAGCAATCTTCAAGCAGTGACATGGGTAAAACGTTGTTACTTTGAGCAACTTGTCCTCTTTACTCTGATGCTTGGAAACATGTGTCTACTGACTGAGTGAACTGGTTGCGTGGATGAATATGAAGATTGTTGTTTGTGTTGACTACATTTTGATATAATTGTCTAAATTCATGTCACTTTTATAAGCCATTAGGGTGAGGAAAATTTCTATTTACAGTAGTCCAAAAAATATTTAGTGAATAACTGATTGGCCATAATCCTTGCTTCTTTGATGCCTCTAACATAGTAAACCAGTTGTGGCACAATATTTATGTTGAGTGGATTGGATTGTGGCTATTTTTCACCAGGTAAGGGAAAGATGATGGCCCAGCAAAAGATGTCCTCTTCATAAATTGTCCTTTCATTCGAGGTCTCTTTTCCGCATTCAGTGTCCTAACTTCACACATACTGAATCTTCTTCAAGAACAGCCTTGTTCTTCTATTCTCCCTAGCAGTACTCTTGCTTCTCGTTCTTCATCTCTTCCGCCTATCCTCCCCCCACCTCCAGCTGCAAAGGGATCATGATGAAGACTCGGCTTGTACTCTGAAAGATTTACGCCAAACAATTAATACATCATGATGAGTTTGTAACCAAGAAAAATGGGACAAAGGGAGGAAATGAGATCCTACAAAAACTTAACATTAAAATATGTGTGTTCTTGAGTTGTGGTACACAATTAATACATATTTAGTGACTTTGATAGGTGGCTCTGCTGACTTTGATGATTGGGCAACAGAATTGTCTTAATGATGCTAACAAGTAGCTGGTTTGGAAAACTATTAATGGCTGCATTTGGAATACATTTGATAGTTCTTTGTAATGGTTGCATATCATATGGATATATGAGATTGAATGCTTGATTGTGATGTATGGAAAAGGTTTCTCATCCAACTTCTTCTAAGAGCTGTTTACTAAGTTTATATAGCAGGAAAGAGATAAGGCTCAAACCTGGAATTATGTCACATGCTACTCTTTGCACTTGCTTAGCTGTTAATTCATCCTCTTGCATGCTCTGGTCTGTGAAATACTGCTAATGCCTCAATTTAAAAGTTGTCGCAATGTCTAGTCATTTAAAAGTTGTTCCCTGATTTTTTTCTTAGTTACTGCGCACCTACCGTCACGCTCTTTAGTATCATTTTATATTATTTCCCTGCATCTCTCAGCCAGTTGACTGTTACTTCTCAATAATGGAATAATATATTCTTCATCCTTAGGTTACATGCCTCATAAGTGTATTTTTAATTTGAGCATCAAAATTTTGCCTAATCAGACTTTCCTAGTACACTTATCCTCTTTTCTTTGTTATCTTCTGGCGTAGTTACTTTTGCAATAATTTAATCTGATTCGACGAAGCTCTTTTCCCCATGACCTCCCTCTTTCCCACCTTTAGGTATGGGGAAGACATCTAAAAGCTAGTACTGTACCAACTTTGACATGTTACTTTATCAACCTTCAGGCGCTCCTTAAAGGTCTTAGGTAGCTGGCTTATTAAATCCTTGAACTTATCTGGTGTCTCCATTTTCTGAACTGAAGTTACACTTCCCTTGCTTGATTTGGTCAATGAAATATCTTTTTGTAACATGTTTTTCAAGAACTTGTAGGAGTGTGGAAGTATTCTTTAGTCATTCATGCTTTGCTTTTGAGATGTTATGATGGCTTTTTGTGAAGTTTGGAACTATTGTTTTCCTTCAATCAATTACTTGAATGTTGTACATAAATATGTCATTTACCATAAGTGGTACTTATTGGATATTTTCTTTTTCATGTCTTCTAGTTCCTGTGCCAAAGCTGGATGCTTATGTGATCTGCAGGGGCAACAAATTTTTAGGAGTCTTCCAGCTTGATGACAGACAATTTCTCAATTTTGTTTCTTGTTTTTCTTTCCTTCTAAGTTTTCAATCCGATGATGCATTGTGGACAAACTTTTTTTTAATTTTTTTGCTTTTTCGAGAGCTGCAAAAGATGGTTTGAGTGACTTGACATTAAATAATTTATTTCTACTTCCAGCTTTTGAACATATTACTGTTCGAAATTAGCTAAACATAAAACATATGACGAAAAGAATATTTTACATAATTCAATCATAGATTCTAATAGATAGATATCTTCAGCTATGGCTAGTGCTTCTGGAACAGGTCATTTTCTGGCCTTAAAACAAGTGTATTTCGACCTTGCTCCAACGTTTCTGTTGTGCAAAAATCATAGCCGCTTTCACTGCTTCTACATCAGCCACCAATGGTGGATAGCACCATCTCGAGCCACTGACCAAGCTTGTAGTAAATTGCCAACCACCCTAAATCCTGCCCTCCTAGTTAAAGGTTTTAAATCAGAGCAAGCGTTGAGCTTAATGAAGCCTTCCTCCAGTTTATTCCACCTGGATTGGAGCGGCTCCTTTGCGACTTCATTTGACTAACTTAGCAGAAGCACATTCACATTCTTACATTCTAACCCTTGCTCCATTTTCCTATTTTCTACTTCCATTTCTGTAGAAGCTGTAGCATTAACCTAGCTGAAATCTCTGAATACTTTCTTCGGTTTTTTTGATTTCTAATTTTGATACAGTGCGAACATTGAAGCTTTTGTCAGGACAAATTGATCTTGTTTGAGTATTCGCCTATATAAATTGCAGCCTAGCCTCAGAAGATCATACTCATCAACCTTTTAAACTGAAGCTCTCAACTTTGAGCCTGTACTTGCTTCTATTTTGATAGAGGAAGTGAAGTTATGCGTTTTTGTGTTGGCATCTCATCATAATGCTAGGTGTGATTTTTATGTGCAGGCGAGGAGTAGCTAGGCCTAGAATTGACGAAAGTAATTGCAGGATCACAAACCTATAACTAACTATATTCTATATTTATGTGCAGACGAGGAGTAGCTAGGCCTAGAATTGACGAAAGTAATTGCAGGATCACAAACCTATAACTAACTATATTCTATATAGAGCCATAGATAAGATCTTTAGATCACAAAAATTTCTATGAAATCGAGTAATAGATGTTAGAATTTATGAGTCGGATCATGAGTTATAACATGTAAATACAAATCGTATCTTGAGCAATTGCTGTATTGTAGAACTCACGTGCCTGATTTGCATGATCTTCTCTGTCCCGCTCTCACTATTATGGCGTGTATATTGATGGGAGAATACACTGCGTTGGTTGGAGTGGAGAGGGACCAAGAGATATTACATATAATAACCGTAGATGACCTAATCCTATCAGAAGTCTGATAGCAATCTCTTATATTCCCTCCACAATTATACTTCATCCAAATAATGGTCGTATCAAGTAAGTAGTTACACCCAATGCAATTAGTAGGTAGTTATGTATAATGCAATTATGTAGTGGGTTATCTGATAAGTAATGGATAAATATTTATATAACTGTACGTGATCGTGAAGTTTACTTTTACGGTCACATAAATATCTAACATTCTCCCACTTGGACAAATGACCTCGTGAATGGAAGCCATGTAATAACAGCATATTTATCCTACCCGTCACTAAAATGAATCATGGCGGTTGTATGCTTCTACTAACATACTCCCTTCAATGTATCACCGTTTTAGCAATTAAATATATATAAATTTAACGAGGGAAATGAACTAACAACAAAAGGTTCATTTGTGGTCCAAATATTAAATCCTGTCACGGAAAATTAACAATTATGTACACAAACAGGAGTTTAATATTTTTACAATGTGTCCAAACATAAGAGAGCAATCATTTAATTGATAAGACCCCATGGAATCATCATGTTCCAAAATTTAGTTATGGGTCAAACATAAGGTCGATTCTTATATATGCTCTATGGACACCCGTTAAAATATTAATTTTCCTTAGAACATCACTTCAATGTGCTATATTTAATTTAAGCACTTGTTTTTCTCGATAATAAAAGAGCAGCTGAAACATCATAATGCATTCTGATTTATATGGCTAAGAAATTCATTATCAAATAGCCATATATGATAGCCAAACTCATAACAGCCAATGAGTCGAATATGAGTTATATGATTGAAACAATTATGCTGGCAAAAGATCATTACAACTTCATACTCATATACTTTATTGACTCGTTGCTATCGTTTGCTATCTTTCTTAACATTCATTTATTGGTTTTTGACTCCCACTATTTCTCTACTTCATAATGAGGAATATCTGAATCAAACCATCAGTATAAAATTAACATTTCAAATCCAAACCAAATATTCATAAGTCATATCATCAAAATAATTATTCCAATACATAATGTGAACATAACTAATTTGTTCACCTTAATAAAGATGCACACATCAACTAACACATAGTTTACTAGAAAATTTTAATATACACAATATATAGACTTAAAGTATTGTACTCCCACTAAACTTAATATATAAATTAACAATAATATTCTTCTTGACAAAATGAAGAAAAGAAATTACATTGTTAAATTTATATATCATAAATGGGAGCAACTTCATAAAAATTCATATAGATAATATATTTTTATCCAAAATTAATATATTATCAATTGTCAAATCATCCAATCAGATGAATCTATTCACATAGTTAGTCAGCTCTAATCATAATGAGCAAGTTGTCAGTGATAGGAATGTAAAAAATTGTGCAAGAGCATTTTCATAACCCATGTTTACTAGAAATCATAAACTCCCATTATTCAAAGTAATTTGATAAGTGAGGTAACAAATAGTGAATGTAATTTCTCAAACAGGGATTATTAAAAAATTTCACATTCATTATTTAAAATTCTAACAAGGAAATTCTTAAGTGGGTAAACTCCAACAAATTCTTGATCCATCCATAAATCAACTATTAGAGCAATGAATCATTTTGCATCTTAATGTATAAGTATCTTAAATATAGTTTCAACCCGCTTCAAAGTAATTGTTATTTTAAACAACAATGGGAAGAAACATATCATTAAAATTACCCTCAATGATTTCATTGTTTAATGTGATATGGATAATAATACAAACAGTTAATGTTTCCTTACCAATTCATCAATAGCAATCACAAGTAAGTGTTTTTTATCAATAATTATTCAATGAGTGTGTAGGAAACATATCTTAAGTAAGTTCAATTATATTTTCTACCTTTCATCACTTCTTATTCTCCCCCCCCTCCCATTTGTTTGAGATTTTTAAAACATCAAATATCTTTATTCTCAAACAAGAATATGAGAAGTTTAAATTTGAATAAACAATTAACATAATTTAAGTTACTCAAAATAAGGTAGAAAATAATACATTTTAGATAAAGGAAAACTCATTTTGTATATTCAACTTTTAATAAAAAGCATTTTATAGTCTAGTCTAGTAAAATTTAATAAATGTATAATTTACTAGTTCTATTTATAAGTTAAGCATTATAACTCATAAATAAACATAAGTGAATATCTCAAATTTACGTTTATAAGATATTATTCACTTATTATGAGATACTTTAATAATACTAAAATGTGAATTGTAATCTAAAATCAATTTACTAAGATTCATTAAATATTAGACTGCTTTAAACATCAGTTTTAACTTTCTCTTAAATATTTCTTACAATAGAGGCAAAGTAGTCTTCTTTGACTTCTATGTTCAAAACCTTTTTATTTTTTTCCACTTCATATAACCTTTAGTGTTTATCGTGTGACATATTACTTTAATGTCACTACAAGCTAATTAAAGTGTCTCAATTTTCAATTTCTCTAACTTTTGACCCCTTTAATTTTTTAAATACACATGGTTAAAGAAATCATAATTAACCATGAAACTTAATATGTAATTTAAGAAAGCTGAAATAGTTAAAATATGAATTGACATGAGAAAATTGAAAGTTATACCATAAAACAGGTTTAAATCTCTACTTCAATTATGAGATTTATTTTAAATTCTTTAAATTACTCACAATTCTTTAACTCTAGCGTGAAACTAAAATTTCATAAAGGTGCATGCCAATGCTCATTAATCATTGGTTAATTTAAATTGCACCCACAACAAGAAAAAATTATCCAAACAATCTAGTAAACTATCAATAAATTATTAGAATAGTGAATCAATTATCAATGAATCAAACAATACTTGAATCGTAATTTGTACAAACATTGATGCGATGAAAAACTAAACATCAAATGACATAAATAGTCCATACATTTGTATCGGAAGGCTTTCCAAGTTAGTGTTTAGTCCACCCCCTTTCAAATTAATTTAATAAAGATAATTGCTTCCCTTTGGGGCCGACAATTAACTTATTAAATTCATTGTATATGTTGTAAAGATGCCTTGAAATGTTTTACTATAAGCTTTTCTTGATTACTATAATGTGATAAAATAGTAGAAATAATTTGCTTTAATGTACTTAAACTGCTTTGGCTAATTTTAAGTTCACAAAATATATTATTTCTTGAATAAATCAACTTATCGTAATGTTGATTTATTTTCTTTAAATTTATCACCAACAATCAATAGTGTAACCAAGAATATAATTTATACCACATACTTGAGGTGCTTTGGATACTCTCAAATATATTATGCACTTTTATTTAAGACATCCATCAACCTTTAAATGTCAACAAATATAGTTATGTTGACAAAATTATCAAATTTTCTTTTCCCTTATTTATTTATTTTAATCACTAGAAGTTCATGTGACTAAATATTAATTTTATAGGGAAATTCATTATGGAAATATTGAAAGTTTGTTAATACGCCAACAAATCACTATGTTGACTAAAACTCCTTAATGTTTCTTTTTACATTAGAATTACTTTAATCACGATAATTTATGTGATTAAAAGCTGGGATAATCAATGTAATTGATCCCATATGCATCAAAATTTTACAAGGAACATTATAGAATATCATAATATAGTCAACTAAATCTCTAAGGTTGACATTGTTAACATAATAGGTAAATCAAATGCATCATCACATTCTACCTTTGGGTTTGAATAACGACATGCTATAGACTTACTTAATAAGTGAGATACATCATTCACTTATTTTGGGCAACCAATGGAGGTATTATATTTCCTTTGGGTAATACAATAACTCCTTATGAATACAAAAATAAAATACCTTTGGGCAACTTTTAATTCTATATTCATAACAATAAACAGCCCATCGAACGTTATAAGTAGTTTACTTATTTTTTGTACAATGGAGAAACTATATTTCATTTGGGTAATATATATAGTCACTTCTTATAAGTGTAGAAATAAAATACCTTTGGGCAAATTTTAATTCTATACTCATAATAAATAATCATAAATAATCCAATGAACTATCTTATCAATTCAAAAATACAGATCCAGATCTAGGCATCCCAGGATAATTGATCATGCCAATCAGAGTAATTTGACCATTTAATTCAGGGATGTCAAATGTGAATCATGTAACTAAGCCTGGAATGATAGCTTAAAAACATAAATCATTTCATAAGAATCATAAATAAAGCAATCATGTGCATTATTGTAAGTTACCTTTGGGCAAAACTTACAACATGCTAGTGATAGTCATAATAGTAATGATTAGAGCAATCATGTGCATCATTGCAAATTACATTTGGGCAAAATTTACAACATGCTAGTGATGTATTCAAAGTGAGAAACAATTATTCACTTTTATTTACATTAGTAGATGAGCTATCATGTTCATGTGGGTAATGCTATAACTCTGTCATGAAAATAGAATTAAAATACTTTTGGGCAAATTTTAAAACTATAGTCACGACATATAAGAATAAGTAACCTTTTTAAACTTCTCAATCAGTTCATTTTGGTGAAAACTGACACTTTAATGTTTATAAGGTTGCTCAGCTTAATACTCACTTTTACAAAATGTGAGTTTTACTTCATTAATGTCAATAAACTATAATTTGACGATAATTCATTAATTTTCCTTCATAAAAATAAACATGAGTCGGGAAAGTAATGAATCTTCATAAATTCATAGAAAAAATTCATGATGTGGTGGTTACATAACTCTCAAAACATTAATTTGTCCACACAGAGAAGCTTATGAAAATTCACTACACAAAGGTGTAGTCAATAGTGAACTTTAATTTTAAAAATTCTTTTGGCCAGTAATTTCCTCTTAAAAAAGTCAGTAACCACTCACAATTCATTAAAAATGATTTTGTATATATGGTAGGCAGAATTTAGCCTGACTCATAACTGGGTTCTAAAGCAAAAACTCATAAAATTAAATGTTCACATAGAATGAGCAATAATTTTAATTGATTGTGCACACTAATTTAATGAAGCTAATCGTAAAGCAAGAACCCCATTGTGCTAGTAATGTTATGAGTTGGTATGAAACTTGCAAACAATAATTTTGTTTCATATACGAATATAAAGTTTTAAAGAAAAATATAGTAAAAGATGGTGGCAGAGATTACAACTTGGATAAGCATCAAAGCCACACATATGCATAGAATTACGTTATTAACTTTAAAACATACAGAAAGTATATAAGGTTTTTTTTTTTTGAATTACTATTGATGAGGGCATCCTTAGCCATACGCCAAGTCAGTACACAGAGGATCCCAGTTCAAGCAATGAGGACTCGGAAAGTGCAGCAGAGGTTCGTGTGCTCCATAGAGGCCCGCCAATGCTCCAGGACCCGAGCCCATATTAAAAAGATCCATTCGTTGACATAGTGGGGCCTATGACCCGAAGAAGAACAAGGAAGCTCAGAGAAGATCTTGAAAACCTTGTTCAAAGGAGTGCTATAGAAGCCCAACTCGTTACAGACACAAACGCCCTTGAAGAGAATAGAAGGAAGGATAAAAGCGTCACTTTACTCTCCATCACAGAGGAAATGGCGCCTACTATCCAGCTGAAGGAAAGGGCATTTCTTGAAGTTCTTGATTTTCTTGAAAATCTTGAATTTCACGGTTTGCTGAATCTTGAAGAATCTTGAAATTCTTAATTTTTGACGTTCCGAAAAGATTCCGGGAGATTCCAGAACCTCCCTACATCATCTCCACCATGCGCCACCTCAAAATGGGCCGAAACCACCTTGAAGTCCATCTCACCAACTTCGGCCAGACCAAGCCCACAAGAAGACGGCCCACACGCCACTTGGAAGCTTAGGTAGGGGAAGGATTAGGTTTTGTGCATGTTATCTAATTATACCCAAAGTTTGTTACAAGTTAGTTAGGTTGTTACAAGTTTGTTACAACTAGATTAGCTTGGTAGTTTCCAAAAAGGGATCCCTTATTGATCTCCCTTTTTGGATAAGATTTATATTATTTTGCTACCTATTTTATTTGTTAATTTTGTCCATATGCCATTCCAAGAGGCAAAAGAATTCAACAACTACCAAAACCTAGTTCCTTTAGATTTTAGGTTTGTAAGAAATCAATCTCTTGATTGTTTTCCAATTTTAATTCTTTTCCTAGTCTAATTAGGTTAGAATTTCGTTCACCCCTTTCCATAAAGGTGACTTAATTCATCCACCATTGTCCTTGCTCATTTAAGACTTGGTTTGTAAGGAAAATCCAATTCTAATTGGTTTCCACTTTTGCTGCTTTCAGTTATTCTTTTCCTATTGTAATTTGACACCCCCATACCTATAAATAGGGTGCCAACCACGAAATTCTTTAGTTGATTATTGATTAAGTTAGAATTTATACTTCTTTAATCACTCCTTTCTTTTGGACTTATGTAATTTGCATGCTTGTTAATTGCTAAAAGTCAAGAAACTATAGGCTAATAGATAATTGCTCTGTCTATTAATCCAAGCTTTGTTTTGAATTCTAGTTTACTCCACTTGGTTCGAATTGCGTGTTTAATTTACTTTGTAAGTTAGTAGTTTGCCGAATCCAAGGGTAAGATTCTAGGGTTTAAAAGCAGTGTCTTGCATTCAGACTTTCCTTGGCACATTCCGCTTAGAATTCTTGGTTTCCAAAGGCGTTGAGAATCAGGGGTTCGCATCAACTATCTATAATTATAAAGTATGACAACTTTTGTAATCCATACCCGTATATATACACAGTATCGTACAGGATTATGATGTTTGCATGTGTAGGTTCATTCTACTACAATTGTCATTCATTGAATTGCTCAATACAATTCTATTTATTTAATTTTCTTTTCCTTTTATTTGATAAAATAAAACTGTACTTAAATAAAAACTCGTGTACTGCATAATAAAAGAAACAATTATTATACGATAAGCAATGAATGAAATTTTCAATGAGTGCGCACTTCTCATCAACCTAATTCAATAATTAGAGATTCATACTACTTTAAACTCAAACAGTAGTTAACTATATTATACAGTCTAAATTAATCCTCAAACAACAAGCAGTAACACCCTTTAAATAACAGATATCGAGGGACTTAGTGCCGGACCACAAAATTGCATGCAGCCAATTACGAAAGAAGATCAGAAAGCAGGATGGTTTGAATTTCCTTATGAGGCGAAGGTTGTATATTTTATATGAGTCTTGCACTGTGAAACGGAGATGTGAACTTCATATTCAATATATATTAATTTATTGATGAACACAATAAAAAATAATTAGAACATAAATCATCATCCGATACTCATCACGGAAACCATCGACAATAGATTCACATGATGACGAAATTAATTCAAGTACGACATTAATCTTAAATTGATTTAAAAATTAATAACCTCTGTATCTCATACCACATGTTAGAATTTATGAGCTGAATCATGAGTTATAACATATAAATACAAATCGTACCTTGTGTTGAAGATTCTTTATAGTTTATAGTATAAGAATGAAGTAAAGTTATTTGGGAAAAATTCATGCAGTAAGATGAAGGTTCTATGTGATGTTGCATGCGAGTTGCATGCCGGATTGGACAGAAGGCCGAAGCTAGCTGAAAGCTAGATTCGGAATTCAGCAAGAGACATTGTGCGAGTAGCACGACATCTCGGACAACCTCCAGTGCCACTTGAGAGACATCGTGCGACTCGCACGACGTCTCGGACGAGCTCCAGTGAGCAAAGCTCACTCAGTTGAAAGGAGTAATTGCTGTGCGAGTCTTCATGCTACTCGTACGGATCCTTGCATGAACTCCAGTGGCTACTAAGAGATGCAAATCTTTGATTTCATCGGAAATATGTGTCTTTTTGTTGAAGTGTTACATCCTAACAAATGATAGGCTCCTTCAAAAAAAAAAAAAAAAAAAAACAAATGAATAGGCTAATCGTATCCCATGAACGCAACCTTCACTACTTCAAAAAGGGATTTTAATTGCGGTTTTTAAGGGCTTTTAACGGCGTTTATTGGCCTTTTTGAACCGCCATCTATCTGGCAGCCGTTGTAAGTTAGCGGACTTTCTACGACGGTTTGAACCGCCGTAGAAAGTGTAGACTTTCTAAGGCGGTTCAAGGTTGAACCGCAGTACAAAGTGGACACTTTCTACGGCGGTTCAAGGTTGAACCGCAGTAGAAAGTGGGCACTTTCTATGGCGGTTCAAGGTCCACTCTTGAACCGCCGTAGAAAGTGCCCACTTTTTGCACCCGAACTGCATTAAAAGCATTAAAAACCTGCTGCTTGAACCGCCGTAGAAAGTGGCCACTTTTTGCACCCGAACTGCATTAAAAGCATTAAAAACCTGCTGCTAAAACCGGGTTTAAAGCAAAACCTGCTGCTAAAACTTGAAATTTAATACAAATATCACCAATATACAAATTGAAATCGCTTTTATAATACAGGGGCATATCCAAAAATATTTGTACAACTATAATATGAACAAGTTTAATTAGTATCCTTCAACTACGGCGAATGCTCCAAAATATAACTAGCGCATATTTTTCGCACTGCATCTATATCCACATTGCTTAATGGAGTGCGGTCGAGCTTGAAGTGCTGCAACAGAGTTTTTGAAATTAAAAAGTAACCGAGTAGCAAAATGAAATACAGTCAATTAAGTAAGTTATGAGAAATATTTACCTTTTCAAGTGCCAATGTGGATGATTTCATTGCTATTTGGTACATGTAGTGCATTACATAATACCCACACTCCCAATTGCTCGTTTGCTTCTTATGCTAATGAATATTAAGATACGAGTTAGAAGATCATACAATTAATTGTATACAACACAACGTTGAGTAAAAAATTTAATATTCATAACTTCATTCATATTAATCTAATTAATTAAATAATTAGGACTCACTAATTGCTACTGATCGAAAAGGCAATTGCATGCATATATTAACTAACCTACATACTGGACTCACGGATTGCATGCATAAATCAAATACCTCAATATTTAACTTGACTAACTAATAAATTAATTGACTAACACTACTAACTTAGGCTACTAGACTCACGGATTTAATTAAAACAACTAATTGTATACAATTAATTGTATACCGCACAACGTTGAGTAAAAAATTTAATAAGAACCAATTTTACCTTAACTACTATCCACGAAGGTTGCATATGCACATTTCTGGGCAATCCTAAGAAAGTTTGATAGTTAAACATCACCCTATAAAAATGAAAGATGAACGAAAATAATTAGCAACATATGTATATATATATATGATTGGCATTAGAAATTATATAGGCATTCTAACAGTTGTTAATATATATAACTCACTCGTCTATAAGCACCACCGCCTCCTCTTTCTGTGGATTTTGTAAAGAATCAAGCCAGTAGACAACTTTTTCTATCTGTCTAATGGCTATTAGCATCCAATGTTCACTGCAAACGAAAAATTTAATGACGTCAGATCTTTAAATCAGTGTTTCTTAAATATTATAGAAGCGCTTACAATGTCACTTACCCCTGAAGATAAGGCACCAGATAAATTTCTTTATTCCGGTCCTTCAAGTTTCGCATAATGTAGTGTACCCTATCTTCATATGTATTTCCTAGGGGTGTGACATGATCGGCCAAGAGGAAACCTATCCCCTTTCTCCCATTCCTTTCAACTAACTCATGTAAAGCTCTAAAGAATTTACAAAAAGGGTTTCATTGGTTAGTCTAGGCACATGGAATGCATACTATATATAACAATAATCAGAAATAGGTTATAAAATTAAGTGGAAACTCACTTGGTGAACAATTGCATCACACAGTTTGTGACCATGCTTTCTCTCTTTAATAATTCTCCGACATCCTCTCGATCCATCGCAATAGGAAGCTCCACACCTATGACATCTCAAAGAAAAAGCCATTGAAGTCCGAATCTTTCTCCATTCGGAGCTGTAACTCTTGCAGTGGATCAGATGTCGATGAGGATGACATCTCAATCGGAACCGTCGCCGAAGGAGATGCCTTGTCATCCATAGAATTCATTCGGCCTTTTTTATTTTTCACACTTTTATCCACCTAACAACATTTGAAATAACATTAAATATAGAAAACGGTACTAAGTAATTCACTATAAATGTAAGAATATACCTGTGTTACCGGATCCGGCCGAATAATTTCAATCAACTGTATAGGCCATTCCACGAAAAAGGATCGGGCCATTCCCACAGTTGCAGCCTCTTCCTCAGGAAATGGTAGCGGGGCAAAGTCATCATAGGAAATTTTAATTGTAACCCTCGCGCAACCTTTCCTAACCTCGCAGCCGTGGTGCTTTCTTTGCTTATAAACATTTCCCTTGGCCACGAGCTTACACCGCTTTTGCGCATCCTCAGTGATGAACATATGACATTCACACCCATCCTGAGATAATAGGCAAGCGAATGAACATTAATCAACTATTAATTCTAACTTAACAAAGCAAGTGTAATCATGAAACCAAAGTCAAGCGTCTTTAATTAGAAGTGACAATCCATTGAATGAAATTATACATGAGACATTAAAAAATTAAATAAAAACCAAAATATAAATGTAAGATTTCATTATTGTAAAATAAAAATAAAAGAAAGATGTTTAAAATATTAAAAAATTCATAGTTTTTTTAATTGCAATATTATATTTTTAAAAGGAACATATAAACTTCATTTAAAAAAAAATATAAAGTGTTTGAATACTTGAATACATATGCAAAAAAATAAATAATAAAAAGAATTTAAAAGAAAAATAGAAACATAAAAGTATACCCAAGAAGAATAGCAGTGATACTCTATAGAAAAATGAAAGACATAAATGTATTTTAAGTATCTTGTATTCGCCTAAAGAACCCCCATCCTCCAAGTTTGTTGCAATAGGTATCGTCTCCAACTCAGGCAAACTTGTAGGGATAAGAGGAGAAACAGGGCTCACAGGGGAAACAGGGCTACCATGAACCTCAAACATCTCTGGGTGCACGCCCTCAGCTTTGGCACTGTTGATGACAGTGGCTTTTAACGTATCATAGTCAGTCCCCATCTTACCACATATAAACCCAACCATCATCTTCAGATGTGTTTGACATTCATCGAGCTGGGCAGTGGTTTTCTGAAGCTGTCGCTTAGTTAAATCTAGTTCATCTTTCAGCGACGGCTTGGTTTTTGGGAAAACCTCTATGATACGTGCCCTGGTAGAATGGCCGCGATAACGACCGGGGTGATCGGTCTTTCCCGTTGCAATGACAAGAATGTCATTCCTACCCTCTGCAACGGTCTCCCCTTGGGACTTGCGGGAACATAGATTTTCCTAAACAGTTTGCCAAATATATGAAATGTAAATAGATCAATTATATATAATTTTAAATATATGTGTAGCTTAAAGAAATGAAACATAAGAAAATTCATGGTGCAAAACTTACAATTTCCATCCCAACACGATCAGCCTCTGGCGTGAAGTATTCCCCTTTTTTGTTTGTGTGGGCCTGTCTCCAAAGTAGATGACGGCCTGGCCCTGAATAAGAATCTTCGCCTTCTTCTTCGGACTGACTGTCCTCTGAAGGCTTCTTCCCGGATGCAATCACCGCCTCGTCATGCAACTGCTTCTTCAGCAGTCGGTAGCCACCGCGAGATAAATTATGGTAGAAAGCATTTAAAGTGGCATTCTTTTGCGCTTTTCCACGAATTGCCTAGAGAGAAATATAATGAAAACTTATTATCCATAAACTGAGCAATTTCAAATATCCAAAAAGAAGAAGGAAATCAATTTTAAAAAATATACCTGCCATTCTTCTGTCTCGCGGCTAGCCTTGAACTTAATCCATGTCTCCCTAGGGAGATATTTATATTCCAAGCATGGGTCCTCACCCTTCAAGTCACCATGTATATATCTCCCTAAAAAGGATTTCCAATCTTTCCACCGTTTACCGGCATAAGAAATCCACTTTGTTTCGAGTTCTTCAGTTGACTCAAAAACAAATAATGCCTACAGTAAAAATTAGAAGTAAAAATTTAGGTAAATTTGGGCTCATTTGTATGAAAGAAGAAACAAACAATGCATTATAATTAAAGAAAATACCCGTATTTCCATCCACACTCTCCTCTTGATCTCTTCGGGAACTTTGGGCCATGATGCATATTCCATTATGTCCACTTTGCTCCGGGCCGTGAATGCCACAAAGGTAATCCACTTTGTATGATACTTTTTAGGCTCGAGCTCGGAATCAAAAGAAATGTTAAGAGTTTTCCCCTTTGCTCGCATTTCCAATAGATCATTGCAATTTGTAGGCCCTCTACCTCTTCTAGATCTAGTAGAAGAACCATCTCCATTGCCATTTCCCTCATCACTATGCGCCTCATTTCGTTTTCTTTTAGGGGCCATTGAAATTACCTTAAACTTCATGTACATAGAAAGAGAATTCAATATAACATATATGCAATTAAAGAAAAGCTTTAATGTCAAATATAAGAATGCTTGTAATGTGAAAAAAAAAGGCAATGTACATTCGCAAAATTCACTCCTAAGAATACACAATTACCATTATCCAAATTAAACCAAAGGAGGGCCAAAAAAGTGGACTTATAAAGGGTACCATTGATAAAGTACTTCACATTTCACAACCAACAACAAATGAGAACAATCATTAATTTCTAATAAAGGAAAAAGCCAAAATTTAGTGAGGAATGTAAAAGATTCAAGGAGGAGTACTTCACTCCTAAAAAATACTCTCCTTCCCTAAAGCAATAGAAATACTTTGTGATTTCGCAATAAAGAAGCTTTACATTGATGCAAAGATAGCCTCACTTTCAATATATTAGTTGCATTCATGACATTAAACCAAGGGAGGAACACACCTTCAACTCAACCACAAAGCATTACCCTCCTTTCCACTAAAGAAGAAACCATACATCGCAAAAGGTAAAACATTTAAGGAGAAGTGATATTTCAAACTCTACATTCATGAAACAAAATCCCCTTCATCAAGGAGAACCCTCACAAAGCATATTTCACGCTTTTGAAACAAAGATAAGGGAAAGCGAAGAGGAGATAGTGATATTTGCAATACACAATTACCATTATCCAAATTAAACCAAATGAGGGCCAAAAAAGTGGACTTATAAAGGGTACCATTGATAAAGTACTTCACATTTCACAACCAACAACTAATGAGAACAATCATTAATTTCTACTAAAGGAAAAAAACCAAAATTTAGTGAGGAAGGTCAAAGCTTCAAGGAGGAGTACTTCATTCCTAAAAAATACTCTCTTCTTCCCTAAAGGTACTTAGTGCTTGTGCAATAAAAAATGCTTCACATTCATACAAAGATTTCTTTACTTTCAATATATATGGGGCTTTGAAGACATTGAAACAAGGGATCCCTAAAGAAAGCACCCTATGAAGATTAAATTTCACAAAGTGGAATCAACAACAAAGCATTTTCCTCATTATCACTAAAGGAGGAACACTAAATCGAATAAGAACCGAAATCAAACACCAATGTTCTAAAATTAATCAAGCAAAACCGAAATAAACATTTGAGTTTCTCATATTCATACACTAAACCCGAATTGAAAGGGTACCTAATTGAAATCCCAATCAAACCCCTAGGTTCTCAACTTATGTAGGACAAACACTCAATTCAACAACCAAACCAATGCAACAAACAATCAATAAATCCAAAAGCATTCCAATCATCCATCACAAGGATTAAAACCGAAATCAACCATAAATATCAACCCAAAAAACCCTAGTGCAATGGGAAGCATTTACAAAATGTAAGGTCACATTGCAAAAGTTTTAAAATGGAAGCATAGAAGGTGGATAACCTTTTGTGTGCACTCCTACAACCAAGCCCGAAGTATAGGAGGGTGGAAATGGAGAAATGCAAGGTGGGAAAGTTAACCCACAACCAATGATCGGCTATGATGGTCCAGCCGAACAATCGGTGATGCTTGGGCAGCCGACGGATTGATCGGAAACTGAAAGAGCTCGCCGGCGACGGGAGAAGCGGCGAAGAAGCCGAACAGCCGCAGAGAGATGGGTTCGGGAAACAGGGGAAATGCAGGGGAAAAAAGGGGAGAGGAGGGGAAGAGAATGAGGGAGGAAAGGAAAGTTCAAAAAATTTGAACTTTAATTTGGACCGGGTCGTCGGTTCAACGGCGGTTCAACCGCGAACCGCCGTTGAACCAACTTTCCACTGCGGTTCACTCGTGAACCGCAGTGGATTCTTCTTTCAACGGCGGTTCGCGGTTGAACCGCCGTTGAATGGTCTCGTTTTTCTCGGTTTAGCATAGGAGAAAAAATTGGAGCCAATTCCCGAGCGGGCATATTTTAATATTAAATTTTTTTTTCCATTTTAAAAAAACTAAGCCCACAATTTTGTAAATATAATAATACATACCCAGATTGTGTATATTTATTAATTATGTACACAATCTCGACTTTTATGAACCATTTCATAATTAAATTTCAAATTTTCCATTGAACCATATATTTGCATTTAAATTTCCCGTGCTATTACACAAATTAATAAATTTCGTAAATTTACATGTAAGAGTCGATAAAATAATAAGCTTCATTATGTTCCCTAAAATTTCTACTTTTTCGACTTGGGCGAATGGGATAAAATAATCAAATCCACAAATGCATTAGGTACGTATAGTAATATAAAAATTAATATTTGTTAAGTGGCCGAAAAAAAATTAAATAGTTACTGGATTTCATTACCTTACATACATATATATATATATATATATATATATATATATATATATATATATATAAACATCTTCCTCTTTTCTCCTTTCCCCTCTTGCACATCATCCAACTCTCTCCTCTCTGCTCTCGATCTCTTGTAAATTTTCACTGCATATATAAAATGTTTTCATTCGAAGAATTGAAAACTTGAAGACAACTTTTATAATTAAGTTTTATATATATAGATATATATATATATATAACGTATTTTGAAAAAAATGGAGGTTTACGTGAAAACTCTGACGGGGAAGACCATCATCCTCGAGGTCGAATCCTGCAACCCAATTGAGAATGTCAAGGTGAAAATCCAGGAAAAGGGTGGCGCTTCACTCTCTATTTCAATCTTAAGCGTCACCGCGGTTAATTTATGGAAAATGGGAAAAAAAAAACTTAATAGGGAGTAGGGTTTAGGGAGTAGGGTTTAGGGTTTAGAAAATGATATAAAAATAGAAAATTCATGCGTAGCGCGGGAATTGGCGCGAAAAACTACTTTTCTACGGCGGTTCAACCGAGAACCACCGTAGCAAATACTTTCTACGGCGGTTCAACCGGGAACCGCCGTAGAAACTACTTTCTACGCCGTAGAAAGTTTGCTTTCTACGCCGGTTCATGTTTGAACCGCCGTAGAAAAGTAGTTGTGTGAGCCAATTCCCGCGCTACGCATGAATTTTCTATTTTTATATCATTTTCTAAACCCTAAACCCTAAACCCTACTCCCTATTAAGTTTTTTTTCCCATTTTCATAAATACATTAAATTGAGTGTGAATCAAAATATAATGTATTTTATTTACTTGAACCGGTTATCGTTACGAAATTGCATATCCAATATTACAGGGGAATGCAGGGGAGAAGCAGGGGAAATGTTTAGGGACTATGCTTCACAAAATGAAATAAATATCGAAATTTATGCGCGTGCGGGAATTGGATGCAATTTCCACTTTTCTACATTGAACCGCCGTAGAAAGATCATTTTCTACGGCGGTTCAACTAGAAAGTATTTTCTACCCGTAGAAAGTTTTTTCTACGGCGGTGAGTGGGAACAAATGCAGCCAATTAATTCCCGCGCGCCCATAAATTTCTATTTTTTTTTCATGTTATGAAGCATAGACCCTACATTTCTAGTTTTTTCATGTTCATATAAAATATAGTTTGAATAATCTTTATAAAATAATAAAGCATTATTAATCGATAAAAAGAATAATTAATTCATTTAGCGGTCAATACCCAACCCCGCTAAATGAAAATATTTTTTCCGAGGCACAGACAAGTAATTTATGAAGAGTTAAATATAAAATCAAAACAAAAATCATTGTATATCTTCCCCTGTAAATTTTACAAAAAGTACTACTCCTTGAAAAAAAAAAAATTACATGAAACATTTATTCATAAATGAAAAACAAGGAAATCAATTTGCCGAAAATTTGACAAAGTCTCCCCTATAAATGTAACATACTCCCTGTCAAGGATATGCCCATATTTAAATACTTCACTAAAATTCCAACTATTTCGAATAATACGGAATTCAGTTTCAAATCAATTCAGACAAAATCTCCCATGCTTGTTTTTTACCAAAACACAAGTGCATCATAACATTAACACAGAAGCTTCACACAATTTCCAACAATAACATATTCATTTATAAACAGTTTCGAATATGAAGTCCCTGGAAATTTTGTCCCTTGATTGCGCGGCTTTAGCCGAGTTGTGACCTGTTTCAATCAGACAGTACGAAGGATAAAAATAAATGTTGTTATAAATTTATGTCCACCTCTTTTCATTAAAATCAAAGAAACATATACAAATACACACACACAACATACACACCCACAGAAAAAAAAAATTAATAAAAACAAACAATATACTTGAAAATGATTCTTAACTTATTCTCTTTCTCTTATGGGACACTTGCTCCTCGAACCATAATCCTTCGCTGTGGTCATCACGAAGTATGTATTTATCAAGTTCCCTATCTTCCTCATCTGCTCTCGATTCAGGTAACCCACTAGAGAAAGGGCCAGCCTCATAAAGCCCTTCTTCTGTATCAATCCCTTTCACTCCGCGATGTTGTTTACCATGAAGAACAACAGACCAATGTTCCTAGCAAGGATCGGTGATATAAAAAACTTGTTTCGCCTGCGAAGCAAGTATAAATGGTTCCCCCTTGAAACCCTCCCGATTAAGGTTCACCAAGGTAAAACCCAATGGATCATCAGTTCGAACCCCACTATTGTTATCAACCCATTTGCAGCGGAAATACGGCTACTCTGAAACAAACATAGTCAAGCTCCCAAATATCTTCGATCACCCCGTAATATGCCATGTTTGCATACAATGGATTTTTATCCTTCCTGCTAGAAACATGTAAAGCCTCTGAGATTAATGTAACACCACTGTTTTGAGCCGTACTCTTCTCATCTTGTCTCTTAGTAGCAAATGAATATTCATTTATGTCATAGCATGAAAATGCTTGTACCGCAGGGCTGGGCCTAAACGCCAACCATTTCAATGTCTCCGAAACGTCTTTGCCCAGGACAGCATTACCAAACCAATAGACAAATGTCCGAATATGTTCATTGAGCACACGTTGATCCGTCCAAGCAGGATAAGACGTTCTTATTGAACGGATATGGTCTGTCACATAGGGCGCAACTTCTTCAGAATTGCGCAGTATGTAGAGATGCGCCTTCATCAATTCAACATTAGACGGCAAAAACATTTTTCCTCCCCTTGTGCCCATACCTGTAATCCTCCCATCCTGCCGATTCTTAGATATTCCAATGGATGCGGTATCGGCCAAGTACTCAGTGAAAAACTCAATTACCTCCTCAGCTATATAACCTTCAACAATACTAGCATCAGGACGATAACGATTCTTAACATACCCCTTAAATACTTTCATATATCGCTCGAATGGGTACATCCATCGCAAATGAACAGGCCCGCAGATTTTTATCTCTCTAACCAAATGAATCACCAAATGCACCATAATATCAAAGAAGGCGAGTGGAAAATACATTTCTAATTGATAAAGGACAACAGTTATTTCATCTTGTAACTGATCAAGTCTTTCACGGGTGATAACCTTGCTACATATAGCATTGAAGAAGAAACAAAGTCTTGTTATACTGGACTTAACATGCTTGGGCAATATCGAGCGAATAGCTACAGGCAACAATTGTTGCATTAAGGCATGGCAATCATGAGACTTCAAACCAACCAGTTTTAAATCTTTCAAAGAAACAAGTCTGCTTACATTTGAAGAATATTCGGATGGAACTTTGATGCTACGCAAACTTGAACACAGTTGTTTTTTCTCTTTTCTGGAAAAGTGTGACAGGCAGGGGGTAGATATGTGCGTTGTCCTTGAGCTACCGGTGCTAAATTTGCTCTTATGTTCATATCAACCATATCAAGTCTCCCGTTATAACCATCCTTAGTTTTACCAGGGATGTTCAAGAGCGTACCTAACAGGCTTTCACAAATATTTTTCTCAATATGCATAATGTCGAGACAATGTCTGACTTCCAAGTTCTCCCAGTATGCAAGTTCAAAAAATATGGATTTTTTCTTCCAACAACCTGTATCATTATTGCCGCCGTCCGAAGGTTTGCCAAACTCCACATTAATGTCCGTCACACGAGCTTTCACCTCTGGCCCGCTCAAGGGTTCTGGAGCTTTTCTGAACTCTTGAAATCCATTGAATGCTCTTTTCATACGGCGATACGGATGAGTCTCGGGAAGAAATCTGTGATGCCTAAGGTATACTGTCTTCCTCCCATGTGCAAGCTGACAAAAATCTGTACTCTGCTCACATATTGGACATGCTTTATGCCATTTAACAGAGTACCCAGACAAGTTTGCATAAGCAGGAAAATCATTAATGGTACAGAACAACATGGCACGTAATGTGAACATTTCTTCACGGTATGCATCAAACACAGGTGCGCCTTCATCCCATAACTTTTTCAAGTCTTCAATAAGAGGAGCAAGATACACATCGATGTCATTTCCTGGTTGCCGTGGACCTGAAATCATTAGAGACATAAGTATGTACTTGCGCTTCATACACAAGTAAGGCGGCAAATTGTAAATAACCAACATCACCGGCCATGAGCTATGTGTGCTATTCAGACTGCCAAACGGGTTCATTCCATCAGTACACAAACCGAGCCTCAAATTTCTGGCTTCTCCCCCAAAAGAAAGATACATTGAATCAATTTTTTTCCACTAATCTGAGTCTGATGTATGCATTATCACATTGTCATCATCACTGGGAATACACCGATCTGAATGCCATGTCATTAGTTTTGCATCTTTTGCATTAGCGAACAACCGTTTAAATCTCGGTATTATAGGAAGATACCACAGAACCTTAGCCGGCGACCCCTTCTTTTACGCATCAGAACTGTCTTCAACCTTATCACACGGCTGCTTGTTTTTGTATCGTGAAGTTTTACACTTAGGACAAAACAATAAATCCTTATACTCATTCCTGTAGAGGACGCAATCATTTGGGCAAGCGTGGATCTTCTTATACTCCATACCCATTTGACACAATATTTTTTTCGCCTCGTAAATTCGATCTAGAAGTTCATTATCTTCTGGGAGCATATCTTTCAATACCCTCAATAAGGCTGTAAAACTAGTATCTGACCACCCATTTGCCGCTTTCAAATTAAACAACTTCAAAACACTAGACAAGCGTGTATATTTAGTGCAACCCTTGTATAGAGGCTTCTCATTGTCACCCAAAATGGAAGCAAGAACTTCCGGTTTATCAGCAAAATCCTCGGCCACATCCTCAATCATGTCATCTAATCGATCTCTAGTAATCGCATCATCTCCTTTTGCATGAGATTTTCTTTGCTCAGGTAAACCATCAATACTTTCACCATGCCAAATCCACAGTTTATAAGAAGGATCAAATCCGTGCCGATATAAATGGAATCTTATTGTATCTGAGTTATCAAACCGCGCACCATTTTTACAAGCTTTGCACGGACAATGGACGTACTTTGTATTCTTATAAGCGAATTCAATGAAATTCTCAACTTCTTTCGCATAAGAATCGGAGGTCCGATCACCATACAATAAGATATTTCGATCCATGTGTAACTAACACCTTCAAATAATTAAAAATACCAAATAATAATTCAACAAACAATGTATAAAGTATCAAGTTGCATACTTGTCTTAGCACATGTCATACTAATGTTACTCATATAATCAAAACTACTATAATACATCAATGAAAAAAATAATGCATAAACAACACGCAATAGACATAATCAAATGAAGAAGAAGCCATAAGTTTTTCATTTATGCATTTCGTCAAACACATGAAATGCATAAAAAAATAATACACACTCTAAGTAGTGCAAATTATATGAACATCCTCCATTAATAATCAAACACTATAAATCAAATTACATCACCAAGAAACTACATAGTATAACTAAGAAGGGTTCCACAATACTAAGGTTCACCATATACATGGAATATATGCAACTTTAATTTTCAGCCCTCTACCATAAATAAAAATAAATTCTATAGGATGACATATATAAAGTACAAGCATAAGCAATTACTGAGAAATTTTAGAAGTTTCTAACCTTAAGGTGGTAAATTTTAGCTCCAAATGACGATTCTTTACATCAAACGTGCAAAACCGTAGTAGAAAATGGAGAAGAACACTTTCGGCCGCGATATGGAGATACACGTTGTTATTTAGGGTTAAATACGTCAATACAACGGCGGTCTAAAAATGAACTGCCGTAGAAAGGACCTTCTATGGCGGTTTTAAAATAAACCGCCGTAGAAGGGGGCTTTCTACGGCTGTTTGTCCCAACCGCCGTAGAAAGTCCCGTTCTACGGCGGTTCCGCCGTAGAAAGTCCATTTTTAGAGCGCCATAGAAAGTCCGTATTTCTTTTATAACTGCGGTTTTCTATTTTCCGCCGTTAATCCGCAGCCGTTAAAGCTCTATTTTGTAGTAGTGCTTTCAACTCTATAAATAGAGGGTGATTGCCACAAATTAAAATCAACTTATTTCCATCTTCTTTCTTGTCTAAACAATCTAAGCATTGTCTACTTAATTGTTTATGAAAAATCTATTGTATCCTAGAATTGATCTTGCCACATTCCCTCTTAGACTTATAGTGGGGGCATTAAACACTTTAAGAAAAGTGATTAAACGCCTTAGATTTCAATCAAATGTTCTCACCCTCACACACACGTATGTGAAATCTATCAAATGTGCTCTTATAATTCTGACACCCTACTCATATAGAGTTATAGATTTCCTTAAGGGCATTGTATGCCTCAAAGTATCATTACAAGATGTATACACATGTACTACATATATGGACATTTAAATAATTGGTGCATGCCATTACAATCACCATGTAATTGGTTTTTCCCTTTGAACTTAATTTTTGGGATCTCCAATCATTAGGTTGGGTATTCTAATAACATGATATTTTATATTTTTAATTAGATTTCTGTCTCATCCCCCTCGAGGTACATTCATGTCATTGCACTAGATCTGGTTTTTCACATATTAGCATGCGAATATTTGACATTCTCGAGATACAATCATGTCACTGCAGTAGATTTAGTTTTTCACATATTAGCACATGAATATTTGACATTCTGTACTCAAGACAATGCCAAATTAAGTTGCTCAATTTTTTATTGGTAGCAACCACAATTATTAATTTCACCAAATAAATAATCTCATAATTTGCAATTGGTAAAAGTATATCTCATAAAATTTCAAGATATATAAAAGTTTATATATCTTTACATATTTACCCACAGACGGTCTAATTTGCAAATGAGCAGCCACAAGTCTCACTACTAAGAATCACTAGGAACTACTATTTTATTTCTTCTTGCATTACTCAATTTTTTATTGGCCTGTAGTCTTGTAAACTAATAGGAACCGTCCTGTCTATCTAAGACAATTTCAAATTTCCAAGGAAAATATCAAAACAACAACCCAAGTGTCTTTATCAAAATTTTCTCAAATATGATTTTCACTATTTAAACACTTGATGAATTTTTAAGTGAATTAAATATATAGTTATATCACAAAAAGAATTCTCAAATAAACATTGCAAATGAAGAATTTTAGTTTGTTCTCAAATTGTTTGCAAATAAATTGATGATGGAAGGTTCGAACAATTTGTAAATTTTCAATGCCAAAAACAACACCCACTTATATCCATACTAAAATGTATTAGTAATCGTTTCACAAAAAGTAAATGTATTAGTAAAAATTTTGTATGTCCCCAGACTCCCACACTAATCTCAAAATTTTGATAAGGTCTCACAATTAAATCATGAATATCTCATAAATCATAAATGTAGAAAATTCATATTACATAATTCATCATCATAGTAATTCATGAAATTACAAGTAATTTCAAATATTATATTTCTATGAACAATGGATATCACTACCAAAAAATGCCTATTGGAGGCGGGTTTCGCGACCCAGCATTGGCCTCCAATGCAGCCGCCTCCTTCCCTAGTGCAAAATTTAATTTCCCTTATTTCAATTTATGACTTCAGCTACATGCGCTCATATTGCAAAAAACCATTGATGATGCACGAGTCGACAATGGTAAGGATGAAGCATTGGGAACAACTGATATTCCCGACAGCATTAGGAATCAAGAGTCGTTGGAACATGAGGAGTTTGATAGTGCACATAATATTGATGAACTTGGGGAAAGTATCCTCCCTCATCGGGTCATGACGGTAATGTTCCTTCACTTAAGCTACCCGAAAGGATCGAAGGTGATGATATGATCATCAAGGACAATTTGAGGACTGTCTATGATCTGCTAAGTCCAGAATAGCTCAAATGTGCAGATCTTATAATCATAGATGATTTGGTGGAAGTCCATGATCCGTCAAGTCCACTTGCTGAGAATCAAGGTAAAACGCCTACTAGCTGTTGTCTGGAACCTACTCCAGGAAGGTATGCCTTAACTTTTTCCATTGATACTCCATTTGTTGTTTGTGAAATAATAGGTAAGTCTATAATGCATGGTAGTATAAGTACTTACTATGTATCGGACTTTAATGTCTTACCCTTGTTTTGCAAATATAAAGGCTTTATGTTTGAGAACTTTAGGTTAAAGATCTTGTTCTCCAGGTATACATCTTTTGGTATCACACTTCATGGATTTGTTGTTACAAAGATATCTAAGATGTACTTTAAGGAAATTTCCCATGTGATAATGACAATTTAAGTGCAATTTTTAAAAGGTTTGATAATTATGCTTCTCTTGATAGTTTTATAACTTGTGTGCATGATTTTCTTACCTAAGTGCTGAGTTTGTAGTTACGAGCTATACAAAATCAACACTAATAGTGGTGGTGCGACCAAAAAAAAAAAAGGACATGACCTACAAGCTTGATTTGTCAGGTAAGTATGATCTATGTTCTGTGTTTACAGTACTGACTTGTTCTGTTTGTGTTTGTAGCAATTTGGATTCAAAGACAAATCCTTTCCAACTGGAAGGGAATGATGAGGAAATCCAAGACTAAAACAACACAAAATAGGAGTCTGAATCCACGAGGTCAAACAAAAGCTCCAATGAACCTAATGACAAGGAAATGAAGATTATAAGAGTTACCCTATTCTCCATCAAGGTAAAAATGGTGAATACTAGTACTTCCAATTAAGGAAATGGTATTTCCAAGCTGTGCAAATGGTGGAAATGGTATTTACGAGCTAAGGAAATGGTGTAAATGGTAACTACAAGTCTTTCCAGTAAAGAAATGGAGATTTCATAAAGTTTGAAGAATTTTAGAAGTGAAATGTTTTTTGAGCTTCTGAAATGATTCCGGAAGCTTCCAGAAGTTTCCTACATCTACATCATCATGCTACATCAATTGGGCCGAATCCATAAAGTTCACTCCATGAACCCACATTTGGC
Source organism: Leptodermis oblonga (assembly GCA_016801395.1). Taxonomy (NCBI): domain Eukaryota; kingdom Viridiplantae; phylum Streptophyta; class Magnoliopsida; order Gentianales; family Rubiaceae; genus Leptodermis; species Leptodermis oblonga. The sequence goes on from CM028751.1 coordinate 29,809,500, forward strand.
CAAGCCCAAGCCCAAGGAGAAGCAATTCACAATTAGGGTTAGGGTTAGGAGGAGAATTAAGGTTTTGTGCATGTTACCTAATTTTCTTCATAGTTTCCTCTTTTCTATTCTTCTTTATTTTTTGGTTTTCCCTTTTCTTTAAAGGTAAAATCTTATACCAATTGATGTGAACCCTTGATTCCAACTTTTGAAAACAAGAACTCAATGCAGAAAATTGCCAAGGAAAGTCTGACTACAAGACGCAGTTCTTAAAACTCAAGAATCCTTACCCTTGGATTCGGCAGACTACTAATTTAACAAGTTAAATTAAACACGCAATTCGAACCACGTGATGAATTCTAGAGGCAAAACAAAGCATGCAATTAGATACAACAATTATCTAATTAGTCTATAGTTCTTGTACTTTAGCAATTAACAAGCATGCAAATTACTTAAGCCAAACTAAAGAAGAGTCAATAATAATAAAGTATAAACTTTCATTCAATTAATCAAAAAGTAATAATGAAGTCATGCACCCCTATTTATAGGTATAGGGAGCATGAAATTTACAAGGAAAAATAAGGAAAGAAAACACAAAATTAGAACTTAATCAAGAAATTAAGTAATTCACAAAAATCAGCAAGAAAAAGGAACTTACTTACTGAAAAAGTAAAAGAAAAGAAGGGGAAATTTCGTCTTCCATAAGGAATGGTTATGGACGAATTTCTCAAGGAAAAAACAACGGGAAAGGGAAAGTTCAAAAATAAAGAGGAAAAAAGAAAAGAGGAAACTTAACCAAGAGATTAAGTAACCTTGACAAGAATTGGAACAAGGAGAAAAGAAGCATCTCCTTATTTTTCGAAATAACAAAGATGGAAACTATGAAGAGAATTAAGTAACATGCACAATACCTTAATTTCTCTTAAACCTTAGAACACTTAAGTAAAACCCTAATTCGCATATGGGCTTCCTTGTGAGCTTGTTGAGCTTAACCGAATTTGAAGTAGATGGACTTGAGGGAATTCGTCCCAATTGATGTAGCATGATGATGTAGATGTAGGAAGCTTTTGGAATCTTCTGGAAGCTTCCGGAATCATTTTGGAAACTCAAAACATTTCATTCCCAAAATTTTTCAAAATTGTGAAAACTCCATTTCTTCACTAGAAAGACTAGTAGTTACCATTTCTGCCATTTCCTTAATTGGAAGGACTAGTATTCACCATTTCCACCTTGATGGAGAGTAGGGTAACTCTTGTAATCTTCATTTCCTTCTCATTAAATTCGTTGGAGCTTTTGTTTGAATTGCATGACTGCTTGACCTGAATTGTTTACCATTCTCTACCTAGGATATAGAGATGCATGAACCGTATGAATTGCTAGCTTGCTTGATTTACCTGATTTTTTTAACTTGCTCGACCTGTTTGTATTGTTTGATATGCTATGTTATACTAAAAAGAAACGCATGACTTGAATGTCTTCCGCTGATGTTATGAAATGAAGAACAATGCTTGTTATGCCTGAAATGCTTGCTATGCTAGACTTTATCCGTCTGTATCTTATGATTATGTCTATTCATGCCTGTTATGATGATGAATGTATGAATTGTATATATAATTACTCGACTTTTGTTACAAAGACCTACGGTGGGATTTTTCTACAAAACCGAGGTCTCTCATTGAGCTTAAGCTTACCCTCTCCCATTTAAATTGATTACAGATGATTGACTCTATTGCATTAGAAGTGAGGCCGACGTACTGCCGTTCGACAGCAAAGACCTTGTTGTAATAGTTTGAATAGTAAATAATGTTTTAGGAGGATAATTTAGCCTTGGCCATCCTCTATGGATTTTTCTTTTAACTTTCCGTTGCAAACGAATTTAATCTTCATGAATGATTATGGTATTTAATAAAAATGTTAGATTCACTTTATTTAATTCTGTACTGATTATTGGGCGAAAGCCCTGAATGACTCACCCCCGGTCCCACTTCTCCTCTCCTCCTCGTCGAGAGTGATTTTTCGAGGACGGAAAGGGTGGTCGAATCGTGGGGCGTCACATTCATCACACAGATCGATGAGGTGGTTATATTCGGATAAGAGTGATCATATCACGTGAAGGGTGCCATGTCACCAGCTGACGTGACATTCCCCTTCCCCGTATGCCTATAAGTACTCGATCCCAAAATCATTTGAGAGGTATTAAATTTCATATTAGTCTTACTTAATATTTCTTTATTCTATTCTGACTTAAACTTTGAAGTAGAATCGGATAGTTAGTCCCAAAAGCAAGAAAAAATGCGTGGGGACATCGTCAGTCAGCTCGGCGCTAATCAGGGATTCAACAATTACCTATTATATTATTTTTTATACATTTACTAATCTATTTATATGTTACCTAAAATTGACTTACAATTAAAACATAAGTAATAAGTACTTTCGACAAATAAGTTCACATGACTTGTAGAAATATAATTTTTTTTATTGAAACAAATGAATGATATTTATAATAATTAAACATAACACACTATTGTTTCATTTGACAAATCAAGAAATGAGTAAACATATACAAATTAAGGTGTAACTAAAACCTTTTTTTTTTTTTTTCTACTAGTCCCTTATAATCATTGTCGTCATTTTATAGATTTTACGCTTGTTATTGAGGTAGAGATAGAAATTAAATCTTTTAAACCTATGTAATACACCCTTTTTAATTATTCGAAACTCATATAGGTCTCATGCTTACAATTTGGAAACCCCTTCCTAATGGAGATTTGAACTTGATATCCTACAAACGTTTGATCATTTGTGCTCTTTGTCGTTGAACAAAATTTAATCCCCAATATAATACAATCTTGAAAACAAGGGCACGATGACTATAGGTTTATAAAATCTAACTATCACCCATCTTTTACTAATACAATAGTACTATATATATATATATATATATATAAAACAAATAAATTGGTCCAATTTTTTAATATGGTCTCATTTAATTGTCTTAGTTAGTTTTATGTAAGACAAAAAAAAAATTTATTGTCTCAAATAATTGTCTTAAATAGTTTCATTTAAGATAGAAAATTTACTGTCTTAAATAATTTCATTTAAGACAAAATTTTCACTGTCTTAAATAAGTGTCTCAATTTGTTATATTTGATACGACATTTCACAAACTGTGTCAATTAAAGTGTCTCAAATTAATTATTGAGACAATCCTTATTATTGTCTCAAATTCATGGTATTAGAGACAATTTGTTCTTACTATCTTAAAAATTTGTCCCAAATACCATATTTTCTAGTAATGTGTGGCCCAAATTAATGTTTACTTAGAAAGTAAAGATATAAGTGTCAAATTACTTATTTTATGTGTTGTATCTCACAACCAATAGTAAGTTGTACATTTTCAAAATTAACTCTTTAAATAGGGCGGAGTAATAAATTAACCCTCCACATTCCATACTTTATATACGGGATCAAATATAAGAGAGCGATGTGATTTTTCCTTGTGAAAAAAGTGAATAATTAACTTCCAAGTATATCTTACCATGGCAGCCTAATGCAAGTTATAAACCAGTTAAAACTGCATATATATTTTCTGTAGTTTATGCGGATTACTCTGAATTCAGCTAGAACCACACATTATTCTTCCAAGTCTCAATGGATTAGGCTGCCAAAGTAAATTCACCTTTATCAAGAAAAAGAAAAGAAAAAAAAACTCAAGTCATGAAATAAATTTTGAAAAAGATTTTTTTTTTCAATGATTTGTTACTGAATGACAAATCTCCACAGTGAAACTGATTTAATATTTAAGGCAGATGAGTAATATCTAATTAAATTATAAAGATGAAGGCAGGATTTCATCTCCTAAAGCCTTGGGAATATTATTAAAATTTTGAAATAGGGAAAAAAAAATGCATCATGGCTTCTTCAAAAGATTGCAAGACTTTTGAGATTTTTTAAAAAACTTTTGTGGAAAATAAGAGCCTAGAGATGAGAAGAAGAATGAAGAAAATTTTAATAAGAGAGTACATGATTACCATTTGCCTGCAATTACGGTGGTGCAAATTCAGACCTGCATTCAACGAACTATCATTTAGGAATAGTTGGCACACCTACAACAATCAGCTAAAACTTAGTGTATGCTTATTAATTCTTGGAAGTTTGAAGTAGGAAAACCTATATATATATTCTGCCACAAGCGACCTATTTTTTGAATTCACATTATCAACATTCATTGCCTTCTTGGCAATCTCTCATGAAACAAAGAAATAAACAGCAAAATCGTATGTTTCCAAAATCAAGCCCTAATTTCTTGAGTTTTCTATTCTCTACCACATTGTGAGGAGTTTTGTAAAGATGTTTGATTAGCCTCAAATGAATTTAGCAACCTTTAAAAATAACTGATGACATGATATAGTACCATAGTGTCAAATGACAGCTTAATTAACCATCTATGAGTCTGAAACGAATTTAGAACTGCCCTCTGTCTAATTAAATGGAATTGGAACATCTTTATTGATCAGTATAGGCTAACACAAAAAACCAGAACTTTTAAAAGAAAATATTTCATTTATTCTGTGGTTACAATAAAAAGACCCTCTAAAGTAACATCTCCCTCAAATCTTAAAATAACAGGAAAAAATTGTCCTTTCGGGCTGTGTACATGCTTCCAAGTGATCAATTGTCAAATACTATATGTTTATTGCCAACATTTTGCAGTTTGAATCAGTAGACATGAAACAGTGTTACAGAACCCCCACCATACAAATCTCATACAATATTGAGTCTATGCGGCATCATTCCAACAAAATTAAGGTATTTTAATCGCGAGCAAGTTTGAATCATCCAATATTCATACAGCTGGGATATAATTGTTTTGTATCTTTTGTTTTAACCACCCGATTGAACACAAAGAATATACCCATCACAAAATCAATTCCAGACACATTAATTACCAAAATCATAGCATAAATTTAAGAATAAAAAATAACCACAAAACTAATTGAAACCAAGTATCATAAAAGCAAACAAAAGGCAACCTTAAACATTTAAACTCATGCCGAGGAGTGATGCTCGAGGGAAAAAATATTGCAAACAATTACTATCGACCAAATTTTGTAGTAGAAGAGAGCACAGTATAATTTTCAAATCGGAAGAATATACACATCTCACAGTAGAATTTGAAATGTACTAGGGAGAGGAGCCTAATTAAACCCAGTTCCAGGATTGACTTAGTGGACATGATCAACTTCACATTCTTCAGTAACCCAGTTACAAGCACTAACGATCTCATTTTCATTGTCTCCACCACTAAGCATCATTGGGCTCATCGATTTCGGATGAGACCACTGAGTTCTCTCCAAATTATTTTCACAGTGGTGGATCCTTGACGACTGCCACTTCTTAAAGCGTACCTGTATATAGAGATTGAAAATCACATTACTCTAATCAAACTTATACTTCCCGAACTCTGTCACAACGACGGAATTGAATGGACGATGAAGACTAAGCAAGCACAGTACAAAGAAATCGAGCATTGAGATGGAGGAGCGGGCATCTGGATGAAGGAAATCGATCGTATAGGGTGTACAGAACATGGAGTGAGTCGTCGACAAAATTGTTTCCCTGTGCTGAATTAGTGGCCCCGTTTGAAGGAGTGTTAAAACAGTTCCCATTCATTGAAGTAATTGGCAAGGAAAGAATTTCGGTCACTTATTGAACAAGTGATGGACGAAATTTACCTCCTAAAAACATAAGGAAAAAGGTAGTTAGGACCTACTAGAACCAAAAATGGAAATCTACTTATTCCTTAAAAAAAACATGCAAGAGTTGTTTTAAGGAAAATCCCATTTAAGTAGAAAAAAGTTAAACACACACACCTGTACTCAATGGGCAATTTCGGCCAAGAGGATGGCAACCCTAGCCTCCCCTTGATTCTTTTGGCAATTGTCTCCATGTCACTAAAACAAAAAGTGGTTGTTACGATTCTTATTATGAGACACTTATGATGAAAGTGTCTTATTTTCTAGTTAATAAAACTCTTTTTATGAAAGTGTCTCAATAGTTCATACAAATCATAGGACAATATAATAAAAAGTTCTATTATCTTATGAGACTTTTGAAAGAGTTTTATTAGGTGATTAATAGAACTATTCAAAGAGTCACATCAAAAAAAGATAATAGAACTTTTATAAGAGTTTTATTATCCACCTTAATAGGATGCTTAGTTCCAAAAGTCCTATTACATTGCCTAATTTAATAGGACTCTTTAAAGAGTTTATTAACTAACTTAATAGGACTATTTAAAGACTCACATGCATAAACAAATGTAATAAGACCCTTATAAGATGTTCATTGTCCACCTTAGTGGGATGCTTAGTTCGAAAAGTCCTATTGCATAACTTAAATATGACTTTGTAAAGAGTTTTATTAGGTTATTTAAAAGAGTCTCACAAAAAAAATATAATAGGACATTATTATAAAAAGTCTTATTTTCTAATAGAACTATTGAATGAGTTTTATTAAGTTATTTAATAAGCTATTAAAAGAGCCCCGAAAAAAGACATAATAAGACTTTTACGAGAGTTCTATTATGTGGTTTAATATGATTCTTAGCTGTAAAGTGTACGTAATAGTATATTTGTGTCGTATTACACAAATTCAAAATTGTACTATGAATCATAAGTTTTTATAATTTTAAAATTATAAGAGGATTAATTTTCCACTACTCCACAGTCTCTACCACAAACTTTTGTTGATAATTATGAAATGTTATAAATAACACCATCAGTTACAACTCAGAAGTATAATAAAATACAATATTTTTGTTCAGGTAGGCCTCAAGAACTCAAGACCTTAATTATAGGCCTGTTAACTATTTAGTAATATCACCAAGGCGCACCTTAACACTTTTCTTTTAATCCACAACTTATTTTAATAATGTTAATAAGACATCTTATAAAACTTATTGGACCAAACTAATTGTATACATTAAATTAATTATACTATAACACCCTAATATTTATGACTTTTTCATGTGATTTGTTTAAATTGCATCGTCATACACTACTATTTAAATAAAAAGTAAAACGTATAAACATTATTAGCAATTACATTTCTTCTAATAACATACTGGATGATTTTTTTGTTTAAATTAAGTATATTTGTTAGTATAATATGACATTAATACTTCATACGCATACATAACTAATTAGACATATAATATATAAGTAATCGATTGGTCGATATGTAGTTATACACATACAAAAGTGTTTATATACAATGTTTGCTTATTCTTTTATACATAATTTAGTACGGACAACACTAATGAAATACTTCACTTATTCTATTATAAAATTTATATTTTCAACATTAAAAACAATATATAAACATGAATTTTCCAATGAGATCTGATAAAGTAATAGCTATTACATGCATAACTAATGTTTATAAACGTTGATCATCTTTAATAAGAATCATTAATATGTTTATAAACGTTGTAATCTTTCATAAGAATCATTAATATAATTGATTATAAACACTTTTTTTTCATTCATAATTATTAAATAATAGTAATAATAGACATCTCAACTAATCATCATAATTTTTGCATAATAAAATCACAATTAGCTATATATACACTAAGAATATATAATCGAAAACATTTGTAATTAGCAAACACGGTTAAAACAAAAATTAATTTTTATATAAGCCATAAATTATATCTTAAGGATATTTGTTAATTCATTTATTATCATATAATTTATTTTTTCTTTTTTACTTTTTGGATGAAAATATTTAATAATGTGAAAATTTTGCACCAAGAAAATCACTTAATTTATATTATTTATGAACAAAATAATAATGGGAAATTTTATTTTAATTAGGAAATAAACCAGAAGGAGAAATTAAAAGGAAAATTTTAAGGGGGGAAAATTCCCACCTGTTAAAAAAACCAATTTTTCGTGAATTTACTAGGTCTTTCTCGAGTCTTCTAGAATATTCCGGAACAAAACAACTCAACAATAATTAATTAAATAAAGAGATGTAATTATTTTCAAGACTTTGTTATTCAAGAATCTGCGTGGAATACATTTGGACACTATCTTTGGCTTCCTCTTTTCAGCTAGCGACTTTAGAAATGGATTTTCATTGCATTTCTTATTTACTCCCTTTATAAGGACCCAACTCCCTTTCTTTGAATCAAAGTCTTTTTCATTGGATCTGTAAGAAATCATATGTCGATCTTGAACCTTCTCAACCACTGGTTGACCTTTACCCTTTTGAGAATTTGAGTGTTGACTTCGAATGACCACATCACTTCCTTAATCTCGTGTTTTTTAAAAAACTTTTGTTCAATGAAAGAATTACATTTTTACTATTGTTCAGTATGTACTCCACTATTAACCCACATTTAAAATATAACGACATAAGTGGAAAAATGTGAGCAAATAAACTATTTTTTCTGTTACACTAGACGTATATATGATTGCCAAAAAATTGGGAAAAACCTTCCATTGAGACTGAGTGATCATAAAAATTTCCAGAATATTGGAAAAAATAAACCAAACTTAGTTAGGAAATTCTATTTGTGGTAGAATTGAGTAATTACTTGTTTTTTATTTATTTTTGGAAAATTAGTTTTTGAAAAAATTTGGTAATTATGGGTCTGTATAAATGTTGGGTAGGTAACCCTTCACCGGGTTGAAGTCCTTGTACTACTCGGCGCCGAGTTGAAATGAACTCAACTCAAGAAGTAACACTTAAATCTTGCAGCTATAAATAAGATTTATGCACAAAGAATATTATTGGTCCACGTGGCTGTTAACTATTGGTACATATGTAATCATGAACAGGAAAGTGGAGCAATGCCACTAGGGACACGTAGCGGCTTGTAAGAAATTTAGGACCACGAGTAGGGGACCAATTTCATCTCAACTCCTACTCGGTTGCAGATCCAAACAACTTGGCCACCGCCTCAATCAACCCGGCCGCCACTTCTACGTTCTCTATAAATAGAATAGTAAGTGCACTTGAGAGGTTAGATGATTTTTGATACCTGAAATCCCTTATTACTTGATATTTGAGATTCGACTAACTTGATCGCGGAGCTTAAAAAGTCCCAAAAGCATGTATCAAGAAGAAGGAGGTTCGATTGCAGCCTAACGGATAACCGGAGTTGTAACAATAAAGAACCCATGAAGTATAGTTTTCAAGTGAGTTGAGAGTTTGAAAAGTCAAAGACGTTAAAGCTTTTCGGCGTCTGTCTCCGGGTTGTTTGTGGGAAGCTTTTTGGCTAGTGTCATGTGTTGTTATAGGGTCCGAGATAATTAGAAATGGATGTTCCTGTTTATGTCTCGTTGATGGTTGATGAGTTGATATGAGGTTACAAGAGATATATGTTCCTACTTATGTCTCGATCCATGTTTGATATTAGTGGATTTGGGTGGATGTACATCTGTTGAGATCAAACCACTTTGAAATTGTGTCTTGTTTCTTCATTTTGTTTTGCTCATTCCACTGCGTGTTAATCTCTATGCGATAGGAATATTTTTATATGTAACACAAAAACCTTTGAGAAATTGTAACACAATTGTAATAAATTGTTATAGGACATGTTCTTTATGTTGGGTTTGCAATAATGTTTGAAATTTGGTTTTGAAAAATATTTTATAATAAAAAGTATATTGAAAATATAAAAAGTTATAGGTGAATAGTAAATATTGTATTGAAAATTATGAAAACTGATTATAAAATTATTTTTTCAAAATCAAGTTTCAAATATTGTTTCAGACCCAACAACATAAGGGTAGTTGCAATGGCAACTTTGTAGTGGGTTTGTTGGGTAAAATACCAAAGTGACATTTTCAAAGCTGGTTTTGTGCACAAATAGTGGGGCCCACCATTTTGGCTCACGCATCCAGCCCCACGCAGCTGGTGGATGTCTGCCACCAGAGGTCCTCCTTGTTTTTTCTTTTTTTTTTTTTTTCTTTTCAAACGTTTGCAACAGGTACTTTTAATTTTTTTTTTCCTTTTTTAATATTATAGCGATTCAATTATATACTTTTAATTTTAGTCCGGTTTTTTAATTACGTAATTTTTATTTTAATTATGTACTTTTAATCATTCGGCGTTTTTTTCTTTTCTTTTATATCAACGGCTCTTAGTTTTTTTTTTTTTCCTTTTGTTTTCTATTAATAGCAACTGCTCTTATTTTTAATATTTTTGTTTTTTTTCACGTGCTTTATTGAATTATGTATTTTTATGAAATTAAATTAAATATTTTATTAAATTAATTTAAATTGATAATTAAAAATAATGAATACATACAGTATCAAAATAATATATATTAAATGTAAATAGATGTGTATATAGTGGGAGCCGAATTGAAGTTGCTTTTGTAGGTTTATTGTTATGGAAAATAGATTTATAAAAGTTGGTGGGATTTTGCTTTTGGTGGAAAATAGATTTACAGTATCATTCTGGCTCTTCTAGTTATTCTTTCTGATTCCTTCTATTCTTCCTATTGCAATTCTTTCTGTTACTGAATTTTCAGGGAATTCCCCTGACATTGTTGCAAATCTTCAGAGGCAACAGGTCCAGTCACGGATGACTGCTTGTGACTAAGGCCATCTCTAATCATTTCTTCATTTTGCAGCAAATTTTTTCACATTTTGAAGGATCTACAGTGATTTTACTCCAACCAACTCTACATCTCCATCCACAAAAAAGAATATTTCATTAAATTCTCCTCCTTATTTAATTTTATATTCTTCTTTATTATTTTTTTTACTTTTTCACTTTTTTACAGAATACCCCATACTTTTAGTTATTATTACGCATTTAATAAATAGTGAACGAAAGTATTAAATAATACATTTCACATAACTATTTTAATAAATAATCAAAATTTCTTTATTAAACTCACATAAACATAAAATAAAATATTACATTAGACATGCATAATACAATACTAATAATTCATTCCTCTTCATTCGAATGTCTCTTCCACAAATGCTCTATTAGTCCATTACGAAGCTCAATATAAGCATCTTTATTTCTTATTTTTCCATATCGAGAAAGAAATAGTTAAATTGAATGAGTTCTAAACATAATTTTTAACTAAATAGTTAAAAGAATCATAATCCACAAATTGTAATGTTCAAGTATTTAAAATTATAAAATAACTATAAACAATAAATGAGCAAAAATAAAATTACTATTCCGCAAAATGCCATCTCCTTTGGAGCCTTCACATCCTTTAGGCCATCTTCAAAATGCGGAAAAGATAGCCGAATAAAGCTGCAATTTATGCAAAAAAGTACTGACATTCTGCATGCTTTTCAATTATTATTTTTTATATGTATATATTATTATTATATTACTTATGTAATTTGCAGTTTAGTCTTTAGTTTCTTTAATTACTAATTTGTTATTTTATAGTATACAATATGATTTATTATATATAATAGTAATTTATTTTTGCTCATTTATTGTTTATATTTATTTTATAATTTTAAATACTTGAACATTACAATTTGTGGATTATGATTCTTTTAACTATTTAGTTAAAAATTATGTTTAGAATTAATTCAATTTAAAATATTTTTCATTGACAGAAAACTCTCAACAATATTTTTAAATAATACTAAATATGAAAAATAAATTCTTAAAATATTCAAAATACATAAAATAACTAAAGATGCATACAAATTACATTATGTTTACGTGAGTTTAATAAAGAAATTTCGATTATTTTTTAAAATATTTGCCTATATTTGATTGTTTGTGATTTAAGAACATTTTCCAACCCAAATGCAGAACCTTCTTTTACACTGATGTTATTGTCTTATTTTCTTAATTTTAGAAAGAGACAGTGGAGGAGTTTACAAGAAGTGGTATTGACTCACTCACAGTTTCCCTTTATCTGATGGATTGGGGTTGGACTCTGTTTCTCCTCAGATCATATCTGCGAACATGTCTTCAAAAGGTAACCCTTTTGTTGCTTAACTCTATGATATATTGGTTGATTAATTATATTTAGTTTAATTCGAAAGATTAGGCATTCATGCAACCCTAGCATAAGTCCTTTGTACAATAATCACCTCTGCACTTTTTCGAGAATGGTAGAAGATATTGAGCATGTTTTATTAACTGAACAACTTAGCCTATTTTTCGAGTATGGCTAAATATATTCTTGTTTACCTCATGACACAACCCATTGCAGTGTTTGTCTGTGGTTGACATGTTATATTACATGCAGGTTGAAAAGTACATGTTTCATAGTCAGAAGAGTATTGAGTTGTAAAATTGGCTTTTCAGACACAAGCAAAGATTTGCTGAAGGTATAATGCACAACTTAAAACTAGTCTCACTGTGAAATTTCATTTTTCAACTTTGTTTTTGCATTTTGATTTCATACTATTGGCGTACCTTTAGGTGTGTAGAAGAGATGGAGCAGCATTTGGACCAATCTGTTATGTCAAAATTGCCTAGCAGTTACAACTTACAAGTCTCACTTAAAGCAATCTTCCAGCAGTGACAAGGGAAAAACGCTGTTACTTTGAGCAACTTCTCCTCTTACTATGATGCTTGGGTGACTGAGTAAACTGGTTGCATGGATGAATATGGAGATTGTTGTTTTTGTGTTATATGTCAGACTTGTTCTATCAAGAATGACTACATTTTGACATAATCGTCTAAACATTCATGTCACTTCTATAAGCCATTAGGTGAGGAAATTTTCTATTGCATTTTCAAAGTACAACAACAATAACAACTAAGCATTTGTCCCACTATTCACAGTAGAGTCCAAAAAATATTTAATGAATAATTGATAGGGCAGAATCCTTGCTTCCTTGACATGTGTAAGGTCATATATATTCCTTGGGTCATCTACATTTGCTAACCACAAGAAGTATAGCAGTTGAGAAGTAGAATTGTCCTTTGATGGTTGGGCAACAGAATTGTCCTTGCTGATTTTAATTAGTAGCTGGCTTAGAAAACTTTAATGGCTGCGAAAATATCATCTGGAACAGTTTGATAATTCTTTGTAATGGTTGAGTATCATATGGATGTATGAGCTTGATTCTGGCATACCTAAGAGTTGTTTAGTAAGTTTATATAGCAAATACCAGGAAGGAGAAAAGGCTCAAACCTGCAATTATGTCACATCCAGTCGCACTTGTCTGTGAAATACTGCTAATGACAATTTGATTCCTCCCTCTTTTTTTTTTTTTTTAGTTTCTACCCAGCTTATAACTGCAGTCATACTTTTTAGTATAATTTTATATTATTTCCTTTTTAGGTGTAACGGTGAGAAGCATAAGGAATTTTATGTTTTCTGCATCTCTCAGCCAGTTGACTGTTACTTTTCTATACCAAAATGATTCTTCATCCTTAGGTTACATGCCTTGTAAGTGTATTTCAAATTTGATCACCAAGCTTTGCATCATCCATTATTCTTTCTAATTAAGTCTAATCTGACATTCCTTGTACACTTATCCTCTTTTGTGGCTGTTAGGCGGAGACTTTTGCAGTAATTTAATCCGATTTGATGGGGTTACTCATGAATCTTTCTGTCTTTTTGCTTACCACTTGAAGAGAATGAAAAATTTAGATCCCCTGTTATAAGTTTCAAATTTTCCCCATGACCTCTACCTCTTTTCCACATTGTATGTTTGGGGAGATATCTAAAAGCTCTCACTGTACCATCTTTGACATATAACTTTATCGACCTTCAGGCTTCTTATAGCACTTAGGTATCTGTTATCTCCATTTTCTGCATTGAAAGTACACTTCCCTTGCTTGATTTGGCCAATGTAATCTCTTTTTAGTGTTTTTAACATGTTTTTCAAGAACTTGTAGTCGTGTGGAAGTATTCTTTAGTCCCATTCACGCTTTTGAGATGTTATGATGGCTTTTGGATGGAAACAATGGAACACAAAGAAAAAGAAAAGAAAATAGGGGCTTTTGCAAGCCTGATTGATTCCATTTTATGCTTATGTTAAAGGATTGTGAAGTTTGGAACTATTGTTTTCCTTCAATCAATTACCGGGATGAATTTACAGATTCAGAGTGTAATACATGTCATTGCATCTTGTATGACCAAAAAAATATTTACAGAAATCAAAAGTAGACTCTGATAGATAGATTATATTCAGCTATGGCTATTGTTTCTGGAACAGGACATTTTCTGGCCTTAAAACAACCTGCTAGAGCCTTGATACCTACTTGCGTTTCCACCTTGCTCCAACGATTCTGTTTTGCAGAAATCGTATCAGCTCTCACTGCTTCTACACCAGCCACCACTGGTGAATAGCACCATCTCGAACCACTGACCAAGCTTGCAGTAAATTGCCTCTTCAGTCTCTAGCAACCACACTAAAACCAGCACTCCTAGTTAAAGATTTTAAATCAGAACAAATGTTGAGCTTAATGACTTCGGTTGACTAACTTAGCAAAAGTTTACATCTATATTCTAACCTTTACCCCATTGCCCTAAGTACCACTTACATTTCCATACAAGCTTTAGCATTAAAGCACCATCTGTTTCTATCTGAAGTTTCTGTATATTCTGTCTGATGGAGATTGTTATCAGCAGGACACATTTTACTATATGTAGGCCATTTTTTCAAATTTCAGCCTGTGAAATTACCAAAATGCCCTTCCCTCTTTATAAGTAAAATTTTTTTTTTACTGCCCAATTCCTTCTTCCAGTCGGCTTCTTCCCAATTCCTTCTCCTCCAATTTAGTTTTGCGTGGGCAAGTTGAGAACCGGATTCGGACCACCGGCGCCCTCCATTTCCCCGTGCGAAGCTCTACATTTCCATCGCCGGAGCAGCTGCTCCATTCCTCTCTGCCGACCGCCGCCTCCGCTCTCCATTCCGTCGGTAAGTGTATTTTTTTTATGTTTTTAAATTTTTTTCAAATTCTTCAAATTGCCTTTACTTGGTTGTTGTGAAGTTTATGGGCAACTTTATGGCCGATTTCGGATGCTTGTTGCGTTTTTCGGGTGTTTTGTGCGTAATTAACATGCAATTTCCATGAATGTATGTTGTGGGGATTTCGGAAATTATGTGAAATTTCGTTTGAATCTTGAAAGATTGCATTGTAATGGTTGTGTAGTAATGTTTGGTAGTGCTTGTGTTGCGTTTCAGGCTGTGTAGTTGACATATGTAGGCTAAATTTCGGGTTTGTTCGTCGGAAAAACGATTTTCCGACGAACAAACCAGAAAATCGCTTCCCTGAAGCGATTTTCTGGGAGAAAATCGCCTGAAAGAGGCGTTTATTTTTGAAAAAATCGCATCTTTCCGGCGAGATTTTCCCGGAAAATCGCTTCGGGCTAGTGATTTTCCGGGAGAAAAACGCGGGAAAGAGGCGTTTGTTTAAAAAAAAACGCCTCTTTCCGGCGAGTTTCTCCCGGAAAATCGCTAGCCCGAAGCAATTTTCCGGAGAAAAAATGCCTAACTGAGGCATTTTTCCCCAAAAAAAAACACCTCTTTCAGGCGATTTTTTTGGGGAAAAACGCCTCATTTAGGCGTTTTTTCTCTTCTGTCTTGCTGTTTAATTTTCTTCCTGTGTATATGTTGTTTGGTTTTTTATTATGATTAATATTAATTGCTGTGCAACCTTGTAGTTACAGATGGGGATAGATTTAAAGGTAATATATTCCGTCGGATGGGAAAAAGATCCAAATCCATATCCAAATCCGGAGATAGTAGTAATCCGGAAACATCCCGGGAGAGTGTTATTCCAGATAAATCTGGGGCTCCTATTATTCATGTTGCGGAAATTGCCCCTTGTGTTCCTCCAACGGCGTCTGAGCGTTCGAGAAAGGTCGTGGCACGGTCGCGAGCATCTTCTGCGACAGGGAATGTCACTGCTCCCATTACGGAACACTCCGTTCAACCTTCCGTCTCGGGAAATGAGTACATCGGTGCGACCTTTACCGAACAACCTTTCGCACCGCCATTTTTAGATGTTGAAATGTCCCATGACGATGGTGACGGCGAGAGGGCTCTTGGAAGAAGTGATGGTGAGGGGGCGAATACAAGCATCGAGACAACTAGGAGAGCAGGGAGAGGACTAATGGGCAGTGAGGTTAGGGCATCGATTGCAGGGTGGAAGGATTACAGAGAGCTAGACCATCCGGTCGAAGGTGGTCCTGTAATCCCTGAATTGCTATTGAGTTTCAAAGGCCACACTGCCTACCATGTCTGGCACGGAGAGGTAATTCTATTAAATTGCGCACTTGTATTTGTTATGTATTCGAGCAATTAATTTTTTCCTAATTATATATGCTTCATTACTTGTGATCCAAAGTGAAATACTAAAGTATGTTCGCATTGTTTACATTTTGGTTACAAAAGAAATGATTTATGAATTGTATCCCTCTGTTGTAATTCCATTCTTTGAATTTGGTAGGAACGGGGGATATTGAAATGTCACAATGGGGCCGATCGCTTGAAAAATTGGCTCGGCGATGATGACATGAAAAAGCTGGTAGACGGTTCTGGCTTGGCCCATTTAGTACAATGCATGCATGATGAGTTAGACGCCGCTCTGCTCTGTGCCTTTGTTGAGAGGTGGCATCCGGAGACTAACTCATTCCACTTGCCATTCGGGGAGATGACAATCACACTTCATGATGTTGCCTACATTCTGCGCATTCCGCTTGGGGGTAAGCCCATTTATGGAAAAACAAAGACTGCACAAATAGCGACAGATATTGCAGCTGTGTTGGGAAAAGATGAAGTCAAACTAGATAAGCCTGGGTTTGTAAAGTTGACAAGCATTGAGGCAAATTGTGCTGGTATATTTGATCAATTTAATGCCGCCTCGGGTTATTTATTGTGGGTTTTAGGGCTGTCCCTGTTCGTGGACAAGTCGAAAACCCACGTATCTGCGCAGTATTTAACTTTCCTGCGTGATATTGAGACAGTAAGTGAGTACTCGTGGGGCGCAGCTTGCTTGGCGTACTTATATCGCCAACTTGGGAAGGCATCTAGGGCACAAAGTGCCCAATTTTCTGCTTGTTTGACTTTATTGCAGGTTTGTCATTGAATTTATTGCTTTCATTATTAGTCAGTTATATATTTTGCTCGAACATCTATTTTAATTATTTTTCTCTCCATTCGTATTAGAGTTGGATATACATTCAGCCCACCAAAGAAGAGGTCGTGGAATACAGGATGGCCTGCGACAATGAAGTGGCAAGTTGGTACCGGGAAGAAGGGTGTTGCAAAATATAATTTGGAGGCTTACAGGAGGGCGCTAGATGCATTGCAGCCGAACGAGGTAAGCTGTCCGTTCTGTGTGTTTGTGAATAGGTTTATTCAATTTCTGTGCAATCTTAGGTGATTTGTTTTATTATCGGACAGGTTAATTGGATACCATTTGAGCCCAATCCGGCATTGGTCCATAAGATTTCCTTATATAGGGACCTTATGTATTGCGTTAATGTTGAGGAGCCCTACATGCCGAATCGGGTGTTAAGATAGTTCGGTTACGCCTAACAGATTCCCTTTCAAGTCTTCAAATCGAATGAGTGCTACAGAGGCCCAGAGACGAAGAAATATGTATGCAAGTACGTTGCTGACCTCAGTGGTTGGGAAATCTCTCATACAAGACTTTTGCGGGATATGAAGAGGGCCAAGTATACTGACGAAGCATGCGAGAGTTACCTTGAGTACTTCCAGTCGCGTTCGCACGTCCGTGTCGGTAGGGGTCCGGTCGAGGAATACACTCCTGACCCTACTCAGTTGTCCCTCAATGCAGTGAGTTTAGGATGATTTTAGATTTTCTATTTACCTATGTATGTGTTACTAGTTGCTGATTTGGGTTTATCATTTTACTTTTTTGCAGCGACTTCAGTACTTAGCATCTCGGGCAGTCTTTTTCCATCCAAGGGTTAAACACGCCGTCAACCCTGAGACACGTAGGCAGGCTATTGCAGAAGTTGCTTATCATTTGGAGGGCCTGATGCCGGGACTAGAAGAGCTTGCGATACGACCTCCTTTTCAGCCGTAGTGGATTGTGTACCTTATGTTTGGATTGTGAATTAAATGTAATGTTGGTTTGTGTTTGTTTTTTTAATGCACCCATACAATGTGGTTGGATGTTGAATTGGTGCCTTGGATTTGGTGTGATGCTGAATGACTTAGAAATGATAATTTTGTCATTGAATCTTGTGGTTTGAATAGGTATTCAGGTGCTCATATACAGGGGAGACTCTGCCCAAATTTCGCGATAATACACACAGTAGAATGAATTAAGACACTTCAAACCGAAGGGAAAAAGTAACACTCTTTAGTACCATCAAACTGTACATTTAATTTTCACCCCTAAACAAAGCCACACTCCAAAATTATCTAAACCATTAACATCCCTACACTAATACACTTCAAAATTGATGAATACGTAAACAACTTGAGTCTAATCCCCCACAATCTAATTTGCAATACAAACATAACCACACTCCAAACCTTTTGAAATAATAAACAACACTAGAATACAGTAATACACTTCAAACTTGCTGAAAAAGTAAACAAATGTAGTCTAATTATACTATACATCTCAATTTCAATACAATCCAACCCTAAACCCTAAACATATTGAAATCAAGAAATCCCTCAACCATAATCGATAACTATCGTGGGTTCAGGGTCTACATTACTTATGCTATCGACGTACAGCCTATGATAATTATCTAAGCGAGATTGTAACCTGTCCTTCAACTCATCCATCAGGTCTTCCTTATGGTGTCGCCATAATACACATATTGCAGGCAATAAGATTTCACCCCTCGTCTCCAAACAAATGAAATGGTTGCTCCGGATATGACCCATACTGATATATGTGTTCGGATAATCGGGTACGCCGGAATCCCGCAAGCGAAGTGGAAGAAAGGTGCAATATTCTGCGCCGTAGAATACGAATACCCTCTGGTACCGCGTGGCAACAAGTAGGCCAAATAGATAAGTATCAAACCAAAACTCCTCTGTTGTAGGACTTATATGGTAATCCAACGCTGTAAGAGCTTTATCGTAGTTTTCTTCACCGAGAACTCCAAACCATAATGAGGCATACACGTGAAGTTCATGTAACAGCTCCCGCCGGACTTGAGACCAAAGTAACTCGTCACCATGTACAAATCGAGATATTACCCTAAAACCACAGTGTCCATCCCCCATTACATTTTTATAATCCACCACATAATTGAACACAAACTGTTGCACCAAAGACGGCAGGTTGAAAGGCCATCTAGATTCATTAGAAGTCAGTCGAATCCTTCTGGTTGATGACCCATTTGACCTGCTGCGACCTGCACATGTTATTCGTATGCATGAAACAATAATTTTACCATAATAAAGAAGAGACATAAAAAAGGAAAAAAAAAAAACACAATGATCAGTGGATATGGCAAATATATGTACCTCTAGCTCTGGCTCTGCCTGTACCTATGCCGGCTTCCCTCTCGGCATGCTCGTAGCCCGATAGATCTCGCTGCATAGAGTTGTTCATCGGCATTCCCCTATGTGGCCTTTGTATCAGATCAGTGAGGTGAACAATCTCTGGATGCAAAGTGCTATGCATGACACCCGCAACTCTATAAATGTCCGCAGTGGGACGCTGCAAGGCCGCAACATACATCTCATGCAGTAGCTCTTGGGTTGTTTGCCGTTCCTCATCGCTAGGCATGTTGCCCTCATCCAAAGATAGGGTCCTCCAGAAGAGGTCCACATCCAAAGGATCAATAGGTCTGTAATTCCTGACCATTTCATCCATCTGATGCGCACACGGCAAGCCATAGCTGGTTCGTAATTCACAACCACACAACTCACTATTTACCGCATAGACTGAACCTCTCTTCTTGTATTCATTTACCAACAACAGTATGGCATCTTGCAAAACTCTGCCATTGATCCTACTATACAAGAGATAATTGGCTTCACGCAATGTTTTGCTCCGAGATGCCTCCATTTTACTACGGATCTCACCCAAATGTAACTTTATCATCTCATTTATGCCCAAGAATATTGTAGGAAATAATCCTCTGTCAGTTTTAATGGCACGCTTCAACATTGCGTGCGCACTCTCAGCCCTGCAGAGATTTAAAACGGACAAAATTTATGCTTTAAATCATAGAATAATGTATAATGGAGTCATATCTATAACTATATGCGACGAAATTTAATAGAGTCTCACATGTTGTTTGTGCGTCGGCCATAATGTTTTATCTCCTTAGTCCAGAATGAGATAAACTTGGTCTTGTGGGGTTCCAACCATGTATGGTGCATGTAATGAACCACGGATATCCATCGGCCTCTATATTTTGTCTTAATGATTTCCACAGCTTTCGTGAAATTTTCATACGTTAGAGCACTCACCACTCTACTCCACCGACCTTCAAACTCATCTAATATCTCTTTGTCAGTACACACAGTCAGTTCTTTCTTCTTCACATCCATTGCAATATGCCTTCTGCACAATAGTTGTTTAGAATCGGGGAAAACATGGTGCACAGCTTTCAATAGAGCTGACTCTCTGTCCGTCATAACAACATGGGGATATGTCAATGGATCAAAAAGTTGCCTCAACCTAGTCATAGCCCAGACATAAGTTGCATGTGTCTCATCCCTCAAGAAAGCAAAAGCAACATGGATGTATTGATCCGTCAGAACATGAGCGACTATCTGAAGTAGAGGCCTGTCATACCTGTTGGTCTTGTATGTCGTATCCATATACAATACGTAAGGAAACGTACGAAGCAGACTAGGAACATCCGCATGGGCGAAGAACACATTTTCAAGAGCATTGCGCTCGTCTTCCGCGGTGTACCAATAGTGGTACCTGTAATCCTGCATCAGTTTCAAGAAGTATTGTATTGGACTTAAATCTCCCCTCTCATCTCTTCTAACCTTCGACGTTTCGTTATACACCTGCCTGATGCGTGTGACATTAGTCGCATTGTCACATCGCAGTTTTGCCAACATCTGCTTTGGAGCCAAATTTATCTTCATCATTTCTGAAATTTTCTCCTTCTCCTCGTCATTCAACTTGGAGTGCTTTTGATGCCAGTTTCTAACAAGGGTTAATTCATGATTGTGCTGACCTTTAATAACACTCAGCTTCCAACTACCCCCACTAATTTCTTTCCCTAATAACTGAAAGGAACAACCAGTCAGCTTGCTACTAGTGTTGTTTTGGGATATTTTCCCTTTGCCTAAGGGTGGTTTGCTTCTAACTTCCCCCGATCTATCACAACATATGGCAACTCTCCCTCTTCTCCCTTTTAGAGGCCCCTTTCACTTTTTAGAAGAAGTTATTTTAGTATCAAAATGATGCTTCGCCGCTCTGGTTTTAACCCAACCAATCAAATCAGCTCTAGTCATGAACTCTTGCTCACTCTGAAATACATCGGTGAAATCTGGGAAGATTCGATCATCCGAAACATGCAGAGCCTGTGTAGAAAACAAATATGAAATTAGAAATTAGAAATTGCCGAAATCGGGGGGAGAAAAGATTGGGGGAGAATCGCCCTTCAAGAATGGGCGTTTCTTTGGAATATAATCGCCCACGAGGGGCGATTATAATAAGGAGAATCGCCCCCCTGAGGCCATTTTTTTGATAAAATTGCCTATACCGGGCGATTTTATATGATAAAATTGCCTCTCGTGGGCGATCCTATCCAGTGAACGAAAATCTCCAAAAAGGTGCCACCTTTGGTCCATAAACATCATAATGTGATACATACCGTGTAATATGGATCTTCATTTGCATTTCCGTCCATTGCACGCAACCAAAATGCAAGTTTTTTTATGGAATAAATGTAGTGTGTGTAGTGTTTAATGAGAAGATTGAGAGGAAATGGGAGGATAGCTTCAAAGGAAATGTAGTGCATGTAATGTTGTATGGATGAAAAAGGTGGCTAAAGTAGAATAAAAAATGTGGGTAAATTTTTTTTATTTTAACTTAGAGTCAAGGGCATAAATGTCTTTTTACCACTTAAAATTTTAAAAAGTGTCCTTTGTTTAGTAAAATGGTACCTATAATTAACATGCTCCTTTCTGATTTCTAATTTTGATACAGTGAGAAATGAAGACCCTGTGAACATTGAAGCTGATGCTTTACCTTTCAAGTCCATAAGTGGAGACTGGAAAATTAAACTAAAGTCTCTGAAGGTGATATTCGCCAACCTTCTACTAGTCTACTTTTTAGGCGTTTGTCATGCTTTCCAGCTTAATATGAATGTTCATGACTTAAAAGATGTATGGAGCTTTCCATAGTAATTATCTTTGACATGTTGCTGAATTTAACTAAATTTTTAATCTTGGTTGAATTAACAGCTGGGGCTGGACATCCATTTCTTGGTTTGAAGACATTGTTTTTGTTAACTGGAAGAAGTATTGTAGTTGAGAAGTCAAAACTGTACCTTTAGCGTAACCACTATAGTATAACGATCAATTTGGCCAAAGAAGTAAAGGTTGAGTGGTGAAAGTCGAGAGAAAGTTTTGCAGTTCTAAACTCAGAAGACCGTTTAGAGCTTTGATTAGTTGGACTCAGGTTTAGGAGAAGGATCATCAGGATACTCAGCAATGCATTACTCTGAGTATTGATTTCAACTATTGATGCATAGCTCTTGTAATGTTCATGGTGGAATGAGAAGGCTACATCCCAGATCTTACAATTTGAAGCTACTTTGATTTAGAGTCCAATTGATGGTATCGAAAACCTATCATGAATTATGTTTCAGTTCAGAGTGGTCATATTGCTAGAACATAGTTTCATGTTGTTACATTCTAAAAATGATGTATTTTCGTGTTGGATCTGCAGATTAGGGTATAGACTATACTTAAAAGATAGTGGTTTGGGTTTGTTACATATTGTATTGTAGATTATGGAAAGTAACTGTTAGAGAATAGAACATTCTAGCAATATAATTGGTGAGGGTGTAGTTGGTAGGTTTGTTGGTGTGTATATCCTGGACAAATGATATATGATTGTGGTGTCTTTCCTTTTATTCTAGTTCAATTTACGTGGTATCAGAGCCAGGGACACCACCTTCCCTTTGGCTTGCTTAGGTTAGGATATGCCCCGCCGCTTCTATCCTTTGTTTCCTGGTGATGTGGCAACATCTTTGGCCACTGGATTTCCTTTCGGTTCTTGGTGCTGTGGTAGCATCTTCGGTGGTCTCTCCTTCGTTTCCTGGTGTTGTGGCAGCATCTTTGGTCACTGGATTTCCCTTTTGTTCTTGGTGCTGTGGCAGCATCTTCGGTATCCAGATTTCCCTTCTTTTCTTAGTTTTGGGACAGAACCGTTTGGACATCGGCTCGCCGTGAGTCAGCTCGGTTCTCTGGTTGTGTAGCCATGGTTATTCTTGATTGAACCTTCATATATCATCTGTTTCATTTTTGGACGTCTGGTAACTTCTCTCATCTGGTTCTACTCTTTTAATTGGAGCTGTTTTCGTATTGTGGTGGATGCTGATTTAATTAGGGTTGCTTTTCTTCTTCTTCGCGATTTGTTTTGTGATTGAGCTGCTTCTCTTTTATTACTATTGGGCTGTACTGGTTTTATTTTTTGATTTGGGCTGCTGGATAAATTTTTTGGCTACTGCTAGTGATTTATTTGGGTTGGATAAAATTTGTTGGGTTGGTTGGGCTACTAGTTTGAGCTGTTAGGCTGGTGTTTTGGGCTATTATTATTTGGGTTGCTATTTTGGCTGCTGAAAATTTTGGGTTGTAATGAACATTTTTTATTGGACTGCTGGTTTGGGTTCCTGGGCTAGGTGTGCCTTTGAATTGCAGTGTTAGGCCTAATATGACAAACCCTTTTAGTGTCTCAATTGGCTACTTTTTCTTCCACTGCCTCTGAGGCACCTGTTATAATCCCTGCTGATGAGTACGACATATTACTTCACTGTCCTGTCCCCCTCACATCTCCACCCGACCTCTTTACTCCTCTTGATAAGGCAGGAAATCCTAAACCTGTCTTATCTCTGCATCTCCCTCGCACTGGGTCATTGACTCTGGTGCCTCCAACCACACGGCATGTAATCCTAACATCTTCTCTACTTTTCAACAACACAAGTCTCCCACCCCAATTACCTTAGCTGATGGTTCTACAGCTTCTGTTATTGGGTCGGGCACAGTTCATCTCACACTCTCTCTATCTTTGTCCCTTGTCCCCCACCTTCCTAATTTCTCGTTTAACTTAATCTCTGTTAGTACACTTACTCGTCAACTCAATTGTTGTGCAATATTTTATCCCGATTCGTGTCTCTTCCAAGATCTTACGACGAAGGAAATTATCGGTAAAGGCCATAAATTTGGTGGCCTTTACATCCTTGATACAGCCATTCCCAAAGTTGTAGCATGTACCGGCTCTATTACCCCCTTTGAAGCTCAATGTTGATTAGGTCATCCGTCTCTTCCTTTGTTAAAGAAACTCTTTCCTCCAGTGTCTAACTTGTCTTCTTTAGATTGTGAGTTATGTCAATCTGCCAAACTTCATCGAGTGAGCTTGAGTCCAAGAGTCAATAAATGGGCAATTACTCCATTTGAATTAGTCCATTCCGATGTTTGGGGTTCTTGCCCGGTTGCATCTCTTACTGGTTTTCGATACTTTGTTACATTTGTTGATGATCATTCTCATATGACTTGGTTATATTTGATGAAAAGTTGGTCAAAATTATTCTCTCATTTTTCTGCATTTCATGCTGAAATTCACACCTGTTTCGGTGTTTCTGTGCAAACTTTGCATAGTGACAATGCTAAGGAATACCTCTCTGCCCAATTTCAACATTTTATGCTCCAACATGGTATTCTTCATCAAACTTCTTGAGTGGATACCCCCTCTGAAAATAGAGTTGTTGAACGCAAAAATAGACACCTTCTTGAAACTGCTAGAGCTTTGTTATTCCAGATGAAAGTTCCCAAACAATTCTAGGCCGATGTTGTCTCTACTGCATGTTTCTTGATCAATTGCATGCCCTCCTCAGTCTTGTCAAGCTCTACTCCTTTTCATATCCTATTCACCGCTAAACCTTTATTTCCCATTGAACCTCGAACATTTGGGTGCACTTGTTTTGTTCGGGATGTTTGTCCTCATGTCACTAAACTTGATCCCAAATCCATAAAGTGCATCTTTCTTGGGTACTCTCGTGTGCAAAAAGGATATAGGTGTTATTGTCCTAATCTTCGTAAGTACTTTGTTTCTGCTGATGTTATCTTCTGGGAGCATATCCCGTTTTCTAATCCTATTGATCCACCTAGTCAGGAAGAGGAAGATGATTGGTTACTCTACCGGGTTCCTCCTGTTGATGTTACTTCCTTGGTTCCCTCTCCTTCCCTTCCTACTCGGCCTCCTATCATCCAGACATACTCTCGTCGTCCTTAGCCTCCCACTTCACTACCC
This sequence comes from Leptodermis oblonga, assembly GCA_016801395.1. Classification (NCBI taxonomy): domain Eukaryota; kingdom Viridiplantae; phylum Streptophyta; class Magnoliopsida; order Gentianales; family Rubiaceae; genus Leptodermis; species Leptodermis oblonga. Next base: position 29,834,892 of record CM028751.1, read on the forward strand.
TCTGATGTTCTCTCTCCAATTCGTCTTGATGCATCGATCTCTCCCTTGTCAGCTCCCTCTTTATCTGATGACCTTTCCATTGCCATTTGCAAAGGTAAACGAACATGTACTTACCCGATATCCTTTTTTGTCTCTTATAACCAGTTGTCCTCCTCTTCTAGCTCTTTTATTGCTTCCCTCGATTCTGTGTCCATTCCCAAAACTGTTAATGAAGCTTTAGCCCATTCTGGCTGGCGCCAAGCTTGAGGAGATGAATGCTTTGGATACTAATGGTACATGGTCTTTGGTAGAGTTGCCTGTCGGCAAGCATCCTGTTGGATGTAAATGGGTTTTCACAGTGAAAGTTAGCCCTGATGGCTCTATTGCTCGTTTGAAGGCCCGCCTAGTTGCCAAAGGATATGCTCAGACAAATGACGTGGATTATTTTGATACATTTTCCCCTGTTGCGAAACTTGCCTCTGTGCGGTTATTTATTTCTCTGGCCGCCACTCATCACTGGCCTCTGCACCAGTTAGATTTAACAAATGCATTTCTTCATAGTGATCTTCAGGAGGAAGTTTATATGGAGCAACCACCAGGGTTTGTTGCTCAGGGGGATTATGGGAAAGTATGCCGTTTTCGTAAGTCCTTGTATAGCTTGAAACAAAGTCCCCTTACCTGGTTTGGTAAGTTTACGAGTGCGGTTGAAAATTTTGGTATGAAGAAGAGTAAGTCTGATAACTCCGTCTTCTATTCACGTTCAGATGATGGCATTATCCTGTTAGTGGTTTATGTGGATGATATTGTACTCACTGATAGTAATTCGGCTAGGATTTCTTCTCTTAAGAACTTCCTCCACACTTAGTTCCATACTAAAGATCTGGGCATGTTGAAGTATTTTTTTGGGGGTCGAGGTTACTAGAAGTAAGAAAAGAATCTTCTTATCTCAAAGGAAATATGTGCTCGATTTATTATCTGAAACTGGAAAATTAGGTGCCAAGCCATGTACTTCCCCAATGGTTCCTAATATGCAGCTCAAAAAGAAAGGTGAATTGTTTAATGATCCTGAGAGATACAGAAGATTGGTAGGAAAGTTGAATTATCTTATTGTGACTCATCCAAATATTGCTTATCCAGTGAGTGTAGTAAGTCTATATATGTCATGATCTCCTACAATTGATCATTGGAAAGCAGTGGAGCATATTTTGTGCTATTTGAAAGGAGCAGTTGGACATGGAATTGTTTACGATGATTATGGCCACACTATGATTGAATGTTTTACCGACGCTAATTGGGCAGGATCTAAAGAAGATCGGAGATCGACTTCTGGATATTATGTATTTTTCGGAGGGAACTTGGTTTCATGGAAAAGCAAGAAACAAAAAGTTGTTTCGCGCTCAAGTGCAGAATCGGAATACAGGGCTATGGCAAAATCTGCATGTGAAATAATGCGGGTATATCATCTTCTCAATGAAGTGGGCATTAAAGTCTCTATGCCAGCTAAGTTGTGGTGTGACAACCAAGCCGCACTTCACATTGCTTCCAATCCCGTTTTTAATGAGAGAACACATAGAGATTGATTGTCATTTCGTTCGTGAGAAAATTCAGCTAGGTTTGATCTCCACGGGACATGTGAGAACTGGAGAACAATTGGGGGATATGTTCACAAAGGCTTTGAATGGAGTTAGGATTGATTATCTGTGTAACAAGGTGGGCTTGATCAACATCTATGCACCAACTTGAGGGGGAGTGTTACATATTGTATCGTAAATTATGGAAAGTAACTGTTAGAGAATAGAACATTCTAGCAATGTAGTTGGTGAGTGTAGTTGGTAGGTTTGTTGGTGTATATATATCCGTGTACAAATGGTATATGATTGTGGCATCTTTCCTCTTATTCTAGTTCAGTTTACAGGGTTGTTTTTAGGTTATGGGTAAATTATCATTCTGATTTAGTTGTGATTTACATAATCTTCATGAGTTAGTATTATTATCAGTTCTTGACTATATTATAAATACTTGGGGATACACAATTCCATTGAATTCTTCAAATATGGAGTAAGGTATGCGGAATGGCAAGACCACTATGATTATTTGCCCTTTTCCATATTCTTCACCGTTCTTCCACCATCTCTGCTCTGCCTATATTTGATTGTTTGTGTAACCAAACTCAACATGGTTAGTGATTAAAGAATAATTTTCAACCCAACAAAATAACCCTTTTACACTGATTTTATTGTCTTGTTTTCTTAATTTTAGTAAGAGACAGTGGAGGAGTTTACAAGAAGTGTATTGATGCACTGACAGTTTCCCTAAATCAGATGGACTTTGATAGGACCCTTTAATAGATCATATCCGCAAACATGTCTTCAAAAGGTAAGCCTTTTTTTGGTTGAGTTTATGATGTATTGGTTGATTGATCACATTTAGTTTATTCTACAGATTAGCCATTCAAACAACCTTAGCATAAGTCCTTTGTACTATATTCACTCTGCATTTTTTTTCGAGTATGACTTGAAGATAATGAGCCTATTTTAACTGAACAACTTAGCCTATTTTTCAATTATGACAAGAAGACAATGACTAAATGTATTCTTGTTTATCTCATGAAACATCCCGTTGCAGTTTTACATGCAGGTTGAAAAGTACATGCTTCATATATAGAAGACTATTGAGTTGTAAAATTGGCTTTTTAGAAAGGAGCAAAGATTTGCTGAAAGGCAACATGCACAACTTAAAACTAATCTAACTGTGAAATTTCATTTTTCAACTTTGTTCTTGCATTTTAATTTCATGTTATTGGCATACCTTTAGGTGTATAGAAAACATGGAGCAGCAAATGGAGCAATCTGTTCTGTCAAATTAATTAGCCCAGCAGTTACATGTCTCATTTAAAGCAATCTTCGAGCAGTGACATGGGTAAAACTTTTGTTACTTTGAGCAACTTAATTGTCTTCTTACTGTGATGCTTTTGAACTGGTTGCGAGGATCTCCATTATGTTTAATGGATTTGACTGTGGCTCATTATCTAACTGTGCATTTTATATTTAGTTAACTTAATTATTTGTTCACCAGGTAAGGGAAAGATGATCGATGATCAATGGCCCTGCAAAAGATGTCCTCCTTACAAATCGGCCTCTCATTCGAGGTGTCTTTTCCGCATTCAATTTCCTAACTTCATACCGAATCTTTAATTATAGTCGTGAATCCCCTTTGCACCAAAGAATGACATGGTTACGCAAACCACTGATTTGTATTGAAACAAGAAATCGTTGTCACTATTGTAAGTAGTATCCACAGAGCTCTGATCAATTTGTGTAACCATGCAGATTTCATGGTATCCTTAACAACGGCTACTTCAATTTTCTCAGACGACTTTGCTGATTCATCCATGTCAAAGTGTACATCGTGTATGACGTTTTGGTTCTCTTCGGCTGCAATTATCTTCAGATTCATCAATTTTCAAAATGGGAATGACTTTTTGGCTATAGCTTATTCAGCATTTCACCAAGTCTTGAATGATGCTGTCGCTCTTCTTTCTTGTACTTCAACTTAAGAACAAAGCCACACTGCCTCATAGAACAAACTCTGTTTCCTGTTTTGACCATCTTGATCTTGGAGTTTCTTCCATGTAAGTCTGATAGTTGAAGTAGCTGGAGCTTTCTTCTTCAGCATTACGCTGATCCTGTGATGTTTTTGCCTCCTTTTTTGCCGTCCATTCTTTGTTCCTTGCAAGAAAAATAAGATGCTTGAGAGGCACCCTGAGAGTTTATTTCGGGCCTGTTCTTTTTCATCGTTTTGAAAACGATTTTGAAAATAAGTTTTGGAAAATAGTTTTATAATGTAAAAAGTGTATTGAAAATGTAAAAAGTAGATGCTGAATAGTAAAATGTTGTATTGAAAATGATGAAATATGATTAAAATATATTAAATTTACTATTGAAACCAAAACCGTTTTCAAAACAGAACAAAAAAACAGGCCCAATCTTGTGGAGTTTTTTATAAAGCCTTTTCAGCTTTTGTTCGATGGGTTCTATTTGAGAACTTTTTAAAAAATATATTGGTTATAAGAAAATAAGAAGTAAATACATATTCGTTAGAAGGTTTTGAGAAAGGTTTTGAAAATAGGTTTGCAAAAACATGTTTCAAAAAACAAGCAATCGAACTGGTTCTTAAGAACTATTTTTTAAAACCTATGTTTAGTGAAAAAAATTCGGAAATTAATTCTTTCAAAATCTTGTTTGGTAAGGTAGCAGGTAGAAAACCAGATTTCCCTTCAATATTTGAGTTTAGAAAGAAAAAAAGTTTTTGGTGTTCAAAAAGATAATTTATTTTTGTAATAAGGTTTTGCATAACAAAGTTTTGAATCCGTGTCAAACGACGTTTTGGTTTTAAAATAATTTTTTAAACTATAATCTTGCAAAACTAGCTTGCTAAACCTCCAAACGATTGGGCCCTTAAAGTTCTTTTCGCTGCATGCAAGGACTTTTTTTCTCCTAAAGTTCGAAAAGCACCTTACTGTTGACAACCATTTTATTTTTCATTATACTTTGAGAATTCCCTCAAATTTACACATTTTTGTAACCCCTGTCTAAGGTGCACCCTCAAATTCAGCATATCTTCAATCAGTAATGCTATGCACTAAAACATAATTCTCCCAAAAATGTTGTTAAAGTGAGTTGTACCTTAAAAGCAGAGCTGATTACAAAGCTTATAAACAAGTGTAACCCAACATTTATTATCTCTAAATTTTGGTGTCCAAATTCCTTCAGTTTTAGTTATATGAGCATTGATCCCTACATGGAGCTCAAAATTGCATAAGCCATGAGTATAAAAGTGGCACCTGAAAATCGAATTACTTTTTAACTTTTGGATCATTAATTTGCGTTGGTGGAAGGTCCCAGTTAAGAGTACATATTCTCCACATTGCTAATTAGGATGTTGTAAATTGTATCTTCATTAGGTAGTTTGTTCCATTATAGGTGAGAATAGCACTGGCATTTTTGGTGGTGTAGCCATATATATCAAGTCCAAACCTAAACAGAATGGTGCAGAAGAAAATTTACAAATCAGAAAGAACTATGTATAGGAAAAGCATTTAAAATTTTTAACATGGAAGAAAAATCATATTTGGGGTGGGGGTGTCACCACCAAATTTCTTTTGATCCATGTTAGCATTGATCAAGTTCATGTTTCCACCACTACAATCAAGCTTCTGTTCATACTTCATTGAGACTTGGAAGACTAATGTGTTGTTTTTGATGAATTCAGAGTACTCAGAAAAAACTACAGAAAATATGCAGTTTTCACTGGTTCTGCATTAGGCTCCCAAAAGTAAGTTCACCTTTATCAAGAACAAAATAAATTTTGAAAAAAAGTCAAGTCATGAAATAAATTTTGAAAAAGATTTTTTTTTTTTTTTCATTGATTTGTTACTGGATGACAAATCTCCAAAATGAAACTGATTTAATATTTAAGGCATATGAGTAATATCTAATTAAATGAGAAAAAGGGGAAAAGAAATATTGTCCAAAAAATAAAAATGAAGACAGGATTTTATCTCCTAAAGTCTTGGGAATATTATGATAATTTCGAAATAGTGAAAAAAACATTTGAACCATGGCTTCTTCCAAACATTGCAAGATTTTTATTTTTTATTTTTAGTTTGTGGAAAATAAGAGCTTAGAGATGAGAAGAAGAATGAAGAATATTTTAATAATAGAGTACAAGAGAGTATTTACAGGTTTGAATCAATAGACATGATACAGTGTTACAGAAACCCCATCATACAACATGGAGTCTATGCGGGCATCATTCCAACAAAATTGATTCAAGTTTATTTCCCCAGCAGTATTTCAACCACGAGCAAGTTTGAATCATCCAGCTGGGATATAGTTGTTTTGTATTGAACACAAAGCATACCCATCACACAATCAGTTCCAGGCACATTAATTACCAAAATCATAGCATAAATTTAAGAATAAAAAACAACCACAAAACTAATTGAAATCAATATTAGTATCATAAAAGAAAACAAAAGCTAGGCAACCTAAACCCATGCCGAGGAGTGATGCTTAAGGGAAAAAATATTGCAAACAATTACTACCAACCAAATTTTGTAGTGGCATGGGAGAGAGCATATATAGTATTATTTTCAAATCAGAAGAAAATACACATTTCACCACACTAAAATTTCATATCGACGGGGGAGAGGAACCTAATTGAACCCAGTTCCAAGATTGATCGACTAAGTCGACGTGATCAACTTCACGTTCTTCAGTAACCTAGTTACACGCCCTAACGATCTCATTTTCAATCTGTCTCCACCACTTTGCATCATTGGGTTCATCGATTTTGGATGAGACGACCGAGTTCTCTCCAAATTATTTTCACCGTGATGGATTATCGACGACTGCCGCTCCATAAAGCATACATATATGTATATAGAGATTGTAAATCACATTACTCTAATCAAACTTATACTTCTCCAACTCTGTCACAATGACGGAATTGAATGGACGATGAAGACTAAGCAAGCACAATACAAAGAAATCGAGCATTGAGAAGAAGGAGCGATGCGGGCGTCTGGATGTCGAAAAGTTACATACAGTACAGGGATGAGGATAATCGATCGTATAGGGTGTACAGAACATGGGGTGATTCGTTGACAAAATTGTTTCCCTTTGCTCAATTAGTGGCTCCGTTTGAAGGAGTGTCAAAACAGTCGTTTCACGGACTCCAGGCGTCAGCTGCATCACGTCGGCAAATGTCCTGTACGTTTTGAATTTCAACCATTGAATTTATTCACATTCCCTATTTATATCATCATATATATATATATAGACAAGTTCCATTTTTTTACATCAAAATTTGTCTTTCTTTTCATAATAAAATGCACTACTATAAATTTTTTAATGCTTTCGTTTTATATATTTATTGAAGTCTTTCTTTTATTTTTATTTTATAGTAATGAATTTTGATACAATGATATTTAAGTTAATTGTAAATTTTGAGAAAATATAAAATTATAGTGGAGAAAATATATTTAAAATTATAAAATTAAAGTATATTGATTATTCACATATTTATTATTTTTAAATATATTATGTCGTCATCCGGGTCGAGCAACCCATTATTCTCGACGAGTCGGTCTCCTGGCCGGATTTTACCACATTGATAAAAGGGAGCACAATGTAGCAAAAAGCGTAGAGGTATTAAAAAAATTAGGACGAAATACAAAATCAATCTAAATTGAATTGGGGGTTGTTTTTAGTATTTCGTCCAAAAAATTAAAGTACAAGGGAAAACCACTGAACATGTCCCACGACTCCCACCTACTTAGCCAACTCTGACTCGGCTTTACGATCTTATAGGGTACAAGAGTGTAAACTTCACCTAATTAACTATTTGCCGCAAAAAGTGCAGATTTATTGTCAAAGTGTGATGATGATAGTGTAATTATCCAAAACCCCCCGTGCAACCATAATCGACTAGTGGCTCCAAAAAACCAATTAGCGAGTTGGAAAATCTGATGACATAACTAATTGAGATTTCATGATTATTATCATTTTTAGGTACCTGAACTTCTTCTGAAAATTTACTAATAGTTATGTTGGGAATATTTTCAGAAACTTTTACCTTAAGTTTGCCATCTTGATTATTTGATCCTTCTTGTTTTTGGAGATTTTTATCTTTGGAACCAATTAGCTTACCACGTTTCATTTGTGCTTTTAATTAACTCATTATAATTGGTAGGTAATCTTTCCAGACATCAATTCAAATTGGAGCATCACGTTTTGGGTCAGTAAAAACATTTGACAATTGGGTAGCTAAACGTTGCTTGTAAATTATCTTTTGAACTTTCAATTCACATTATTTTGTATGAGCATCAAGATGAGATAGTGATAATTCATTACAACTAATCTTTAATCTGCTTGTTTACTATTTTCTCCTAATATTGACAAAATTGATTCATCAAAATGACAATAAGCAAAATGTGCAGAGAACAAATCTCCAATTTTTGGCTCAAGATATTTTGTTATAATGAGTGAATTGCTCAGTTCATCACAAACCTTTGGCCATGTTACCCGAATGGACACAAACCTTTGAAAATTAGTTTTTTCATCACAAACCTTCCGAAAATGTTACAAAATATGACATTCCGTCTACCCTCTCCGTTAACTCACAAACGGAAGGAACTTTTTGAGGGCAAAATTGTCCAATTTCCTATTATTTTGTCTTAACTTTCCCTTATTTTAATTTTATTACAAAACAAACCCCCAATCTTTCATTATTTTACTTAACATATATTTTAATCATTATTACTTTCTTAATTCTCTTTATTTTTCATATTTATCTCCATAATTAGTGACAATATAGTTATTATCTTTCCTAGTAATTAGTTAATTACTTTTTAATTTGATCTTTTTTTTCTTTTTGAATTAATCATCATCGTCATTATCATCTATTCATTATCATCACCATCAATCTATTCCTCAGAACGGAGGTCGCGGTGAAGATTAGTGGAGGTCGCTTATACAGTGGAGATTGGTGGCGTCGCGGTTTTGCTGAAGACACGAAGAGGACTTCGCGGCTGGAGGAACCTGTTGAGGTTACGCGAAGAAGATGGAGATCTGCAGTGCAAAATTAAAACATAGTAAAATAAAAAATAGTAATTGAATTAAAAATCAGAACATGGGGGAAAGAAGGAGAAGTGCGGCCGGTTGGTGGTTCAAGCGGCCACGTCGTCGGCGGTCGCGACCGGTCTGGAATATGGCCATCGATTTTGGTGGAGCGAATGTAACTGATGGAGGGCAGCGGTCGAACGGGTCTGGAGTTCGGTTGCAGGCCTGCTCTTTGAGGTTCATGGCGGCACGGTTGGTTCCAAATCTAGGTGAAGGCGGAAATGGTCGGAGCTTCTCAGATTTGGTCTGAAATTAAAGATGGAGGTGCGGCTGATTATACATCTCAAATTTCAATTCTTTTTTTTCTTAGCTTCTCAGAACGGTTTTTCGAACTGATCTGAAAACGAGAGGCAATGGTGGCGATGTGCTTGGCTGAAGTCATGAAATTTGGGGTACTAGGGCGACAACGATAGGTGTGAATGGAGGATGGATTGCTTCCATGGCAGCTCTGTTACACCATATATACTTTCTGATAGGGCTGCTCAACTGATCCGCGGGTCGGGTCGGATCGAGCTGATCCGATCCGATTCGAAATTTCGGATCGGATCGGATCAGCACGCTTAATTCGGGTCTCGGGTTATCGGATTAGATCGGGTCGGATCAGTTTATGATCCGATCTGATCCGATTTTTTTTTTTTTTAAATACTAAAACAGTGAAAGCAGCCCTCCGTGCTCAGTCACGTATACCCGGTCACTACGCCTCCTTCATCTATTCCGGTGCTGCGCGGCTGCGGCGACTCCTCCGTCTCCGTCTCCGGCTGCGAAACTGAGCGGAAGAACTTCATTTGTAAACTAAATTCAAATTGGAGCCAAAAAATTTGCGTTTCAATCTCATTGCAGTCACCTTCAGGAGTTCCTTGTTCCTCTTTGTTCTTTGTTTGAGTTTTGAAGCTTTCAGCCAAGTTAAAAAGTTGCAGGTTCGGGAGTTGTGAAGGGGTTTTCTATGACAGAGTTCGATTAATTTCGGTAAGTTTTGTTTTTTTTTTTTTTTGCTCTGTTTGTTTTTATTTCTTTCCTAGAAAGTTAATGTTTATGCTTCAAGCAAGTTGGGAGAAAAAAAATTACGATTTCTTTGAATGCCATTACAGCTTTTGTGGGTTTGATTGCTATCCCTGTTTTTGTTTATTTTTGGGCTGTGGGTTTATAATTTGAAGGTTGAATTGCTTTCTTTATGTCAGGCTGTGTGACTTTTGATTATTCATGCATTTTCCCTTTAATCTTGTCCCTCTTTTCCTGTTATGTTTCTTTTGTTTGGGTTTTGGGCTGTTAATCTGTAAATAAATTGTTAGTAATAATTTTGCTGAGCAACTGAAAATTCAGAGGATTGGTTTTCAAGATTTATGGTTAAATTATCTTGAATCTGCATAATCTTTGGTTACTAATTGAATCTGGAGAACGCTTGTAGTAATTGTTGATGCCTTTTGAGGAAATGTCCCAAGTTGTGTTGTGAGGCAATTCTCAAAGGTTGGATCTTGGGAACAAAAACTTATCAGAGAGAAAGTAATGCTGCTACAAGATATTTTGCTTGGGTATTAGCCTATGAAAGTGATCTGCTTATTGGATAGTTTTTTGTCCCAATCTTATGTTTGATATGTTTGATACTTCTAATCTGCTTTGTTTCTCACTAATGTGGTCTTCAAAATTTTCAGGGATAATCATCCTGAACATGTCTTTTCATTGATGGAGACAATAATGACACTTGTATTAGATGAAAGTGAAGATATTTCTTCTGAGATTCTCACCCCACTGTTAGCTTGTGTGAAAAAGGACAATCAGGTTGACTTCAGATTCTTAATAGGGCAATCTATTGTTTTTCATTTCTTTTCTAAACTAATACTCACTGATCATTTGCCTCTTTGCTCATTGTATGGCCCTCACAGGAAGTCCTCCCTGTTGCTGTGAAATTGGCAGAGAAAGTATTTGAAAAATGTGCTGCCAAGCTCAAGCCTTATCTTAGTCAAGCTATAAAATCTTCGGGTGTGTCTTTGGATGATTACAGTGAAGTTGTTACGGCTGTCTGTGAAGGGACTTCTTCAACCGTTGAGCATATGAATGAAAATGCCTCTACAAATCAACTGGTACATCACTTTTTTGTTTATTACAAGTTTTCAGCCTAGGTCAAACTGGCAGGTTGATCCAGATCCAGTTTGCCTTGGAACTGGTTGTGCAGTGGTTTTGACCACTCTTTGGGTTGAAAAAGCTCTGGTTATATTTGTTGCATTCTTGTTATCTCTGCCCCTGCTTATAGCTTAATATCTTTTGCATCTTTGATTTGTAATTGATGATTTTCTGTCATATGAGAATTAGTAATTGATGATTTTCTGTTATAGGAGAATTAGTTCAGTGCAGAACATGATTTTGACTCTGACCTAGTTTTTTCTTTTTAATTTTCATTTTTCAAGTCTATAAAGTATCTTGACTAGTCATATACCCCATGTTTTATTTGGAAAATGTAAGACCGTTGAAGGAATCTTTTCTGTGTGATGCAGATAGTAATTACCTTTACTGCCCACATCATTCCAATTATAGTTTGTTGCTTGCATCATGTGAATATTATGTACTTCGTTTTCATGATTCAACATTTGGCAATGGATTTGGTCCATTATGCTTGGACTCATCTGACTAACTAGTCCTTACTGAAAACTCAATGATTGAACTCGTTCCTTTCTGTAGGTTTATTTCCATGAGTTTTTTATGTTCACACACACTACTGGCTATTTCAAGGTTGCAAGCCCTCCCTTTCTACCACTTCCCCCTCCTCCCTCACAACTCTACTGGCTATTTTTCTGAGCTTGCTTTTCAATTATCTGAAGTTAATCCCTTCTGACAGGTTGGAAAAAATGTTAATGAAGCCAGCTCTGTGGATGCTGATCAAACTGTCTCTAGACCTCCCAATTCAACGATGATTAATGGTGGTGATGATAATGGGGATGAAATCCAAGGAACAGGTGCAAAAGTAGAGTCTTCTGAAAATGCAAAAGAGCTGGACCTTCATAATGAACCTTCTGCTGACAAATTGGCTTCTAAATCTGAAGATAATGAATCAGAAACTCGAAAGCTGGAAGGTGTGGATATGATAAGAGGACCAAAGCCCATCTCCTCATTGAATGAATCAGAATCCTCTGATACATCTCATGTTGATGGTGAGAAAGAAGTTGAGAATCAATTAGATTCACATGATTCTTCAAGGGAGGATGATGCTGTTGAAACTTCCAAATCCCATGACATGGAGACTGTAAAGAACATTTCATCACCAAAGGCATCTGAGACTGACATTGCAAACACTGCATCCCCTTCACAAAGTGCGAGCCTGTGCCATGAAAACCATCCAAAAAAAGCTGGTTGACTGAAGAACAAAGAGAGATCGCCTATAGAAGAGACACCTTCATTGGACTTGGTCTCCAAGAAGGCTTCTGAAGGAACACGTGACATCTAATTCAAAAAGGGCAAAAGGCAAAGAAAAAAAAAAGTTCAGATCGGGTCCGAACCGACCCAAACCGACCCGAACCGAAAAGAGATTAACCCGACCCGACCCGAAATTTCGGATCACCGATCCGAAACCGATCCGATCCGTCGGGTCGGTTCGGGTCGGGTATTGCCATTTGAGCAGCCCTACTTTCTGAACTCTATTTTAAAAAATTAATGGCCTCCTTCCGGCGACCGCCGACATCATCGTTGCTTGAATCACAAAAATCGGCCCTTAAGCCTTTGTGGGTTGCTTTGGGATTGAAATGAATGAATTTCTTTTTGAAGATTAAAACGTCATGGGTTAATTTTCTTAGATCTGCACTTTCTGTCTGCATATTTTAAGATTCTTACTTATATTTTTGGAGTCATTATTTCAGGTTGTTCTTCTTGTTGTTGAATTCTTGGTGGTTATGCGGTTAGTGTTGGTGTTGGGGTGGGGTGGCGATGGTGTTGGTGCAGTGGTGGTGGTGGAGAGAAAAAAATAAATTAAGGAAAGTAATAATAATGCCAAAAAAAGAAAGAAAGGAAAGTACTAATGATTACAATAAGAATAAATAATAATATTTTTAAAATATACTTAAATTAAAAGGCTAATAGGATCATAATTAAAATTATTTTTTATAAAATAAAATTTTAAAAAAAAGTAATATTAGAAATATTAATAATTATTATTATTTAATATTATTATTGTACAGTAAAATTTATTTTGGACAAATATATAAAAATATTAAAGATTTGGGGTACTTTTGGTAATAAAGGTAACATAGAGGAAAAGTAAGACAAAATAATAGACAATTTTACCCTCAAAAAGTAGCTTCCGTTAGTGGGTTAACGGAGAGAGTAAACGGAATGTCATGTTTTGTAACATTTTCGAAAGGTTTGTGCTGAAAAAATTAATTTTGGAAGGTTTGTGTCGATTCAGGTAACATTACAAATGGTTTGTGATGAACTAAGTAATCCACTCTATTATAATTAGATATTCATACCCAACATATATTCACAATCTCCTTTGAAGTCTCATCTTTGTGTGTTGTGATAGAACAATTCAAACATAAACCAGACATCCAAAACTTTTAAGATGAGATATATTTAGTTCCTGACAAAATATCATTTTTTTGGGGGGAGAAAATTCACTATAATTCGTTGGGAGTTTAGTACGAACTAATGCTACAACATGCAAAATAGCATGCCCTCAATCATATGTTGGGAGTTTAGTTATTTTCAAAAGCAATGGTCAAGTAGTCAATTGAATTCGTTTTATAAATAATTCTATTAGACCATTTTGTGTAGAATAATGATACATATTACAAATAATCATCACAATTTTTTCAAAGTGATGTGACATACATATATTAGCTATATTTTTATAAAATAATTATTAATATCACATTATTAACTAATAAATGTATGATACATAACTTGTTATGAAAAAATTGTGATAATTATTTGAGATGTGTATCTTTACTTTTGTGTGTGAACAAGAGCAACATGATATTTAACACTTATCCAAATAGATATACAATAATCATTAAAACTTTGGGAAGTAAATTCACCAGTACAATCAAGACGGATTGTCTTAATATTACAATCTAAAAAATGAACTCATAACTAAATTATCTCCACAAAATTTTACAAACAGTAGATTGCGACTTGACAATGAACATACATATGTCAATTTGATTGATATATCAATCAAAATCATAAAATATCGAAATGGTGCACACGATAGGTGAATAGGCCCACAAATATGTATGCGTTCTAAAAATGCAGGAGTTTTGGTACGAATTTTCACTGGTGATGGCCTTACAATTAATTTGTGACGCGGACATCAAAAGCTAAGAAAACACAAGTCAAATCCACAAAATCAACATGAAGGCAAAAACCTAAGTAAATCAAGAGGGGAAGGGTAAAATGGTCAATTTCTACCAAGTCATTCGATCACTAATCTCTCCACAATAAAGAAATAGTCGTTTCTTTAAAATTTTGAAAGAGAAGGTTCATGGACATTAAGAGACATTTCTTGAAATTTTGTAATTTCATATTTTGACGAATCTTAAACAATTTTGGAAATCTTGATTTTCAAATTTTCTAAAATGATTCCAAAAGATTTTATAAGTTTCTGGAAGATTCCAGACTACATAATCATGCATCCATTGTTCAAAGGCCGAAATCCTAGTTCACATTTGATACGGCATCAGAACTTGCATTAGCATATTGGGCAAAAAGGTACCAAGTGGACTGGCGCAAGGAAAAACAGTGGAGTTTGGCAAATTCAAGGGCCCAGGTTGGTGGGAAACGGGTCTAGGAGTAGGACCCATCGCTATGCCATGGCCTACGATGGATTTCAGCGATCCGACACCGTTTAGGCCTTCAAAAGCCCATTTTCCCCATTTTAGGAAAGTTTTGTTGTTAGTATAACTTTTGATAGGAGTATCCGATTGGGATTCAAATTTTTTCATTATTCCTGTTTTCAGTAGGAGATCGATTCCATATTGGAGTTGGCAATATTTCCTGTTTTGGTAAGTTTTCCGTTTTCCCTTTTTGTTCGGGTTTCGGGCACCTATAACTCTATAAATACTCTATAAATAGGTGTGCCGGCTATTGTAGTTCTTATGTTTTGATTTATTGAGATTACTATTACTTCTAACCTAATTTTTGGTAGTCCTTTTGTGGATTCAAAGATTGACGGATGCCTGTTTGACTGATATTTGTGCGAAAATCAACAATCTTCCAGAAGGCTTCTTCCAATTTCTGCAATTTCTTCTAAAGATAGCTTCCACTACGTCAATATTGCACTTAATTTTTTGGCTAGCCCACAAAAGAAGCCCAACCAAATAGACTTTTCCAATTGTCATTAGGTTTTGTTTCATAAGTAGAATACGGATTTGTGCATGTTCCATAATTCTATTTTTAGTTTGTTACAAGTTAACTAGCTTGGTATTTTTCAGAAATGATGGATTCTTAATATCCTTCTTGGAATACAATTTCTAGTTATTTTAAAGTATTATTTAAGA
This sequence comes from Leptodermis oblonga, assembly GCA_016801395.1. NCBI lineage: Eukaryota > Viridiplantae > Streptophyta > Magnoliopsida > Gentianales > Rubiaceae > Leptodermis > Leptodermis oblonga. Next base: position 29,850,037 of record CM028751.1, read on the forward strand.
AGAATTTCGTCCACCTATTACAATAAAGGTTACCAAATTGATCCACCCACCATTGTCCTTCCTTATTTAGGACTTAATTTGTTAGGCAAATCCAATTCTGATTGGTTATCACTTTTGCTGCTTTCAATTATTCTTTTCCTTTTATAATTTAGACAACCCAATACCTATAAATAGGGGTGCCATCCACGAAATTCTTAACTAAATTCAGACATTAAAATATATTTGTGCAGGCTTTTAGCTTTATACTTATTGAACTCCTCATAACTGAATTTATGTATTTTTGCATGTTGTGATCCACAGTTAAGTTTGAAACTTTATCATTCAAGTAATTGCTCTACTTTTTGGTGGTCAATTCAAATGTTCAATTCTTTAGTTGGTTTGAATTGCATGTTTAAACTAGTCTCGGTTAGTTTAGTAGTATGTCGAATCTAGGGTAAAGGTTAATAGATCGAAAGAGCTACCGCACACTTAACTAACTTTTCTTGGCAATTTTCGCATTGTGTACTTCGGTTCCCATCAATTGATATCATATTCAAGGCTAGTCTTGTTGGCAAGAGGAGATTGAAGAGTACTAACTGGGTCAACTCATCAAGTGTTTTCTAATCATTCTTTCTTTAATTATTGATCGCTTTCTTGAACTTGTTTCCAGAATTAGAACGCTCCTTTTTGTTGAAATTTTTCTTCAAGTAAATTAATTTCAATTGTACCTACTATTTTTAGACAATTAAAATCAAATTTTAAGTGAAAATAAAGAGGAAAATTAGAAAATAAATTGGAACATTTGAATTGGCGGGTTAAAATTTGGCTCTTTTAGTGCGATTAGGGATTCAGGTTTGTGGACTATTTTTGGCTTTTTGGGTTGTAAATTTTGTGTGATTGATCTTACTTGTTATTTAAAATTGTTAGGGTTTGGTTTGGCTAGGCCTTGTTCTCAAAATTGTGAATTTTGGTTACACCGTGAAAAAAAATCTGACAGACGTTGATTTTGCTCGTGAATATCTGACAAACCTTTTTTTTTTTTCTTGATAATTATATTTAATCCTTGATATTGTGTCTACAATTATTCGTCATTATTATTCATTATTACCACATTTTTAGTTTCAATATGATATCCATTGAGCGAATATCTTTGAACCCCAATAGATTTTATTTGAGATTTTGGGAAAAAATAATGCATCATCAATGCAAAATCTCATTCCTCCTATAAAATTATACAAGCTCTTTTGAATCCTTCAATCAATTTTGTACTACTAGATTTAGTAATGACATGGGCTTCTTTCATTATTAAATAAGAAAAGAAAATTATCCTTAAATATTGAAGCGTTGTTGCAGTGTCTGGCAAACACAATTCTTTGTAATTGTTCATTGAAACGTTTATTTTCTTCACAAAATAAAATTTCAAAATAGATGTATTTCTTTAAATATAACTTTTTTTAATCATAAATGATTAGATACATAAATATTAAAAAATTTATTCAAGAACCTTAAATTAAAATCTTTACATCAAATTAAGAAAATAAGAAATCTAATCTTAAATATTTAGGAAAATTCTTATTAAGGGCATAACAAGATTTAAAATTCTTTAAAAGGGTATAAAAAATTTTAAATTCCTCTTAAGGACGTGAACATATACTAATTTTAAAAATAAATTGGTAATGACCAATTTAGCTATCTACAAAACGTAATATTTAATTCTTTCATTTCTTTCAATAATATTTAATAAAAACAGATAAGCAACTCTCTCCTTTCAGGATTCTACATTAACCACATGTGGACCATCTTGATTGAATATGGAAAAAGAAGAAGAAGAAAGAACTTCCATTGTTTTCACTTGGAGAATATGGATTGTTGGATATTTCTGAACAACAATGGGACCTTACAATACAAAGAACCAACTAAAAATGAAATTTATTTCTTAAAGAACTACTAATCTAATACGGGTTAATTGTAGAGAACCCCTCATGGTTTCGGAAACTAATAAGGAGCCCCCCGTGGTTTAAAAACCTGTGAAGAACACCCCCCCCCCCCCCCCCCCCCAGGTGGTTTGCCCAAAACCATAAGTGGATGGAAAACTAGCAGCAGGGACTAAAAAAAAAAAACTAACAGTAGGGACTAAAATGCAATTAACTTTAGCAGGGGCTTGAAACAAAAAAAAAATCATGGACTAAAAAAAAAATTTTGTACTGTTCATCTTCTTCTCCCTTCTTCTTCTTTTTTTTTTTTTCTCTCTTTTCTTTGCCCAAAAATTGCAGAGCTTCGGTTCTGCAATTTTTTGCGAAATTGCAGAGATGAACCTCTCTGCAATTTCGCAAAAAATTGCAGAACCGAAGGTCTGCCATTTTTTTTTCTTTTTTTCAGCCCATTTATCTTGTATAGTTTTAAACCACGACGTGAAGATGATGAGACAGGAGGGAGAAGGATGACGTGAAGACGACAGACGCAGGGAGGAGGGAGAAAAATGGCAACCGGCGCCGCCCAAAACGACAAAGAAAAGAGAAAAAAAAATGAAAAAAAAAGAAGGAAAAAGAAGATGAACAGTAAAAGTTTTTATTTTTTAGTCCCTAATTTATTTTTTTGGTTTTAAGTCCCTGTTGAAGTTAATTGCATTTTAGTCCCTACTGTTAGTTTTGTTTTTGTTTAGTCCCTAGGGTTCTTCACAAGTTTTTAAACCACCGGGGGGGGGGGGGGGGGGGGTTCTCTACAATTAACCCATCTAATACAAAGTAGAAAACAAGTAAATGTATCGTGCAAATGCACTTTCCGTTAGGCTTTATTAGTCCCCTTATGTGTGCAAGAAATTCAGGACTAATATCTTTTTGAGATAAGATGAATACAAAATAAGTGTGAAAAGTGCAATAATAACTTGTAAGATGAGAATGATTTTGTGTCTATGAATTTTCGTCCAAAGGAGTCTATTTATAGACCTCCAAAGGGTTTTATTCAATAGTCATATCTCTTAGGAAAATGTAGGAAGAAACAAAACTGAATTCGGATGAGAATTGAGTTCGGAATCACACTTTTACTGAAGAGATGCAACTCTTCAGGAAGGAGAAAAACCCTCCGAGCCTCGTGCGACTCGCACGAGCGACTCGTACAAGCTGCCAGAGCCTGTCCGAGGCTCATGCGACTCGGACGAGTACTCGCTCGGCTCCAGTTAACTTGGGCTTTGCTTCTGGACATCATCTGATGTCCTGTGCGATTAGCACGGGACATCTCATGTTGGCTCCTCTTGGTTTTCTACTTCTTCCTTTAGCTAATTATTGGAAAATCTCCAAAAATCCCCTTCCATTTTCTAATGATTTGAAAAATCGCCTGCCTCTCAAAATCAAGAACTTTTCTTGATAACTTACACATCAACCTTGTGTCTTTTGATTGAACCAAAGCCTTAGTGAAAATACCTTGCAAACCTGTCAAACTAATTAGGTAGACAAGTTTTGAAACAACAGTCCATTGATAAGCCTTAATGTAATTACACAAAAGTTCGCTTTCTCACAACATGTTATAAACAACACATAAACTCTATGTGTCTCAATATCTTTCATGAATGTGTCTAATGTTTAATCAAAGAACCTTTTATGAATTTTTACAATGCATACACACAGGAAAGTTTCAAAATACCCCCGCAATATGAAAATTCCACATTATTACATTTCTCATATTTGGTATTAACTTAAACTTGTTAAGAAATCAACTGTTCAACCTTAACTTTGATGCGACAATCCAAAATCAAGTCTTAAAGTTCAGTCCATTTGGGTCAAATGGAAGACCAACATCAAATTTGCCAAATTAAATTAAATGGGCCAGTGAAGATTAATTTGATCTAATTTAATTGAATGGGCTAACCAATTGATTAATGATGATCAAATATTACATGCATGGCCCAAGAGATTACAACAATAGGGGCTGGGCCACAATAATTAATTAATTTGGTCCAAGTCAAGAGAATGCATGGACGAATTTGGGCCCATAATTAATTGGGTTTTGAGTCTTTGAATTAATCCAATAATATGATCAATTGGATCAACGTGCTATAGAAGTTTGATGCTGATCAAATTGGATCAAATTGAAGTTGTCGAAAGTGATCAAGATTCAATCGCTTTACGTAAATTAATTAATTATCTTGGAAATTCAGCTAGGTACATTCCTAGTACAACCAAATTCTTATCTCCAACTAAACCTAGATTTTTTAGGTTTTAGTTTGTAAGGAATCAATTTCTTGATTAAGTTTTAATTTTAATTGTTTTCTACTTCTTTGTACTTGGAAATTCGGCTACCGGTTTGACCTTCGGCCCAAGGCCCAATTACTAGACCTACAATCTGGCCCAAGTCAGCCCACTAACAGGAAACTATTTCCGTCTGGACAATAGAAGGAGACAGATGCAACAAATCAGTGAACAATGACCCGCACCCTCACATCTATAAATAGGCACCTTCATCACCATTAGAAGGGGGATCTCTATTCTTGGTACATTTTCTTTCTAGTTTTACTATATTTCTCCTATGTCTAAAATACTGATTTTGGCATCGGAGTTTAACCGAGGGACTTCCCCCTCTAGTACAAGTGTCGGAGATGACGAATCGGAGCGGATCCAATCTGAAGACCCTCACCAGCAAACTCAGCTTCATCAGCTACCGACACCTATAAATAGAGGTCGAATCCTCCATTATTTCACAGTTGATTTAAGTTGAAAAAAGTATTAGTTATACTCTTAAATCACTCTCCTTTATTGAGTTTTTGTAATTTGCATGATTTGTAGATTACAATAAGTTTAGAAACTATAGGCTATTACGTAATTGCTCTAACTAATTGCATGCTTTGTTTCGACTCTTTATATTCTTAATATGGGTTTGATTTACATGTTTAAAATTAGTTTAGGTTAATTTTAGTAGTCTACCGAATCCAATATAGGGATTCTAGAGGTTAAGATATGCATCTCGTAATTTCCAACTTTCCTTGGCAAATATTCCGCACGAGTACTCCATTCCACATCAATTGGAATTGGGCTCACATCAATTGTATGATCACATTAAGGGGTTTAAACTTACAAGCAAATAAATAACACCAATTGTATTTAGTGTTCCAACCATTTAGACAATGTACTTTTGGCTACACTAAATTCAGAACTAGCAGTTTAACTAGCAATGAATTGAGGGTTCCGTTGTAAACGGTCTAGGACATGTTTCTTGATAGAAGATAATCGTTCCTATCACTCCTTAATCCATTCTTTGGTTTGCCTAATTGGCTTAACCAAACTTTCTCTTATTGAATTCTTCAAATCACTATTTCAAATGGTTATTTAATCTCATAAATTAAAACTTCACCATTTAGTGATTTTAATATGGATTTTTAATCCACTTCTATTGATGTTTCTGTACATCAATCTAGACAATTCATTCCCAAAGGATCATCCCCTTAATGTGATCATACAAGCAATCAAATTGCATCATTTTATTTCACTAAACACTATTTAATGAACATGTCACAAACTCGTAGCATAAGTAAAGTTCTACACAATTTGTACAAATTAATATGGAATTTTATAACTTACATTTATGCATTATGAACTTAATTATCAAAATAATCATCCATTCATTTACAGCATATACACCATATATGTTCATGTTACTTCTATAAACATATTTTACATTTCTGCTAGAGGTATACAGCTCCTTCAAAGATACACAGGGAGCTGGTTTATCTGCTCCCATGTTTTGTTGTTTGGGTAGTCTGGAAGGCTAGGAATCGCTGGCTTCATGAGGGGATAAGGCCTACGGCAAGAGTTCTCTGCAGAGAGGTGAGGGGCTTGATAGAGATGGCTTTCATAGCCCATCCTATGGAGGGCATGTCAAGGGATTCTTTATGGGTTGTGACTGGCTTGGTTCCAGCCTTGGTGGAACCTATTCTGGTTCAGGTTCGGGCGATCTCATGGTCTCCTCCTGTTGAAACTTGGAAGCTGAATGTGGACGGGTTTGCTCTAGGGAATCCAGGCCACCTGGGGGTGGGTTTTGTGATCAGAGATCGATATGGAGATGTAGCTTCAGCAGGCTCAGTCTATCTTGGGTATGGCACCAATTTTGAGGCAAAATCTCAGGCTCTGCTGCTTGGACTAAAGGAGTGTTTACGTTTGGGGCTTACAGGGGTGGAGGTGGAGTCGAACTTCCTAACCCTTGTACAGATGGTGCGACGGGTCTTTAAAGTCCCCTGGGTTTTCCTGGCTACCCTTTGATATATCTGGCATTTTATGGAGGCACAGAGACTCATTTTGCATGTTTTTCAAGAAGGGAACATGGTGGCATATGGTTTGGCTTGGCTTGCAAGTTCCACTCAGGCTTCTTTCAGTGACGGGGTGCTTTACCTACAAGACAGATCAGGGGGCTTATTTCTCTGGATAGTCGCATGGTCCCAAACCTTAGATTGGTCAGGATCTAGTGTGTTTAGATTGAGCTTTCCGTCTTCAATGAGGTAAGGTCATCATGTTCCCCTCACGTCTTTGCACAATTCTTTTCTAGTTTAATACAGAGTCCCCATGCCCCCAGCCACTTAATTGGCTGTTTCACCAAAAAAAAAAAAAAAAAAAAACACACTTTGCATAATTCCATACAATCATATTTTATTACATATGAAGTCTCACATGAACTAAGAATAATGCAAAATAATGAAATTAACAATTTAAGTTCATCCAAGTGCATACTCATGCCAAATATTTTTCCATACATTATCTATGTATAAAAAATTACATAACATGTTACTAAATTCACACTAAGCATATTATTCTCTTTAAGTTAATTCTTGTTCCAAATATACAAAATGGAGCTTTTAAGAATTACTCATAATGACAATCCTAACATTGTATTTTTAAGTATGAAACTAACATGCATGAACCAATCCACCTTTCAGAAGGAAATCATGCACTAAACATCATATGTTTTCAAACATACATTGACGTGCAAATTACAATACTTCACAATCAAGTTTTCTCATCTTAATAATTTCAAGTAAGTTTTGAAATACCACATGTATATTAAATTTATATACCATGTAACTTAATTATAACTTCAGCAAATTATAACTCACAACTATTGTAAGACCCTACCAAATTTTATATTAATTTAATCTTTATAATTTATTTTTTTCTAGAAATCATATTTTTAAACTCAATTATGTTAGATGATAAAATAGTATAATTTTTGAGAATTTTAATTAAGAAATTTTAATTTTTGAATCATAATGTTTTGGAATTTAATTTAGAAATTGGAGGTTTAATTTAGAATTAAGATATTAATTTAAGTATAGGATTATGTTTAAGGATATATGAAAATAAATATATTAGTTTAATTTTAGGAATTATGAAATAAAAATAAAGAAATTAGAAAATAAGTGGAAAATGAAAAAAATAGAGACCAATCGGTTATACCCGATTCAGAAACGGAACCGATTCGTTGGACGAGACAACCGGTTTTACCCAATTCTGAAAAGGGTAAAACTGATTCGGATTAGTTATAACAGATTACAAATCAGGAAAAACTGATTCTATACTAAAAATGAAAAAAAAAAAAAAAACTTAAGATAATCATGGACCTCTTGGACGTATTAGGCATCCTTGCCTATAAATAGAGCTTTTTCCAACTCATTTAACACACCAAATTGCTCCCCAAAACAAAACCAAAATGTGAAAAAAATAGAAAGAGAGAAAAGAAAGAAAGGAGGAGAAAGGAAGAAGAAGAAGGAAAAGCTAGGTTTTGGAGCAAGAATCTGAATTTCACGACGTTGGTTTCGTTCTAGGGAGTCTGTATAACATTAAGGTAATCTATTTCGATTGCTTTAACATTAGGATTTATAAAAAATTGTATGAAAATGGAAAAAAAAAAAGAGTTTTTAGCTTTCTTAAGGATTTTTAATCCAAATCTTCATGTTTTAATGTTGGTTAAAGTGTGATGGATTGACAGAAATGTTGTAGGGATGCTGTAGAAATGATTTTAGCAAAAAGAATTAGAGAAAAATGATTTTTATGAAAGATTTGGCAAAAACAAGAAGCAAAACTTGAAAATCAAGTTTTCTGGGCACAAATCAGTTTTAACCGATTAGGAATCGGGTAAAACCGATTTATGCTCAAGCAAATCGGGTAAAACCGATTGAATGCGGGAAAATTTATTTTTTTGTATAATTTTAATTATTTTGGTTATTTCTTTATAAATCCTTTTATAAATCTTTACTAAAATTATTTTAACAACCGTTTAAAGGATTTTAAATCCCTATTTCCTTAAATTAGGAGTTATTATAATTTTTGTGTATTTGTTAGGTATTTCCGGAATAAATTAGAAATAAAGTTTAAAGGTTATAAAATCCTTTTAAAATAGGAATAAGTAAAATAGTTTTATGGCATAAAACTTATAGTATTTCCTTATAAATTACTTAATAAAATATAAGTAAATTTTATAGAAACTTAGAATTTAAAGATTTATTTAGATTTGTGGTTAAAGTATAAAATTATGATATTTATATAATGCAGATATGCTTACAAAATATTAGCAATTTATACAAGGTGAGTGTTCTCACTAAAGGGACAAATGTTTTAATTGAGTAAATAAATGAGTTAACATTAATGATATTATTGATATGTTTACTGAAATGCATGCGTTATACATGAGATATATGATTGTGACATTTGAGTGTACAAAGTGAAATGTTTATTTGTTATACGTTAAGTGTTCAATGTTTACTGCTAAAGTGTTTAGTGTTACTGTTCTGTGTTCACTGTTATTGTTCATTGTTCAATGTTTATTATTCACTGTCAACTATTAATGGTGCACCTTATTTGTGCCCCATGTGCAGTGCATCATGTTTGTGCACTGTTCCATTGTCTCAGTGCATCCTATTTGTGCACTGTTTCAATTTTTCGGTGCATCCTGCTTGTGCATCCCGTGCAGTGCGTCATGTTTGCACATTGTTCCATTGTTTCAGTGCATCATGTTTGTGCACTGTTTCAATTGAAATAGTTGACGCGACGACATCCTGTATTGTGTCGCCGCCCAAATAATTCCAGCACAGGTAGAGTATAATCGGTAATGTTTTTCGAAGGGTCAAATCGATCCTCGTTATAGCTTGCCGATTATGCTCTTTCTATCCCTTACGTGTCCCCGCTTGTGTGCTTAGGAATTATGTGTTATATGCGGGTAATTGTTTACTTGGTAAATGTTTTAAAAGTGCGATCTCACTGAGCTTATGGAAGCTCACCCCTTAAACGTTTTGCATGCTACATCAATTAAGGGCGATATCATAGAGAGAGGCGTCAGGGTTAGAGAATGAAGTTTTCTCGCTAAGTAATTAATGCGAGAATATTGTAATAGTTATAGAAATACACTTGTACAATTTATATTAGTGAAATAAAATATATCTTATTTCAATTTAGTGTATAATTAATTAGTGCTCTTGTATCCTGAATGAGTCTTGGTGCGAACCAGGCATGCATCTCGGTTGCGACTCCCTCCCAAACATGAAGGTCGGGGTCGGGGTTGCCACAACTATCATAACTTTATTCTAAATTAATTCTAATATTACAACAAATAATATTAATAAAAACCCCAAGTCGTTGCATACGTAGTTTTCATACATACAACCCTCCTTTAGAACACAACAGATACGATTACATCATGGCCACAAGTTTTTCTGCATCTTCATCGCCTGAAGAACTTTCCTCCTCCTTTTGTTTCTTCAGCAATCGACACTCATTTTTGTAGTGTCCCTTTTTATTGCAATGAAAACACTTGACCTTTTTCTTTTTGTTTTTGCCATGATCATCATCATCTTTGTTTCTCTTCTTGGACTTGCTGCTTTGTCCTTGTTCCATAATATGCAGCTTGTTGGCAGATTCTTCAGCCTCATCATTGGCCTCGTCCTTCTCATTTTTCTGAGAATCCTGCGCCCTCAACTCTTCTTCTACGCGAAGAGAGTGAGCAAGTCCCTCAAGTGTGATCTCTTCAGTTTTATGCTTGAGATCTTTCTTGAAATCCTTCTAGAATGGGGGAAAGTTTGTCAATTATTGCCAAAACACTAACTGCCTCGCCCATGACCAAGTTATGTTGATTAAAATGATTTAACATTTTTTCCAATTTAGTGAATTATTCCATAACTGGTCTATTTACAAGCATTTTAAAGTACGTTGCCTCTAACTTGTCCATCAATTCTCTTGTTGTGGGAATTGTATGGTGAACATGAAACAATTGTCGTGCATTGCATTGATGATGTGTCCATGACAAATCTCATCGTCATATTTCTAAAAAACAATGGAACCTTACAATACAAAGAACGAACAAAAACTGGAATTTATTTCCTCAAAGAACTACTAATCTAATACAAACACTACAAGAAAAGTCTCTTTTAGAGACACCACCATAATTGTCTCGAATGATGCATTTATTGTTTCAAAATGGTTTTTGAGACGGTGTTGAGACAGTAAATGAGCTGTCCCCTTTGCGGCTGTCGCAAAAGAATTTTGAGACAGTAAAGCTGTCTCAAATACCTTTTGACACACATTTGAGACAGTTTTTCATCTGTCTCAAAAGTATTTGAGACATTCGTTGTTCTGTCTCAAATATTGTGTCTCAAGTTGTTAAAAATTTGAGACACTTAATTGAGACAGCAATATTTCGTCTCTAATAGAATTAGAGACAATAGTTTCATGTCTCAAATATTGCGTCTTAAATATTTAAAAGTTAGAGACACTAAATTGAGACAGTTCTATGCCATCTCGAATAGAATTAAAGACAATAGTCATTCTTCTTAAAATGGACTTTTATTCATCATTAAACACACTATTCTTCGAAGAGATTAAAGTGCTAATTTAAAAACTAATAAACACTATTTTTATAAATAAAAAATAATCTCCAAAATGTGAATAAATATTCATTACAATTACACCGTACTTGATACAATCACTAGTGCACATCAAAATCTTCCATGTATATTTTATAAGCGCAACTGCACAAGACACTATTTTGATAATAGCTAAGGAAGAGACATTCATCAATATGCTATAAGGATAGTTTGATTGTTACAAAAATAAAATAGTGGCTGCTATTTTGAAGAAAGCTAAGAACATGTCAATAGAACAACGTAAGCATAAGTGTCACGAGTTTGGAGCTAGCTTCCATCCATCTATTCATCTTCATAGTCCTGAGAAAAACAATAAAGAGTTTTTTAATAAGAGCATCTACAAACTTCTGTACTATCCTTTACAAATATCTCAACATAGTTAAGCTATATTGAATCCCACAAACATGCTATAAAGAAATGCCTGACCAAACAGTTAAGAAAGAATGTGGGAAAAAATAACTGAGTAATTCACAACTCAAATCAACAGCACAAATATGTTCCCCATTGACGTACAGTCCCAAATCATGCATAAATGCAAATGTATATACTAAGGCACAAAAACTTCATAAAGGTAAAAAAAATGTTTGCACGATTTTCAATCATGAGAAGCAGTATGAATGCATACATTAGCTTTCAGGAGTTCGTCTGCTCTGTGCCATCACTGGGATCCTTGCTCTTTAAGAACTTAACAAAAGTAGGGAACCATTTTGAACCCCAAAATCAAAAGATGTTGAGAATTAGAAAAGTAGGACACAAATAACAATAATGTTTCCTAATTGGCAGATTGGGGCAAGGTTATGATGAGGCAAGCAATAATTGAAGACACAAATCATAAAAAAGCCTAATCTACGTTCCAAATCAAAGGAAAATTTCAATTCCATAACCATAATCAAGTCCTCACATACAAAAATGCTCCAAACACAATTCAAGAAACCGTCCACTTAATTATGGCTATGAGAGATTAAAAGAAGACTTTACACAGAATATCCTTCTGCCAGAGCGGAAAGTGGGGGTACAGGGTATTTCTCTTCGATAATTCCAACAATCAAGCAATGCTTGCAAGGTAGTCCTATAAAGCAAACATCACGATCCAGAGATTAGAGAAAATTTTTCAGGGAGACAAAAAAATAGTTAATTGTTGCAGGTGATTTTAAAAAACTTCAGCAATAAAGCGATAGGCATCATAATCAACTACAATAACTTCGAATAAGCCTTTGTCCCACTATGTGGGATGCCTCTACATCAAATCTCACCATAAGTAGGAAAATATACATTACCTTAAATTTTGAGGTAAAACTTAACTTTTGAAAATCAATCCTCCTTATTTGTGCAAAAGACCAACTACAGGCTTTTCTAACTGAGTAACCAAATATGAGGCAAACGTTTAAGAAAGGTGGCAATTTCAAGCAGATAGAAGATGTATAGAATCCAAGTGCAATCAATCTCAATTTCTGTCTGGTTGTATCATACGTTACCTAACGAGAAAAAAAATTAAACCTCGCGTCTTTTCAAACAAAAACCCAGCTCCAAAACATCAATTTTTTTTCAAAGATTAGCATTTAGTAAAAAAATCTAACTCACAAAGTCATAACAACTATACAAACAGAATGAATTCACAACTGGATACATTCAATAACAAACAAAAAAATCACAAAATCATTACAAACTTTTCAATCACAAAATTATTACAAACTTTTCACGTGTTTGTAATCTTAATGTCTTGTGAAATAAAGCAGAAGAGTAGACTGCTGCAGAATTCTAATAATTCTTTTCTTACTTTGCAAAAACTCATATCTTAAGAACTAATAGAACATTCAAGCTAAAGTGTGGAACTAAGATACAAAAGTAAAATTGCATACTCTTAAACTATTTCAGATTCAGCCTACAATGCGTAATTCCTAACAGTCTCAAACATGATCAAACATCACAAAGTGTCCAATAATCACAAAACACATTAGTATTTATTAAATTTTCAGCACTAAAGGGAATAACAAACACATTAACTCCAACTAGAAAAAAGTAACTTTGTCAAGAATGCAATTTTCATAAATTTCTGAGTTTAAGCATTCTCAATGCACTTATAGCATTTCAAGGACAGTGATACACGTTAAAATAAATTGATGCGTAATATATGCAAAATAAAGTTGCAATTTGGAATTGAAATATTCTCATCATGGAAAGTAGAATAACAACCTTTAGGAGGGGATACAAAACAATTGTAAAATTTTCTAATTTCAAACAGCCAAGCAGAAGAGAAGATTGCCAATTTTTTGAACTTCAAGCTGGACTAGCTAGACAGAAATTATCTAGTTCCCCAAACAAAAGAGGAAAGAACTTGTTTTTCCACACTTGCTTCTCTTATCACAGGAATCCAGTAGCCAAAATATCACAAACATCAACCTTTAGGTCGTCTAAAGCAGCACCAACAATGGCCTACTTTTCATCAAAGGTCCAAATGTACCACTAAATGGATATCAAAGTACCATATATACTTTTCAGCATCGTATATATAATCAAAGTACCACTAAATGGATACAGTATATAATTAAATCTAGCAATACAATAGGATGAAAAACCATTCAAGTTGTTCAGTAAAATGGTTTATATAACCGGCTGGAAGCAGTACGAAATAACTACCCGGAATATGCAACTAAGAATAATAAAAGTGCAGCCCAGAACAAATTTAAGTGTAACAATGTAGAAGCCAAGTTCCCAAAGTATATAACCGGCTGGAAGCAGTACGAAATAACTACCCGGAATATGCAACTAAGAATAATAAAAGTGCAGTCCAAAACAAATTTAAGTGTAACAATGTAGAAGCCAAGTTCCCAAAGTATATAACCGGCTGGAAGCAGTACGAAATAAGTACTCGGAATATGCAACTAAGAATAATAAAAGTGCAGCCCAGAACAAATTTAAGTGTAACAATGTAGAAGGCGAGTTCCCAAAGAAACAAACCTACTTGTCCTTTTAATGCTTGTTCGGAGAAGCAGAGGGACGCGGAATCGCAGGGCACTGGAAACGCAGAGCAATGCGCCGAAAACTTAGGGCTAAGGAAACCAGGGCTCCGGACAAGCAGGGCAGTCACCGTAAACTCAGGGCGAAGGAAACGAGGGGAGTTGCCATAGATTGCCTCTATTCAGAACTAGGGTCCCGTTTGGAAAGTTTTCGATTCCCAAGTTGATAGACTGCAAGGCGGACAACAGGGGCGTCGGGTCTAGGTGGTGAGGCTTCGGACTGCAGGGCGTCGAGGCGGCGGTGGTTCGGACCTAGTCAGACGATCGGGCAGCGCGGCTCAGTTCCATTGCTCTGATGCTCTATTTTTTTAACTTCCCTTCCCTTCCTTTCCTTTTTCTTTTTTATTTTTTATTTTTAAGTTTAGTCGACTAGAAAAGGAAGTTGCATTTTGACTTTGCAATTTGTTTTTCTAAACTTCATGGAAAACGAATTGGGGAAAATTGTTTTTAAGGAAAAATGAAACCCCCAAAATTTTTTTTTTGAGGAATTTAAATTTATAAATATTTTTTAAAAATGCTTTTACAAAAAGGAATATAGCAAATTCGGTTTCTCCTAATAACCAATCTAATAAAACGGGCTGAGAAATTTTTTTGAGTATTTTGATAATTTTGGGCCCCAATCTTAATTGGGAAAAAAAAACTCCTTTATTAAGAGTTTAATTTATTTTCCTTTCCTTCCCATTATTTTAGTTTTATCCATTAATCTTAATCGCAATTTGATCCCATTAACTTTCACCATCCTTTATGAACTTAATTAGTTTCCTTAACTTTTCAAAATTGTTAATTAAATAAAATTATCTATTTTTTCATAGAATATTTTAATGATTTTTAATTAAGTTTTCTCTAGTTCGTACTTAACTAAGTTTGGTTGGAAAATTTTTAGTCTTAACTTGAAACCTCTAATTTCGTCTTTGGGTTAATTTCGTCTTTGGGTTTATAATTACCATGACATTTGTTATTGTTCTAATTTTAAATCTTGATTTATTAATTTTAGTTGGGTTACTGGTATTTTAAATTTAATCTTGTTGTTAAATCATAAAATTTATATTCAAAAATTTAATTTTCAAATTATCTTGTAAAATTTAATACTCAAAATTTTTTGGAGGTACTAAGTTATATGAGTGAGTCAACTTTGGCAATTATCATTCCTATGTGCTTTGATGTTTTTTTGGAAAGTATAGGTGTCATATACAAACAGTTTTGGGAGTAAAAAGGTTATTGGTTCAATTGGTTGCTGATAAAGAAATGGATATTTAAAAAATTTTAAGTAAAACAGTGGGCTTCGATCCTAGGGAGATGGATGATGAAAGTTTCATATAGCAGGAGGAAGGAGCATGAACTTCATATTTTGACAAGAAAAATGGTTTGCATTAAGCACTTGAACTATACAAATTTTGGGTCTTGAACTATCCTCTTAAGTTTCCCACGTTTTTTGTCTTTACTTTTTTATGGGAAATTTTTTTATATTGGCTTCAATAATTGTCTCAATTAGTTACATTTAAGACGAAATATTTTTTTTTCTTTCTCAATTTAATTGTCTTAGGCTGAGATAAATTTTTTTATTGTCTTAAATAAGTGTCTTAATTAATTCATTTGAGACAAAGTATTTTACTGTCTCTAATAGGTGTCGCAATTAGTTTTATATGAGACAACGCTCTAACAACCGTCTCAATTATTATGTCTCAAATTAATTATTGAGACAGTCACTAAAAGTGTCTCAAAATGATGGTATTTGAGACGATTTTCTTATACTGTCTCAAAAATTTGTCTCAAATAGCATGTTTTCTTGTAGTGAAAGTAGAAAACAAGTAAATGCCTCTTCATATCATGCAAATGCACTTTCCTTTAAGCTTTATTAGTCCCCTTATATGTGCAAGGAGTTTAGGACTAATATACTTTTGAGATAAGATGAAAATAATTGTTAGAAGTCTGCACTGACTTAAACAATCTACAGAATAAGTGTGAAAAGTGCAAGAATAACTTGTAAGATGAGAATGATTTCGTGTCTTTGAATCTCCATCCAAAGGAGTCTATTTATAGACCTCCAAATGGTGGTATTCAATAGTCATATCTCTTAGGAAAATGTAGGAAGAAACGGAACTGAATTCAGATAAGAATTGAGTTCGGAATCACACTTTTACTAAAGATATGCAACTTTTCAGGAAGGAGAAAAACCCACAGAAGCTCGTCCGAGCCTCGTGCGACTCGCACGAGTACTCGCTCGGCTCCAGTTAGCTTGGGCTTTGCTTCTGGACATCATCTAATGTCTCGTGTGATTCGCACGGGACATCTCATGTTGGCTCCTCTTGGTTTTCTGCTTCTTCCTTTTGCTAATTATTGAAAAATCTCCAACATGGATTGTTCTGATTGATACTTGAGGCCTTATATTAAAGTTCTAATCTTTCAGAAATTGGGTTAAATTTGAGAACTAATTTTTTCCCATTTTGGAAAAAGGTTGGATTTTGGTGAGATTATTTTCTTTCTTCTTCTTTTTCTCTCTCTGAGGACTTCAAAGTTTGTCTTCCAAATACCATTTTGATGGAACCAATGTCTTGCTATTATTATACACAGTAAATCTGCAACAAAAAATAATAATAAATAAAATAAAAGGAAGACAGTCAGGATTTCAAGCCATCTTCTCAACTGAAGAGGGAAAGGGAAGAGACTCGATTCCTTTGATGTTTATCATAAAGCAAAATCAATATTAGATTCCCTTTGAATTTCGGCTAGGACGTAGTCATTCATATGCTTCCCTCCCTTTCTTCAGATTAAAATATTTTACTTCTAAATCATACCTATGAAGATGAATAAATGGTTGGCATCTCAAAGTTATTTTTTTGGGCTAAAGTTTGCTCATGGTGCACATAGCTCTCAGTTTTATCATGGAATTCTTTACAATGAACAAGTTATTGTAGGATGAGTTTAGTTTGCTCTTATCGATTCAAACCAAAGTTGTTTTTAAGTTATTGTTTTGAAACAATCATATCAGATTAGAACTGTACCTAATTGATTATTTATCTCCAGAAAAAAAAAGAGATATTTTCTTTTTTTTCAAAGGGTAAAATGGAGATTAAAGAGTTACTTAAATCATTAAAATATTTGTATGCCCTTCAGAAGAATTTTAAAACTTTTACACCCTTTTAAGGAATTTTAAATTTTACTATGCCCTTAATAAAAATTTTCCCTAAATATTTCCACTAGTATCACTTTCAGGGTGATTGACAAAGAAATCAGTAACATTTAAATAAGTAAAATCAGTAAAGCCATTATTAGTAAGGATATTGTCAACATTAGTGCAAATTAAATTTGTCACTATCATTTTCTCTTTATTCTTCATTGATTCTTAATAGAGATCTGCAAGATGTTTTGTGTACAACATGTGTGAGACCAATGACATTTCATGCCACGATGATATCACTTATTGTCTCCTTTCTTTTTGTTCTAATTTTCATCTTTCTCATCATTACTCTCCCACTTCTGGGGGTGAGTTGTGCCTTTTGCAAGACCACCACGATTATTATTGTGATTTCGACCACGTTCACAGCCACAACCATGACCTTGATTTGTTTCATTCTGGAAATACATGGCTGTCGCATTTATTTCAGGAAATGGATCATCACCAGCAAGAATAGACCTCATGATTTTTCAACAAAAGATCATTTTTTTGTTCAACAACAAGGAGACAAGAGGTCAGTTCATAATATTTTTTAAAGCCCTTTTCACAATATTGGTGTAGTATGAGCATATTTGATGCATGAAGTTGGAGAATGTTTTCTCCAATAGATTATCATCAGTGATTTTTTTTTTCCCGCACAATGTCAACTGAGAACATATTTAAAAATTACTGAATTATACTCACTTACAGATTTAAAATCTTGCAACTGCAAATGCATCCAATCTAGTTAGGTTTTGGAATAATAACAGTCTTCTGATGATTATATCTTTCTTTCAAATAAGTGCATAGAACAAATGGATCTTTCACTGTCAAATATTAAGCTTTCAATCATTAATCGATGTGATGGCAGAGAAAAATCATCTCCTTGGCTTTTTTTAATTAGTGTATGTACTTTCTCTTATGATAGTCTGATCAAGACCATTTACAGCTAGATGAATTTCAGCATCTGGTACCAATGACAAATAATTTTTCTCAATGATATGAAGAATAACATACTCAAGCTTTGTAAGGTTAACCATAGTGATGATAAAAATTAGCAAAAATACAAAACACAAAACAACTTACCATTCTTACCCAAAAGGAACACTAAATTGGCTAGATACCTGTGCTAATAGCGTGTTATACAATTATTACTAAGTGTAGTAATATGTTGTTCCCAATAGCAATATAATATGGCTATAGGGTTACGACATAGATAAGAATTAAAGTAAAAGGACAAATTAAGAGAGTAAAATATGTTTCAAGAGTTTCTATCCATTCATTCATTATCTTTTCCACTTAAACTCTATTTATAGGTTTAAATATTTTATGATATGAATTACAAGACATCTCTAAGGTCATACAATAAGATAATTACATGAGTGAGTACAAGGAGGATAACGGAGTAGAGGAAAAGATAAGAAACTTATAATGGGAGTTAAAGGATATAGATGAACATTCAAAAACAAAAAAAATCATAACAAAGGGAAATTTGTTTAAATCTTCGTCTTCGCTTCATTCATGCGGTGGAGGGATTTGAGGGGTCAAGACAATGAGTTTCTTGATTTAATCAAGTATATATTACTCCCTGAATTCATTCATTAGTTATTATTTTCCCGCCATTAATAGGATGGGGATATGTTAATCAATTATGAATCTTAATTTGTTTTGGCCACTGACCGGAATAGAGTACAAAAGAAACACCCAAATTAGTTCTAGATGAACATTAAAGAGCTCAAAAAATCATTTGAATGTAATAGCAAATAATTAATGCATCCCTTCTTCGGCCAATCTCATTGATCAGCTAGCGGATCATGTTAATGTATGTATGAACTTGTCCTTATATCAATACTAAGTATATTTTTTATTTTCTTAGATGTAGATGTATAAGAACATGAAGATTGATGACCCTTGTAGCCAAGGTATATATCTGTTGAATACTTGCCCCCTCTTTATCTCTCCAATAAAAAACAGGGTGTGCTCAATTGGATTGTAGAGGGAAAAGAGTGAAGAGAGAAACAAGAGGAGAGGAAAGAAATGGTGACTTAATTGCAAGATTTGAAGGGTATTTGTGTCTAATAGGTCGTACATCTTCACCAAGGTTTATTTTGTGCTTTTTAAAAACCAAGTTTATTTTGTACTTATGACAAATTTTGGGGTTGTTTTTGTATTTTGTCAAGAAAAATGTAAGTGAGTGGAGTTTCAATTAAAGAAAAAAAGTCATGGTAAATGAGTAATAGTTCAACAAGTTAAAAATAACTATAATTTATTTAGTTAATGAATCAGTAAACTTTGTGTTTGGTTCAATTAAACATATGAGTCATGATAATATATTAGTCCTTAAACTTAATCATAACTGTGTAGTGTTTCATTAAAGACATAGGCCTTGATTATTATTATATTGAATTAGTTTCATAAGATGGTGCCTATAGAATAAATTAGTTAACTTTGTGCAAGATTTTATTAAACATGTGAATTTTTAGTGTTATAATATTGGACCCTTTAAAACGAATTAGTAAATTTGTGTAATATTTCATTGACCATGTGAATTTGGGCAAATTTATATTGTTGATATCAGAAAACTAGGACCCTTAAAAATTTTGGCCTCTTCGGCAGTTGCCTAGATTCGCTAGCCTTCAGGACCGGCCTTGACTAGACCTCTGAGAGTTGGAGCTTTAGTTCGCTCTCGAGGCATTTGATTCTCGTTTTGTCCAAGCTATATATTTTCTCATCCAATTAGGGTTCAAAAACGGCTCTTTTTGGCTTCAATATCTATCTTATGAAAACCATATGTTTTCTTGGAATATGAGATTTTTCACCTAAAATTTTAATTACATCTTTTCACATTTTAAATATACTTTGAGTGAACTACTCAAAATGTGCCATTACTTTTCCACCCTGTCCAGTTTGGTAACTAAAGTTTTTTATTTCACAAAAATGTCACAATACTTTTGAAAACATGTAAAAAATGTCACATTTGCGGTTTTGGCCGTTAGTTTTAACGGAACCTTACCCACGTGCATCTCACATGCATATTTTTGAGGGTATTTTTGTCCACCTTCTCTCCACTGAATTGCAAATTCGCCCCCACCCCCCCCCCCTTTTAAAATTTTTATCTTGGCGATGCCGATTTGAGGAGAAACCGTAATAATTTTTTTTAATGTTTTCCTTTTTTTTCCCCCACCTCATCTTCTTTTTCCTTGTCATCTTTCTCACCAAAACCCTAGCCACCTCCCATAGCCGTTGTTGCCGCCCCTACATTTTTCCGCGCCACCACCATCCTCTCCATCACACAGCCGCCCGTGGCGTCTTCTTCTTCCTTTTGCAAGTTTCCTCTCTCTGACTACTTGGACCAGATCTCATTCATCTTTTCGGTGAAACTCCAATCGTGGCCGCCTTCAACCATCGACCACTATTCATCTTCCTTGACATTCTAGTCGACTCCGCTTCTTCACCAGATCCTGAAATGGCAGTCCATATCTACTAAAAAAATTGCGATGACCAACCACTTCAATTGCTGCCATCCGTCTTCTTCTCGCAGTCGCAACCTCCGTCCAATTCCATTGGAGTCGCACCGCCCAAATCTAGAAACACCTTCATAAATCGACGACCTAGATGGGTTTCTCCTCTTCGCGTTTGCACCAAATTCGTGAAGGATATGTCTCCACCACTATCTCCGCTCTCCCAGATCGCGACCACCGATGATTCTGACCTTGTTGTTGGCGGCTACTTCTTCTTCCTCTTTCCCTTTCTTTTGGCTTTTTTTTTTTTAATTATCATTTTCCCTTTGCTTTCTCAATCAAAATTAGTGGTTTGATTGTTTTTGGGAAAAATTTCATTCGAAGGAATCATCGGATTAGATGCATGGATGTTTTGAGTTTGTGTTATCACATTCTAACGGGAAGAAGAAGGGGAGGAGAACGGCAGCGACAGAGAGAGGAGGAAGATGAAGGACTTTTTGGAGAAGAAGATGAATAGTGCATTTAAGGCAAAGGACAACAATACCCTCCAAAATATGCATGTAAGTAAGAGTACATTTTGGGGAATTCACTTATATACTTTTCACATTTAAAAGTTTATTCTCCAAAACATATTTCAAAATGTGATTTCATAAAAAATGTTCTGATATGGGAAATTTTTTTAATCTAACCCACTAAAGAAATGCGAAATTTAACAATAAAAAAGGTTACTTTTAAATACAAAACAATTATTAACAGGGACTTTGTTTTTACAAATATATATATATATACTCGTTTTCTTTTTTCACATAAAAAGATTATTTGTTATTTCCAGATTTTCGCACTAGGCCAACTATTTTGAGAAATTTTTTTCCATTCTAATCCTTTTATAGCAACTCTTTTACTTAGGGAAAATCGCATATTTGATCCATCTTCCATACTCTCATTATTCCCTGTTGCATTTATGGTCCCTCCTCTTTTATGTATCAACACTTTTAGTCCCTATAATCGACAGTAAAATATTTTATAGGTTATTTTGGGGTAGTTGTGTAAATTTTAAAATTACATTCTGACCCAAATGACCTACAAAACTTTTTATTGTCGGTCATAGGGACTAAATGTGTCAACACAAGAAAGACGATGACCACAAGTGGAACGAGACATAGAAAAATGATCAAAACCAATGTTTTTAAACTAGGACTGGACCGGCAGATTAGACTGGTGGGATCGTGAACTGGTCGCTGGTCCAGTCCGGTCCGAGTTGCTATCGAAAACCAGACAAGTAAAAAATTGGTCAACATTGGTCAAAACTCGGGTTTGGCCAGATTTTTGGGTCCAACTCGCCCCAAAACAAAAAATATTAAAACTGGGAGTTTTTATTTATTTATTGTTTCAGCCCACAGTTTATTTTGGGTTGCAATTTTTAATCTTTAAACATATTTTCATCCCTATAATAAATTTATTATTGGGCCTTGAAATTACATGTGATGACTTAGATTATTTGTATTAGTTTTATAGAGCTCTTACACTTCTACTTTCTTATATAACTAATGTGAGATAATTTTATTTTACATGATCATCTCATTTTTAATTCATGGATAGTTTTCATTTTACATTTCAGAATTATAGGTATTAAAAGTTAGACAAATAAAATACTTTTTTAAGTAACATTAGAAACTCTACTACTTTATTATATAACTAATGTGAGATAATTTTATTTTACATGATCATCTCATTTTTAATTGATGGATAGTTTTCATTTTACATTTTAGAATTATTGGTAATTTAAAAGTTAGATAAATAAAATACTTTTTAAGTAACATTAGAAATATAAATATTAAATGTTATATAATTCTTAATATATTTATTATTTTAAATATATTTATGACGTCATCTAATTCAATCCCTGATCCAACCAATCCGACAAATTGACTCCTGAATCCCTAGTTTTCCCGGGTCGATGACCGCTCCGAGTTTAAAAACATTGATCAAAACTGTAGCAAGGGTTTAGAAAATGGACCAAACGTGCAATTTTCCCCTTCTATTTATTTTCTTCTTGTTCCTTCTATTTTCTACGCTGCTGAACGTCTCATTTTACTGAACGTTTCCTGCATCCTCGTCTATTCCTTCATCGTCTTTTCAACTCTTGGGCTTCATCTCTGCCTCTCGAAATCCATTTTAGTTTCAACATCATTGTCTGGTTAGTTTTTCTTTCATGCTTATAGTTTCGCCATGGATGGATACCTTTTTTAAAGCAATTTTTTTTGTTGGACACCAATATGTTATTAGCTCTGTCTAAAGCTTAAACGAATCTTCATTGAACAGCTTATTCTGCTTCAACTTGAGGTCTGAATCAATATCTGTGGTATTGTTCTTCAATGCCTTGCGCTTTTCTGTTGCGGGAAAGGGAATTTACATAGGGGTTTTGTTTAATTTTGAGTTCTGTGGTTTTTTTTTTTTTTTTTTTTTTGGTTTTTGAAGTGAGATGTGTTCAGATTTGAGTTATTTTTTCTGGGCATGTAGAAAGTGACTTATTTGAAGCGTACTTTGAACAGGATTTGAGTAAACAAAGGTTAAACGTTATAAATCTGTAGTTAATTTTCTATAAATCTAGTTTTTTTATTTTTGGAGTACCCGCTACCATCATCGCATATGATTTTCCCTATTACTTGTTGATTAGTACGGAACTGACCTAATTCCAAGGGAAAAATCAGACGCGATGAATTATATTTGCCAGAGGGTACGGCTCTTACCTTTCATCTCTTTGAAGGAGTTTGCTCATTCATTACCATTTCTATTTTAGAATCTATGTATTATAAGCATGAGAGTGTTAGTATATTCTTAATTCAGACGATTTTTTTCAGTTGATTATTTTAGTACATAGAAAGTTATAAACAGATGTCCAATGCAGCATATGAAAATGAACTCTTTTCAGTTTTCTTCGTTTGATTAAGGTTTCAGTTTTCTTTGTTTGTCTGAGGTTTCCCACTTAGGCCCCGGATGGTATCAAACTTTTGTTCAAATCTTGATTTTGATTGATTTGCATAACATTAAAGGGTATTACAAATGTAAAAAGGTTTTTTTTCTTTTCTTTTGTACTTTCTTTCTAACGCCACAGTGAAATCTTGATTAGTGTCACACATAGGCATATTGGTTGTACAATGTCTGGGTAGTAAAATTATGTGTACATATGTGTGAATGTTTTCGTTGGTAAAGTCCTGGTTGGGGCTGAGGTCAGTTGAGTCACTAGGTTTAGATTTAATTGCAGAGGATTATGTGTGGTAGTCATTGAAGATAATTAACTTATGATGATAGTTTTCTCTAGCTTAATCTGGAGGTCAGTAAATCAATGTCAATATTTTTCAGTTTCTCACGACGACAAATGGCAGTAATGTGCTTGCTGCTTTGTTCCTTAGAGAATTGCTCATGTTTATTGGTTTTTGCATGTCCAAACAAGTCTGATTCTACTACTATTTAACAGATAAATGTTTCCTTCTGGAGCACTTTCTTCTTGTTCTCTTCTTTTGTATGTTGAACTTTAGCCATTCTTTCTATACTTTGATGTTGTACGAGAGCTTTAATTAACTGTTATGTGGTTTATTTTAATAGTATGTTAGTTAAGTGATGATTCATTTGAAGAATGGCTGGATTGGATACACACACAATGAAATAGTTTGTATATCCTTTGGTTCATATACAAAGAGAATGGTTCAAGATATTGAGGGTCACACACAATTTGATCACTTCATTATAATCCATCATCACGAAACTTAAAATCTGAAAGCTTTGTACTCTGTTGATTAGTTCAATCAATTGCGATATAGTCATGGGTTGTATATGCTAGTGATGTAAGATGTTATGAAAAATTATGTATGGATAGGTAGACCTTTGGAAAATTAATCAGAATGTTCCCTACTAGGAAGTCTTGGAGAAATACAACAGGGGGTGAACAAGTAGCTATCTTTTTACATGTGCACATCATGAAAAAATCATACAATAAAATCAATATTGTGTGGGACCCCAATCCAACGAGATATGGAATAGAATCTTGAATATGTGGTTCTAAATTATTTTAAAAAACGGGGGCACTTCTATGAGGGTTAGTAAAATCTCCTTCAGATATTTCTTTCAACATGTCAAGTTCATGTAGCCGACCCCACATAGTGGAATAATAGTTTAGTTATTAAATTCTTGTAGGTTGTTCTTTTCATTTCTTTCTTTTGGAACATCTTGCATATATGGAAAACTAAACATGTGTTTGAAGTTTAGCTTGAAAAGTAAGTTTTAACTGGATGCATATGGTTTGTGATATCTTGTTTGCGCTTCTTGTTTCTTGTTGTTGTTGTATAGATAATTCAATGGAATTAGGAGGCAATTCCTTGCCATCTGGACCAGATGGGGTGAAGAGGAAAGTTAGTTACTTTTATGACCCAGACATTGGAAACTATTATTATGGCCAAGGTCACCCGATGAAACCTCACAGGATTCGGATGACACATGCTCTTCTTGCCCACTATGGATTGGTCCAACAAATGCATGTTATAAAGCCATTTCCCGCTAGAGATAAAGATCTTTGCAGGTTTCACGCAGATGACTATGTTTCTTTCTTGCGTAGCATAACTCCAGAAACTCAGCAAGATCAGCTGAGGCAATTGAAGAGATTTAATGTTGGTGAGGATTGCCCTGTATTTGATGGTCTGTACTCCTTCTGTCAAACATATGCTGGAGGCTCTGTCGGCGGGGCAGTGAAGTTAAACCATGGACATTGTGATATCGCTATAAATTGGGCTGGTGGGTTGCACCATGCTAAGAAATGCGAGGCTTCTGGTTTTTGCTATGTGAATGATATAGTTCTGGCCATTTTAGAACTTCTCAAAGTGCATGAGGTTGGTTGGATTTATTATTCCTGTATTTTGTGGCTTTTACCAGTAGGAGTGGTATGACATTTGATGAAACTGTTGCAGTTATTGGTTTGAATATAAGTGTAATGACTTTCCATTTTGTGTTCCTGCATACCTTGGCTTGTTTTGGGTACTGTTCAGTCAGTTTACATTTAAATAACAACTGTATACATTTGCTTCTTGTGTCAATCGTAATAATATAGAAGATAATCTAACGAAATCCAATTCTTATTTTTAGTTATCTTTTCATAAGAGATGGAAGTTGTCCTATTCCAATATAGTAAACCCTTGGTTTTTAGTGTTGCTGTTTCTTGGATGATGTTGTGAAGCCTCATAATGCTGAAATCAGTGAAGATTATGCAAACAGATCTTGAATTACTGTTTTAAGTATTGTCTTTTCTGTGGTTTAAATGGATGTTTCATTTGATCCATGAATCTTTGTACTTGTATAGTCGATCTCCACATCCTTCATGAATTGTGAAAAAAAGTTGCATCAAAATGAAATTCTCTCAATGAAGACTGAATGTTCCTGTAATGTAACTAAACAGAGACCGATTGAGTCATTGCTTAGTTGTTAAATGCTGTTAGCTTTCATTTGGAGATATTGAGTGACAGCTTATTAGAATCAATCAAAGCCAAAATATAAACCAATATTCGATACCATATGGGACCTTATAATTTATGATGATTTTCGCCCGGGACGTCCGAAGGGTACCTCTAAATTAGTTCGAAAATATATAATTTTAGTGAAAACTACTACGACCAAGGTTTCATGAATAATACATCTTAGTTAATTGAAATAGTGTACAATTTATAAGTAAACTAGGCTAGGCTATCTAAGGTAGGAGCTAGGGTTGAGCGACCTTGGTGACTCGGCGGATGTGGAGAGGATGAGTTGTCTTGATTGAACTTTTCCTTCTTGGTGTTTGGCCAAAAATGGGAAGGATGAGGTGATTACTTCTCTTCCCATTTTGCTTGATTTATTTGCTTCCTTGGTGAGTTAGACTGAGGATGATTATGAGGGAATTGATAGATCTCCATTTGGAATGCTCTCCTTGCCTTTTTAAACCTTTGATCTTCTCATTAAATGCTTGTATAATTCCTTGTGAGAGTTGGTTCCTTGTGCGAGTGGCCTTGATCAATGATGATGAAGTGGCTGCCTTCCATGTCGTTGAGTTGGTCAAATTACACAGATGCCCTTGATGCAGCAATGACAATAATGCCCCTAGTGTTGAATTTAGTAGATTACCCCTATTACTAACTTTGACTAATCTACCCCTTTATTTGTATGAGAATATAAGTACTGAAAGATGGACTTAAACATGGAGTCCTTTATTTCCTACGCGTGGGAAAAGTCGACTTATTTAATTTGACTTGGTAAAATTGAGCTCTAGCTAGTTTTTAGGACCCGTGACACTTCCAATTAACAAGGTTGTGGTCCACCGTGATCCTCCATTGCGCTTGGGCCTAGTGCCGGTCCATGAGTTTGGATACTCCTTTAGGTTGCTTCCTCTTGGGTCAGATCCTATCAATTTAGGTGGGTTGGAACAAATGCAGAAGTGCATCATCTATAATTTGAGACCAGAAAGTGCCCATTGAAACAAATATTTCATAGGACAACCATAATAGTCGTGTTGCTTTCTACATGAAGAGTGCTGGAAACTAATTATGAAGGGGAAGAAAAAATCAGGGTAGTAGAAATGAGAATGCTAAATATGTGTGGACAAACTGCACTAGGTAGAATGACAACGGAATGTATTAGAAAAAGAGTACCAATAAATGAGAAAATGCGAGAAACGCTGTAAAAGGCTTAGATGGTTTGCACGTGTGGCTTTTAAAAATTAGAGAATTACCAATTAAAATTTGAAAAGGGAAGGATAAGACCTATAAGGACTCAATAAGAAATTATTTAAATAAGGCTTTGACATCCGATCCATATAACTGAATACACAAGCTTAGTTTTGTTGTGTATGCTTTAATAACCTCTCCCATTGAGGACTGAAATAGTGGTCTAAGGAGGGTTGGGTAGCTGTATTTTTACTTTTCCTTCTTCTTTAGTGAACAAGGGGAAGCGAGGTATCTACCCAGGTTTAGTTTCTCTCCTTCAATCTATTCAAATTCAAACTAGACCAACCTTTTTGTGGCTAGCCATACTGAACCCTTAATGCTTTAGTTGTGTTCGACAATTTTTACACTAGCTTGCTGTATAATTTCTGTATCTAGTTTCAACTTTTATCTAATGTGATGATTCGTGATTGTCTTTCGCATCTTCTGTTAAAGATGTCAATTGCATTGTCTAATTTTTCTTGTTATAATTTGTTATTGCAGCGTGTTTTATATGTGGATATTGATATTCATCATGGTGATGGTGTTGAGGAGGCCTTTTATACTACAGATAGGGTCATGACGGTATCATTCCATAAATTTGGGGACTACTTTCCTGGTACAGGGGATCTTCGAGATGTTGGATTTGGAAAGGGAAAATATTATTCTCTAAATGTTCCTCTTGATGATGGAATCGACGATGAAAGCTATCAATGTTTGTTTAAACCAATAATGGGAAAAGTTATGGAGATTTTTAGGCCTGGTGCAGTGGTATTACAATGTGGTGCTGACTCATTGTCTGGAGACAGGTTAGGCTGCTTCAATTTATCAATTAAAGGTCATGCTGAGTGTGTAAGATATATGAGATCCTTTAATGTACCACTATTGTTGCTGGGTGGAGGTGGCTACACAATACGCAATGTTGCTCGGTGTTGGTGCTATGAGGTACTGTATCACTTCTTTTTGTGTTAGCTTGTTAGCTTATACTGTTAGAAATGTTTTTAGTAACTTAGGGTTTGTATGTTAGCTCATTTTGTAAACTGAACTAGGATTAGAGGAAAGACTTATATTTCATATACCATTTGTACATGGATATATATACATCAAACAAACTCACCAACTACACTCACCAACCACACTCACCACTCACCAACTACACTCACCACTCACCAACTACACTCACCAACCACACTCACTACTCACCAACTACACTCACCAACTATACTTATTATTCTATAACACTCCCCCTCAAGCTGGATCATAGATATCAATCATGCCCAGCTTGTTACAAATGTAGGTAACCCGAGCTCCATTGAGAGCTTTTGTGAAGATGTCCCCTAACTGTTCTCCAGTCTTCACGTATGCTGTATCAATCAAGTTTTGCTGGATCTTCTCTCGAACGAAATGGCAGTCAATTTCTATGTGCTTAGTTCGTTCGTGGAAGACAGGATTTGAGGCAATATGAATTGCTGCTTGATTGTCGCACCAAAGTTTTGTTGGTCCTGAGGCTTTGAAGCCCAGTTCACCTAGAAGTTGAGAAATCCACACTACTTCTGCTGAAGCATGCGCCATTGCTCGATACTCAGACTCTGCACTTGATCGAGATACCACATCTTGTTTCTTGCTCTTCCATGAGACTAAATTACCACCAACAAACACACAGTACCCAGTAGTGGATCTTCGATCAATCTTAGAGCTTGCCCAATCAGCATCTGAGAAACATTCAACATGATTCTGCCCATGATTCTGATATAGAATTCCTCGTCCAGGGGCTCCTTTTAGATAACACAAAATCTGTTCCAAAGCTGACCAATGATGGACTGTAGGAGAAGACATGAATTGGCTTACAATGCTGACTGAGAAAGCAATGTCAGGACGAGTTACTGTGAGATAATTCAGTTTGCCCACTAGTCTTCTGTATCTCTCCGGATCTTCAAAGGCTTCTCCATCCTTAGTAAGTTGATGATTAGGAAGCATAGGAGTACTGCATGGCTTAGCTCCTAGCTTCCCAGTATCTGCCAACAAGTCCAAAACATATTTCCGCTGGGATAGAAAGATCCCCTGTTTGCTCCTTGATACCTCAATTCCCAAGAAATATTTTAGAGGCCCCAAATCTTTAGTATTGAATTGACATTGAAGAAATGATTTTAATGACGAAATCCCCTGCACATCATTTCCAGTGATAACAATGTCATCAACATATACGACCAGCAAAATGACTCTTGAATCAGAGTGCCTATAGAAAACAGTAGGATCACTCTTACTCTTCTGCATCCCAAATTCCTCCACTGCATTGCTAAATTTTCCAAACCAAGCACGAGGACTCTGTTTCAGCCCATACAATGACTTCCGAAGACGACACACCTTCCCACACTCCCCCTGAGCAACAAAACCAGGAGGTTGCTCCATATACACCTCCTCTACAAGATCACCATGTAGAAAAGCATTTTTCACATCTAGCTGGTGCAAAGGCCAATTCCTTACGGCAGCCAATGAAATAAATAGGCGAACAGAAGTCAATTTGGCTACCGGAGAGAACGTGTCTAGATAATCAACACCATAAGTCTGAGCATAGCCTTTAGCAACCAACCTTGCTTTGAGACGAGCTATAGACCCATCAGAGTGAAACTTGACAGTAAACACCCACTTACACCCAACAGCTTTCTTCCCATATGGTAACTCAACCAAGTCCCACGTGCCATTTTCAGTTAGGGCATTCATTTCATCAATCATGGCTGCCCGCCACCCAGAGTGGGATAGGGCCTGTTGTACTGACTTGGGTACTTCAACTGAGTCAAGAGAGGCAATAAAGGCACAAGAAGCAGAGGATAACTTGTTATAGGTAACCAAAGAAGAGATAGGATAGGTACATTGGCGTTTACCTTTGCGAAGGGCGATAGGTAGATCAATGTCACAAGGGGGAGGATCCGATGAAGAAGAGGGAGGATCCGATGAAGAAGAGGGAGAATCCGATGAAGAAGAGGATACCAGTTCCGGACTTGAATCAGGAGGACAAGGACGTCTCGAATACACCTGAGTGATGGGGGGTCGAGGTGGAGGGAGTTCTTGAACAGGCTCTGGACTAGAGATATGATAGATTAACATTTCATCATGTTCCTTTGGAGAAGCTGGTTGTGAAGACTCACTAAAGAAAGGAATCCGTTCATGGAATGTGACATCAGTTGAGACCAAGTATCTTTTTAACAGAGGAGAATAACACCTATACCCTTTTTGTAAACGAGAGTATCCCAGAAAAACACACCGTAGGGACTTAGGATCCAGTTTTGAAACTTGTGGACGGACATCACGGACAAAACAAGTACACCCAAAGATACGAGGCTCAAGGGGAAAAACAGGTTTTCTGGGAAACAGAGTCTGATAGGGTGTCCGATGTAGTAAGACAGTAGAGGGCATTCGATTGATCAAAAAACATGCAGTAGAGACTGCATCAACCCAAAAATGTTTAGGGATATGAGCTTGAAACATGAGGGCTCTAGCTGTCTCTAATAGGTGTCTGTTTTTTCTTTCAGCAACTCCATTTTGAGATGGAGTATCAACACAGGAGGATTGGTGAAGAATCCCATTTTGGGTCATATATGTTTGAAAGGGTCCAGAGAAATACTCTTTGGCATTGTCACTGCGCAAGATTTTAACCTGAACATTGAACTGTGTTCTAATTTCAGCACAGAAAGATTGAAAATGAGTGAGTACTTCAGCACGGGATTTCATGAAATAAAGCCAAGTCATACGGGAAAAGTCATCCACGAACGTAACAAAATATCGAAAACCATTTGATAAGACTGAACAAGGTCCCCAAACATCAGAATGAACTAGATCAAAGCTATGACTAGCCCTTTTATTGATTCGCGGGACAGAGGACAACCTATGATGCTTAGCAAATTGACACGACTCACAATCTAGAAAGGACATATGCTGAAACTGCGGGTATAACCTTTTTAGGGAGGTTAGGGACGGGTGACCTAACCGACAATGAATTTCAAAAGGAGATAGAGTGCTGGCACAGGCTACAGGTCGAGGTATTTGGGTATCCAAGATGTATAGCCCTCCTGACTCGCGCCCTTTACCAATAATCTGCTTCGTCATAAGATCCTGGAAAAGGCAGTAATCAGGAAAAAATGAGACAAAACAATTGAGAGCTCGTGTGATCTTGCTAATAGATACAAGATTAAACGCAAATTTAGGTAAACAGAGAACAGATTGCAAGGGCAAAGTGGGTGTAACATTAACTGTGCCAGAGCCAAGAACATTAGAGATCGACCCATCTGCTAAGGTGACTGAAGAGCGATGTGTATGAAAGGTGGAAAGAAGGTTTGGATTACCCGTCATGTGGTCTGAGGCACCAGAATCAATAACCCACTGAGAAGATGAGAGAAGACATGTCTTATTGTTACCTGACTCAGCAAGGACAGTGATAGATTGAGGCCTTTTTGATGCCTCCTGAAACTGGATGAATTTGGCATATTCATCTGCAGATACTACATGAGTCACCCCTTGTTTTTGTTGAGGCATAATAATTTTCCAGAAATCAGAGTATGAGCCAACCAAACCGACTGCACAAGACAGAGAAGAAGACCAAGACTGCACACTTGGGCAGAGAAACACAAGAAAAATAGGACTGCACACTTGGGCAGAGAAACAAAAGGGAAGCAGCACTGCTCACTTGGGCAGAGAAACAAAAGGAAAACAGCACTGCTCACTTGGGCAGAGAAACAAAAGGAAAACAGCACTGCTCACTTGGGCAGCAAACTGAACGAGAACTGAATTGAAAGATTCTGAGTTGCACTGCTCACTTGGGCAGCAAACTGAACGAGAACTGAATTAAAAGATTCTGAGTTGCACTGCTCACTTGGACAGTAAACTGACAGAAAAATTCCTAAGCTCTGATACCATGTAAACTGAACTAGGATTAGAGGAAAGACTTATATTTCATATACCATTTGTACATGGATATATATACATCAAACAAACTCACCAACTACACTCACCAACCACACTCACCACTCACCAACTACACTCACCAACCACACTCACTACTCACCAACTACACTCACCAACTATACTTATTATTCTATAACACATTTAAAAGGACATTTTTTAAACATGTTTTTGAGAAAGAATTTGAAGTATAAAAAGTGTATTAGAAATGGGAAAATGAGTAGTTGAATAGTAAACATGTGTATTGGAAATGATGATAAATTATTATAAAATATAAAATGTGATGTAGAAAACAAAATCGAAACCAAAACAGAATCAACACACGAGGTAATGTACTTTTCTTAAAGAATATTTTGGTGAACATGAACTGTTTGTATAGGCTGGAAAGGATCTTAATTCCTATTGTTTTTTGTTTCTTGATATTGTACAAATTTGCTCATCTGCTAGATGTATAAACTACCGTGGCTAAAAGGCCAAGGATGTGGAACTAAGTTAGGGCCTGTATGGCATCCCATCCCAAACTACCTCTCAAACCACACTTCACATTTTGTAGTAGTTTTTTGTCTTTCCCAATACACTTTTAATATTTTAAAACCAGTCGAAACCACATTTTGAAACTAAGTTGTGATTCGATAACATGCATGGTGATAAGAGACTGATTGTGTGTATTGCATGACTTTGAAGATTACAAGTAACTCCCTCTGTTCTCTAAAATAAGTCATTTCAGATTTAACTTTTTGATCTCCAAAAAGTGTCATTTTACAACTTTCTATGCAAAACATAAAAAGTTTCAAGTTTGTCAATTGAGTGAAAATTTTCATTAATCAAAGACGCAAGTTGTTGTAGCAATTAATTGATGATGGAAAAAGTAACAACATTTGATAGCAGTAATTAAGGGTAAAGACAATTTAGTGTTTTCCTTAATGTGTGTTTTAGGCTTAAATTACTCGTTTTGAGGGGGTAGATGATTGCAGACTCTCACAACATAGATTGCATATCATGTACAACTTGAATGAGAGAGTGGGTGAAAGTGCTAAAGAGCAAAATTACTCCTGCATCTGTAGTATTTTTGCTTGCATATTTGTCACCAGATTGCGTCAAGAATATACCTTTATAAATACCCTCTTCTGCTGGAGAAATTATCTAAGCCCTGGAGTGACATTCATTTTCATTAAACAAGTACAGAACTAGAAGTTATTTAGGGGTTTGCATGATTCTTTTGATTTTTTAATTTATTCCCCTTTAGGTGGGTATATATTATCATCTCATAGGTTTAAAAATATGTACAAATGATTAGTAATCTTCGGCTAATGGAAAATGAAAGTTGTATTAGTTTCAGCCAGTTGTAAAATCAAGAAACAAATTGTGTATGGAAATTGTAAATTTTGATAGGTGTAATGTATCATATTGTAAATCATAAGGTACGTATACAGTGCATGTATATATCTTACAATTATATAAAAGAATGAGTACTGTTGTTGTCTTGCTCTCTAATTGCCATGTGGCATCACCATGCCATGAAATCTACTTCTTCATCAATCAAAATTCAACAACAATTCTGATCCATTTTACGACTTTCTGTGTTTTATCCTAGGCATGTTTAGTCCGTAAATAGGTGAAATCGGAAGTTTAGTATGAAAAAACTACTTCTGTGAGATACTTATGAAAACTCGAATCTATAAATTAAGTAATGACAATTGACTATTGGTATATTCTAGAGTGATACAAATTGCATCTCGTTAATACACCTTTTTCCTTTTGTGCAGACTGGAGTTGCACTTGGGATTGAACTTGATGATAAGATGCCCCAGCATGAATATTTTGAATATTTTGGACCAGACTACAATCTTCATGTTGCACCAAGCAACATGGAAAACAAGAATTCTCGTCAGATTTTGGAAGATATAAGAGCAAAGCTTCTTGATAATCTCTCAAAACTTCAGCATGCACCTAGTGTGCAAATCCAGGAGCGGCCGCCCAATACTGAACTTCCTGAGGTTTGTTTAAAATCTGCTTCTCTATTTCTACAGCTAGGTTTTGGCCCTTACCGTTTTATGTCACTTTTCTTTTGATTTGGTAATATTATAGATTAGATGAAAAAGAAATGAACTTTTGGGAAACTAAAGACTTTATATTATATTGATTACTTGATAAGAAAGAATATTGGTTGCCATGGTGACTGGTCTTTTCCAGTAGTCAGTAGATGGTAAGTATGAACCGCTTTGACTGAGTTTTACAGGGATTGTGTCAATATTTTCTATATTCCATTTGCTCTAAACTGGTTTTAAGTTTGATTAACTTAAGTTCTTTCATTTGTTCATTGTGTTGAGGAAGTAATTTTTTATTTTTGTTTCTTTGAAGAAAAGCTCTTGTTGTTGGGTTTTGACTGAAAATGCATGGAACTATGGATTTGTCAAATTTTAAACAACAACTAAGCCTTTGTCCCACTATGTGGGGTCGGCTTTGGTCAAATTTTAAACTGGTAGCAAATAGATTTCAGGAAACTAGGAGGATCTGTAGTAATATGTAACATTTAGTATAGATAGTTTGTCAGTTTTATGACGGAAATTCAAGTTTATTTCGATTTTTGACTAGGCCGATGAAGATCGTGAAGACGAAGATGAAAAATGGAATGTATGGGATGGTGCTACAGCTGCAAACATGGATGTTGATGATAGGTATCATTTTGTTCATCCTGTTGATGTGTTGTTGTCCATTCTATATTGTTGTTCAGTCAGAATATATGGCATTCCCATTTCTCTTACAGGGCTCCTTTGTCTAGCGGAGTGAAGAGGGAGTTTGTTGAGCCGGAATCAAAAGATATGGTAAAATTTTGTTACACTCTTCATTGCTTTACCATTTTTTTACTTTCCTGTTTTGGAATGTAAGATTATTTACTTGGGTGATCACATGTTTCTTTTATCCACAGACTGTTAATTTTCCCTTTAGTTGGAGAACATGTGCATACCAATTTGTTGTGGGCAAGTCACATACTTTTCTCTATTTTTCCAAATGTTTTCTTCTTACGAAAGTCTTGTCTTCACTAATTGTCTTCTTCATCATGTTAGAAGCATTTAAATTTCTGGATTCATATCTAAGGTACACTTTTTGTATATGAGGAAATTGTTGTTTTGACATTCCTTGATCTTGTTTTCAGTTAGGTAACATAGTTTCTCTTAGGTTTGTGAAATGCTCCATTTTACTTTTGGTGGGTTAGATCTGATTTGTTGTTGCCTTAGAGCTAGCCTAAGTTCTATGGCATCAGGAATAGCCTCGGGAATAAATTTTTTGAATTATAAAGAGCAAAAAGGTGCTTTAATCTTTTATATTTTAAGTAGGATGCATTCTAGTAACTGTATTGTTTTATTATTATTATTATTGTGGATTAAATAGTTCAGAATCTTGTTTAATAGACAGCCAGATTTAAATTTCTTGTCTAATTAGGTAGTTGTTTTAGGTGAGATAGTATAATTTGAATTCCAATTGGATTTCCATCCAATGAAGACATTAGTTTCAGAAATTCTTTGTAGTTGGCTTGCCCTTTAATTGTTTGATTATTGAAAACTTGAGTTTCCTTGTTTTACTGGAAAAATAAATAAAGCCTGCAAATCATGTTATTCTTACATAGTTTTCCAGAATTTATTCTCCTTTTTACCGTCCAGAGTTGGACTCCTTACCCTTTTGGTAGTGTGATTGTAGGAAACTAGTTCTTGATTGTTCTAGCTTCCCTACATTAAAATGTTTTAGTTTCTTATTGTCCACTTCTTAAAATATGAAAAATTCCTCAGCAATTATGAACGTGATAATTGCCATTGCAATCATATGTGGTGTGTAATTGAACTTTTTATAGCATATCAGTGAAAAACATTGACATTGACTTTACAAGTACACAGAATGGACATCCACTGTTCTGTTTAATTAGTTCCATCAAGTTTATTTCCCCTACCAGCATCTGGTTCACTTTCCCTCTAGCAATATACTTGTGCTTTGCTTTCTCATGCTTCTCATTTGACGAAAACAGTGGCACTTGGATCTAGAATCTGGTTATCTAAGTGTTTGCATTCATAATTGATGTGTTGTTATTAGAAAGATTTTGTTGGGCTGCTTTTTGTTTTCGTTTTTAATTGGGTTTGTGCATCATGGATTTTGCTACATGAGTATGTTGCCTCCTCACACAACGTTAGGTGAAACTCTTGTAGTACAAATGATATACACGGTATACCATCGGGAAAAGCTGCCTACTTTTTTCTTAAACAACTGGTCTCCATGTCTCTCAAGTATTAGCCACATGAAGTAATACTTTTTATTCACTGGCACACAACATTTTTGGCTGAAACAACAATTTTCTTGTGGATTCTAACTCTCAGGATGATATGGATGAAGACGACCGTCCGAGAGAAATGGACTCAGCGGCCACTGACACAGCCGGCTTGAAGGTGTAGCCCCAAGCGCCCACACCTATTTTTAAAGCAAGCAAATCCCATAATTCTAACAAGCTTAAGTTTTTGAATTGGTTTACTAGGATTCGAATTCAGCATCAGTTACTGTTGATGATCCAAACGTTAAGCTGGAACCCGGAAGCTCCAGCAAGCCATTTGATCAGCCTGCTGATATGAATCCTTAATCATAACCGTTGATGATCCAAACGTTTTTGGCAGAAGATGTTTAAGTAAATCTTGAATGTTTGTGGCATACTTGTAAAGAAGGGAGGTAGGTGTCTACTCTCGTCTTGACAAAGTAAACATTTAACTTAGTTGGATACTTGATTTATAATGTAGCATTCAAACTTATAAAACGAGTCTTAAGGAATGTTATCCTTAACTTAATACAGCAAACATGAACACCATTTATAGATTTAATGAGACTTCCTCTGGAGCTGAGAAATCTTGACTGCAACTGCTACCCATACTCTGTTACAGACATTATCCGCAAACTGAAAATAGGGGTTGCGCCACGAGTTCTTGAAATGAAGAATGTTTAGGACTCTCAGCAGGCCAACTGCACAACCATGTTCTGTACTGGCATAAAAACCTTAAGAACTCGAACTCATCATCATTACTATTTATTTGATCAGAAGGATGTCCATCTCCTCTTGACGGCGAATGATCAGGACATCTCTTTGCAAGCAGCTTACCGGGAAGTCCATTGTTTCCTTCATTAATGGATGGATCATTCAAGGATTGGAAATGATTCCCTAATGGTATGCTCCCTGATAAATTATTAAACTGTCTATATTGGCCAGGCTTGAAGGAATAGGACCGAAAATTGGTTGAATGCCAAATCTAGAGATCCAGATGCTTTAAATTGTCAATATCCTCAGGCGGTCTTCCACACAACCTATTGTCAGATAGATTCAAGCTTTGCAACGAGTTCCATAAACTCATCCGAGATATCGCCAACTAACTCATTCCCTGAAAGTATTATGGATTTCAGGTATTTCAAGTTCGATGGATACTCTAGCTCTCTTCCTTTTGTGATGCTAAAAAGCACTTGTTTGTAGACTGGATAACCAGAGTAGTCAGAACTCTTGTAGTCTGATACCATCAAACTAAAGTTATTGAAACAGTGAGGGTCAAGAGACAGAAACATTACCATGAAAGCTGTTTGATTGAAGTCTAAGAAACTGCAAACCTGAAAACTGTCTTCCAATCCATTCTGGTATCGTGCTGGTTAACTGATTATCACTGAGGTCTAGAGTTCATAACAGCTTCAAATTCTTCAATGACGATGGAAGCCCCCCGAAAAGCTTGTTTCTATTCATATGCAAATAAATGAGCTGATCCAAGTTACCCAATGAACTAGGAATGTGGCCAGAAAGACTATTATTAGCAAGATTTAGCACTTACAGCTGCTCCAGTTTACCGAAGCATGGAGGAATTCTTCCAGCTAACTGATTGTTGACTAACGATAATATCGCTAGCGGTAAAATGTTGCAGAGATAATCAGGAATGCTGCCTGTAAAATGGTTATCGTGAAGACTCAGAACTCCAAGTGATAAATTTGCCTTGGCATCAAACAGATTGATAGGCCCTGTCAGAAAATTACTGGAGAGATGCAAAATTTGTAAACTTGGTGGAAATGATATCAAGGATCCTTGCAAGTTGTTGCCTGAGAGATCCAAGGTCTTGACAGGAGAGCAAACTACCTCAAACCACTTGGGAATGGTTTCTGATATGCTAGCATTTCTCATGGATAACGTATTTTTTGAGTTTGAAGCCATTAAGGAAATTCGGGTCCTATAAGGATGGAATCCATATCGATGACCAGAAGTTAAAAAGGAGGGATCCATTGGGAGCTCTCATTGAAGGTAAGAAAGTAGTTTGCAAATATGGACAACACTTTCAAATCTTTGAATTTCATGAAGTGAAATTTAGACAGCTTTCCAGACAACAAATTGTAAGAAATATCTAATTCTTGCAGTTTTGTTTGTGAGTTGTCCTAGAGATGAAGGAACTGTACCATGAAACTGATTATGAGAAAGATACAAAAATTCCTGCTTTGTTAGTTGTCCAAAACTAGGAGGAATCAGACAATTGAAAAAATTGTTAGCAAGGTTGAGATAAGTTAGTTGCTGAAGATGGACTCTTTCACTTGGTATAATTCCACCAAATTGGTTGTTTCCAACATTAAGAACACTCAGAGAAGTCAGATTTCAAAGACAAACAGGAAGTGATCCTTGAAGTTGATTTTTGCCTAGATGGTGAGGAACCTCCCCCATCAAAACCTGCACTGGAGAGGTTAAGGTATCTCATATTTTTCAAGGATTGAAGAAACTTTGGAAATCGAATTCCTGAAAAATCATTGAGGCTGGGATCGATCCAAGTGATGCAAATGCTCTAGCTTCAGTATGGAAGGATTCATTTCACCTCCCAAGCTGTTATCAGAGTAAAAATTGTAGCTGTTGGCATCAAAAGAGTACCCATCTGTGTATGGTTGGATGGGATCATGTGTGAGAAAAAAATGAATTTTTCAATACTTAACTCACAGATAGCCGCAGCGGTGCAACACAACTCCGTGGCAAAAGTCACAGATTTATCTCCAGCACTGCAATGTTGGTTTAAATGAACCAACATGACCCTTGGTTGAAATCTGTAATGAAGGGGCATTTTTTTCCTTTCTGAAATGGTACAAAGAAACGCCTGAAGGGATGCAACTCCATTGTGGTGTCTGATCATTAAGGGACACAAAACTCTATAAATATGGTCTCCTTGGAATCTAGAGGGTGCAGATTTTAGATTCACAAAAATTGTAAAAGCATTACTCTCCCTCTCTTTGTTTTCTGTAGTTTAAGAGTTTAGTGTAGAACTTTTTGAATTTTTCTTCAAAGGAAAGTGTCTTATACATGATTTGAAGCCTACAATAAATACTATATTATTTTTTGTTGCCATTTCTTTCATTCTCCACTCTTAATTTTTCCTAACAATCTTCAGGTTTACTTAGTTAATTGAAACGACATCTTCTATAAGACTTAGCCTCCAACATTGTTAAGTTAGACCGCTTCAATGGTGGCAACTTCATCCGGTGGAAGAAAAGAATGCACTTATTTTTGGTGGCTCTCAAAGTTGCCTATGTTTTGGTTGAACCAAAGCCTTCAACCATTGCTGATGAAGAAACTCTTGATGACATTCGTACACACCAAAAATGGGAGACGGATGAAGAAATATGCAGGGGTCACATTCTCAATGGAATGCAGGATAATCTATTTGATGTATACCGTTCTGTCCCCACCGCTAAGGAACTTTGGGAGAAACTAGAAGTAAGGTTGTTGACGGGAAATTTTACAAGTAAGAAATTTCTTATATAGTTTCCTCAACTATAAAATAGTAGATGGAATGTCTATTATGAAGCAGTTTTCTGAATTTGAATGCATTCTTAATCATTTTAACCAACATAACATGAATATGGATGAATCTATTATTGTTGATTTTTTTATAGACAAGTTACCCCCATCTTGGAAAGAACTCAAGAGAGATCTCAAATATAAAAAAGAAGAGCACTCTTGAAAGCTTGGCTAATTATCTTCGTGTAGAAGAATAATTTAAATTGCAAGAAACCAAGATGCTACAGCCCAAGGAGGAAGGAAAGTACAATGATCCATCTTGCAAGACCAATGTGGTGGAGGAAGGGCAAATTAAACAAGCAAGTCCAACAAGAAGGAAAAGATCCAAAAACTACAACAAAGAACAATCCAACAAAAAGAAAAAGAAGAGTAAATATGTCCATTGCAATAAGGAAGGGCACAACAAAAATGAGTGCTGACTTCTTTTTGAAGAAAACTCTTCTTCCACGTGGCCGGTGAGCCTGTTCCATGTAACACCTTCCCAGCTGCAGCAGTTCTTACCAATTCATGGTGACAAACTATTTGAATTGTCAATTAATTAATTGTCTTTGATTTCCATAAGGGTGTGTTTGTTTCCTATGGAATTGGGATATGGAATTGGAATTGGGACTCCAATTCCAATTCTATTATTTGTTTGTAAAATAATTGTAAGAATTTGAATTCCCAAATACCCCCAATTCCGCAATTTCAATTTTTTTGTTAGATCTAAGAATTCTAATTCTAATTCTATTGATATTTATTGTGTCTGGTGTAGTGTGTAGTGTGTAGTGAGTGTTGTGTGTGTAGTGTGTGTGTGTGTTTTTTGTGTGCAGCGTGTATGTGTGCGTGTGATATA
Source organism: Leptodermis oblonga (assembly GCA_016801395.1). Classification (NCBI taxonomy): domain Eukaryota; kingdom Viridiplantae; phylum Streptophyta; class Magnoliopsida; order Gentianales; family Rubiaceae; genus Leptodermis; species Leptodermis oblonga. The sequence goes on from CM028751.1 coordinate 29,890,895, forward strand.
TATATATATATATATATATATGTATGTATGTATATATATATATATATATGTATGTATGTATGTATATATATATATATGTATCTCTCGACCCAAAGTGGTCTTTTTTTCCTGTTTCAAAATTTTTATTTATTTTTTTTTTTTTGTGTTTCTTTTTCAGTTTTTTTAATTAATTTTTTCTTTTATTTGATTTTTTTCAGCCCATAAATGCACATGTTAGTATTTTTAAAATTTTTTTTTTTAACCGCTACGTTTGGAAAAACATTTTAAACCGAAATAAATAAATAAATAAATAAAAGCGAGAAATAGTTTAAAAAATGTTTAGGCTAGTATATCGTAAATGCATTTTTTATATTTTTAATAATGAGTGTAATTAATATTTTCTTAAATAAAATAATAAACATATTTTCTTTTATAATTTTAAAAGTGAAAAAAAATTAAAACTAAAATTTTTATGGAGGTTGGGAATTGTATTTTATTTTTTTATTTATTTATTTTTTGGTTTGGGGTGGGGAGTGGGGGCCTGGGGGATTTTTTTTTTTTTTTTTTGGTGGGGTGGGGGGGGGGGTGCGGTTTTTTTTTTTTTGGTTGCGCTGGGGTGAGGTTTTTTTTTTTTTTTTTTTTTTTTTGGAGTTCATTTTCGGTCACGCTACGAACTCGACGAACCGAATTGTCATTTTCGGAGCATGCACTGAATTTAACCCAAATCGTTCGATACGTGTCTTGTCGACCGGTTTAAACACCCCTATATTAATTACACAAAAATGGATAGTAAATATGATTATTTTACAATTATAAATGAATTCTAATTTTACATACAATTTTAAGCATTCAAACAAAAGAATTAGAATTGCAATTCAATTTTTTCACAATTCTATCATTTTACCAAACAATGAAATTCAAATGGAATTGCAATTCTAATTCTAAACTTTAATTCTATAGAATTTCAACTCCGATTCAATTCTAATTCCGTTCAACCAATCGGCCTCTAAGGGTTTTTCTTTGTGTGTAAATGCAGTTTACGTTGGAATAAGAATTTTTGGTTTGGCAATAATGAATGGGACCGATGAAAAGAGTAAATAAGAGCAAAGTAACAGTTCAATGAAGATGTGCCATGATTGATTTATTGCAAAAACAACATTCATGCTTCTAATTGACTGCTACGTTGGTTTTACTTACGGAATTGTTATCAGCAGGCCACCTTTTATTATTCGTAGGCCAATTTTTACAATTTTTATACGTAAATTTACATTTTTGCCCTTTATATTTTCTAACTTTATAAAAAAATTACCCAACTTTTTTAACTCTAAGGAAATCGCCTGGACTAGGCGATTTTATCTGAGAAAATCACCTAAATTTATCGCTTGGTATAGGCGATTTTCCCAGATAAAATTGCCCGCGCCAGGCGATTTTCCCAGAGAAAATCGGTGTCCTGTGGCGATTTTCCCTAAAAAAAAAAGGCCACAGGACGGTGTTTTTTTCAGGTTTTCCGGGTCATTCGTCGGAAAATCGTTTTTTCGGCGAACGACCACTAAATTTTCGAAAAATCGATTTTTTTTAGGGAAAATCGCCTGGCCTGGGCGATTTTATCTGGGAAAATCGCCCAGACCAAGCGATTTTCCCAGAAAAAATCGCCTTGCCTAGGCGATTTTCCCTGAGTTAAAAAAGTTGGGTAAATTTTTTTTTTTATAAAGTTAGAAACTATCAAGGGTATATTTGTCTTTTCGCCACTTAAAATTTTAAAAGTGTCCTGTGTTTAGTAAAATGATACCTGCAAATAACATGCCCCTTTACTTATATAGACATGATATGATGATTTTTTTTCATATATACAATTCAACATTATAATAACTTGCAGAGATGACTGTACATGTCACAAACAAAGATTTGCTAAACTAAAATGTGCAATTTGGATACCAGTGCTACTGGAACCTGGATATATATATATTTATTGGTCAACAATGTTTTTTTAAATTTTTTTTTAAGAAAGTCAACAATGTTTTAATTTCACCATTTGGAAGAATCACATTTTTGGTACCAAATGTTTGACGAGTTCAAAGTTTGCCTTATGTTTATATTTTGTTGCATTTTTAGTAACAGGACATGCTATATCAGGTTTATGTGGTCAAATTGAAGTCAATGATAATTTGGGATATTTTGCAAATTCTACAATTTTGTGTGGGCTGAAAGATAATTTTCTAATCTTCTTCTTCTCCTCTACCGTTTCCCTATCTACAACTTGCAACTGTAATTGGCTGCTCATGACCGTCGGAAAACGGTAATTACAGTTGCAGACAGGGAAACGGTAGAAGAGAAGAAGAAAATTAGAAAATTATCTTTCAGTCCACAAAATTGTAGAATTTGCAAAATACTCCAAATTACCGTTGACTTCAGTTTGGCCTCATAAAATCTAAAATAGCCCGTCCTAGTACTAAAAATACAACAAGCAGTCGAAACATAAAGTAAACTTTTGAAACTTGTCAAACATTTGGTACCAAAAGTGTAAACAGGCCAAACTTTTGGTACAAAAAATGTGATTCTTCCTTTCACATTTTGTTATGAATAAGTTTCTCTGGGTCAATATTCACCACATTTCATTTTGTAACATATGTTGGGAATTTCATGGTAAAGGATAGTTTTCCTCTACACGGAAACATGACAATGGAGTTAAATGATGTGATTCACTATCTCTACTTAAGCTACAAAAAAAATATGAGTCATTATTTTTTTAAAGCATTCAAGTTTAATTTATAAAATTATACAGAAATTGGATATCTGTCATATCCCTATAACGATCGATCACAAACAAATTATATATTTATGTGTGGTGGTAAAACTATTTCTTTCCATTATGTGGAGGTTTTTAAAGAGGCAGTATTGTATTTTTAAAAAATATACCTTTTTTACTTTTATTTTACGTAGTGTTATGAATAAGTTTATGTATATCATATTCATCATATTTCATTCCTTAACATAAGGAATGCATACACACGAATTTTTTCCATAAAAAATGTAAAATTAGCCTGAAATTCCAGAAATAGGGAAAATTTTCGGGCAATTCCGGATTTAATGAAAGCGAAGTTAGAAACTTCGCTTTCAGTGGAAGTAGGATTTCCTCTCAAAGGCCGAAGAAAACGATTTTCCAAAATGCATTTTCTTTATAAATCGGGGTAAGGCAGTGAATTCTAAAGAAAGCGAGGTTAGAAACCTCGCTTTCTTTGGAAATAGCATCTTCTCTGTATTTGTTAAGAAAACGAATATCTGAAACTTGCTTTCTTCGCAAATCGGGTGCCAAGAGTAAATTCCAAAGATAGCGAAGTTTCCAACTTCGCTTTCTTTGGAAACATGATTTTCTCTCAATTGTGAAGAAAACAAATTTTCGAAATTCACTTTCTTCACAAACTAAATTCCAAAGAAAGCGAAGTTTCCAACTTCGCTTTCTTTGGAAACATAATTTTTTCTCAATTTGTGAAGAGAACGAATTTCCGAAATTTTCTTTCTTCACAAAGTGAGAAAAAAATGTTGAACTTCACTTTCTTTGGAAACAATCTGTAACATTGGTTTCTTGGGAAAAACTAAAAGCAAAATTTATTAAATGATAGTGAAGTTAACAACTTCGCTTTAATAAAGAATTGGGGGATGCAAAAATTTGGAAATGAAGTTTGGGAGCCTCGCTTTCTTAAAAAAACTCGACTTCAAACCCTTAGTCACTTTTCAAAAAAAGCGACGGTTTCAACTTCACTTTTTTTTATAAATTTGGCGAATAGAAAATTTTTATTGAAAGCCAAGTTGATAACTTAGATTTATTTTAAAATGTGGTGAAGTTAAAATTTTTTAAAGAAACCAAAGTCATAGAACAACCTGGACTTTGCCCCCTTGGGCACTTTTCAGAGAAAGCATCGGCCATTTTCGGAGAAATCGAAGGTTTCCACTTCGGTTGGTTTGGATATGGGGTGAAAAGAAAATTGTGAAAGCTATGGTGACAACTTGCGTAGCTTTAAAAATTTGGTGATGCAAAAATTTGTGAAGAAACCGCACTTGCAACCTTCGCTTTCTTATAAAATAGGTCGCTTTCGCATAACAGTGGAGACATTATATACTTTGTACATATTTGGAAAAGATATTTGTAAACAATAAAGTTTTGACATAGTACAATTTTAATAAAAAATTCGATAGAGTTTCCCCTGTAACTGGATCAAACTCCCTGTTAACAATTCCAACAGCAAATCATATCATTCATATCACGACATACACATCGATTTAACTATTCAAAAAGTAATCACACAACAACAGTACAAACATATTCAACCTCAACCCACAGAAGGAAAAACATTAAACCATCCTTTAACTATTGAAAATAAACATTCACCATCCAAATAATATTTTCAAAGGCACCCTCCTGTCCCACATGGGGGACAATTGGTCGGCCTACGCGGTTGTTTCCTCATTGGTTCTTGAGCAATCGATGTGTCAACAGGTAAAGAGAGAAGACGTGGGCCATCCACATTGTTAGCGGGCTGATTACGCCGGCCATACACTTTTGGAAGAGAAGGTGTGTTGTGTGAAATACTGTGTCTGCCAAAAGCTTGGAAGGTATGTTCTTGCGGTGTTTGTTCTCCATGATGATGTAAATGGCCACCTAACAAATCAGCACTGGTACGTGTGTATCCCTCAGTATGCCCTAGGTGTGTGCTCGATGCTTGAAAATGAGAGAGATCTGCGCCTTGCTGTACCGTGAACCAGCAAAATAACTATCATTGTTCTGTGAGTCATAATCGTCACCTTCTTGATGGTGTGCTGATGTGGATGTTTCACCATGGTCGTGGGTGGACATGGATGCTTGACCCTGCGCAGACCGTGAAAAGGACGTTTGCCCTTCTGTATGTCGAGAAGTGGTTGCTCGACCATCAGTAGTTTGTATCCGACGAGTCTCTCCAGCTACATCGAGGGCGCAAGCACACATATCGCGTACAGTAAGAAGCTTGGATTCAATAGGATACTCATTTATGTGAAAATTTGCTATAACTTCATCCAATGAAGCGTACAGTTGAGTGAAACATTGACTCTATATATATGGAAAAAAAGGAAATTATATGAACTATAAAAATGAAATTGTGTATGTTAATGAAGTTGAGAAGTGAACTTACCCAATACTCAACAAGCGCTCCAAACGGTTGCATCCCTTGGTCTAGACAATGAGATGGATTGCCCACTAATAATCGAGTGATTCTGAAATACCATTGCATGTAAGGAGAATGATAGTGTAGTGGGTTATTATCAGTAAAACCCTTCCAAATGCACTCTTCTGCAGATAGCCACCACTCTATGAAAGTGGAATGTTTTGTGGCCTATTTTTCTCCAGAACGACCTCTACGGTCTGTACGGTGAAGTTTAGAATTTGTGTCAATATCTTGTGGCACAGATTGGTACAACCCAAATTGACGCATAACTCTGTCTGGAGCATGCAACTCTACAACATCAAAATTGATCAACGGCACATGCGCATTCCAGATTTCCCGTCCACTCAAACAGTAGGAAGGGAGTTCACTCAACTCTGCTTCACAATAAGGTTGCCAAATAAACTGCGAACAAAGTATTGTGAGTAAACAATATGTCATATATGAATCGTGAATATATAAAAATAATACTTACATCACCCTCCAAAAGATAGTCTAACTGGCTCCGATAAATACGTAAAACGTGTGTACTGACATTTGAAAAACTTAAAGGCAACATCCATCTATAAAAAGTAAAAAAAATCAGTTATCCATCCGAAAAACTTAAAGAGAACCCAAAATATAAAAAGTCGCAATGAAAAATTAAAGTATTAGATGACTTACCTGCAGCCACGTGGACCAGCTGAGATATTTAGATCGCTGTTAGCAATATATTTATTTAGAATTGTTGGTCTCAATTTTAGAATTCTTTCCCATGCCCAAATCTGTAGCAGTACTACTGGTCCACATACACTGGATGTGCCCTTCGTAACTGCCCTACACATTCCTCGATATAATGATGCAAGAACGGCACTGCCCCAACTGTAATTTGGCACCTCTTGTAAATTTTTAAAAAGTGGCAAGTACATCAATTTGCACTTTGTTCCAGACTTGTCCAAACAAATAAAACTGATAAATTGCATCAAACGACATCTAGTATGTTGATGCACCTCATCAACTGTAGAATTTGGTGTCAGTGGGTGAAGTTTAAATGTCATGCTATGCTCTTCACTGCTAGACGGTCACCATCAAAATCATCGGGGTCTGGCGCATACCCCAACAAATCCATTGACATATCTTGCCATTCCATAATAGATCGGACTTCTTCATCGACTATAACTGAAAATTCATGAATAGGCAAATCCCAAATAACGGCAATATCTTGCAAAGTCACGATAGCCTCGCCAACTGGAAGGTGAAAAGTATGTGTCTCTTGTCGCCACCGCTCTATAAGCGAAGTTATCAAATGCCAATCAAGTTTTATTTTACTTGCAACATAAACACCGTGAAAGCCAACTTCACGAAGCAATGCTTCAACACGTGGATCAAATAGATAACCATCCCACAAATAATGATCACATCATCTTATGTCTAAAACAGGTACATCCGCATCATGCCACACTAGTTCAGATCGATGATTATGCTGGAGAGTCAACATAGATGGATCTTGAGGTCCAGGGTATAACTGTTTATCCTCCATTTCACTCGAAAATCTGAAAATCACCAAAACAAAATAAATTTAGCAATGATGATTAATTAAATAGAACACAAATATAAAATGAGTAAAACTAGTGATTAAGCTATACAAAACCAGCTACATTAACTACGTATACTGGCAGTGCATAAATTCATAACTGAAATAATTTAGAATAAATAAAATACATAAAGGCAAGGATTAACTACAGATGAAGTCAAAGTTAACTAATACATTACACATTGAAAACATAAAGAAAAATATCATTGTTAAGACATCAAATTTCCAGTAGATCATCAAGGGTGCGCTTTGGTCCTATCACGAAGTTGTGCGATATTTGGACAAGATTTTTGATTGTGGCCATGTCGGCCACATGCCTTGCATTGTCTCATCCTTGGAGCATCCATCTCATTTGTAATTCTCAATGAACAACTTCTCCCACGTTGAGTATTCTGGCGAGATACATTTGCAAACAACTTAAATGGTGAGGCTAGCCAGTAGTCTTTGTGCATAAGAGGAGAGAAATGATATGAGTACGTCGCCTCCATCACTTGAGATGTATAGAATCCATCAACCAAATCTATGGCCTCGCGACCCATCTTTGCACACACTTTTATTACATGTGAACATGGAATTTTATAAATCTGATATTTTTTACATGTACATGTTTGTGCATGAAGATTAACAGTGTGCACATTGTTACCCGTCGTACCATGTACCCCAGTTACTACTTGGAACAAACCACTATCACCATCAAACGCAGTTACATTATGGTAGTTTGATCTGGACTGATTCCGTAAGAACCTTTTCACCACTTTCTTTGCCTCCTTACTATATTTGTCAAAATAATGAACTAGACGGAAGAAAGTGAATCGGACACAAGCTCTAACAGGTAATGCTCTTGCCCCCTTTAGTACACCGTTCAGTGACTCACTATGATTTGTTGTCTTAATACCATATCGAAAACCATCATCATAACAAAGTGTCTACTTATGCAATGGTAAGGCAACTAACCAGTTATATGCTCTATCACTTAACTGTTGAATCTGATTCATAGTTGCATTAAATTTGCGAACCTGATGCGATTGCGCAGCCTTAGCCATCAGATCAGTTAAAACAGGATTCTTGAATGTCGTACTGAAATTGTCCTTAACATAGCGGGAGCAAAATCGATGATAAGCAAAAGGAGGTTGCAACTGGGGATTGTTCGCAACTGCATGAAGTATACCCAAATGACGATCGGATACTATACAAATGCCACGTCGACCAGCGATGATATGTCTGTTCAAATTGTCCAAAAACCATGACCAATTTGCCAAATTTTCCTCATCTGTCAGTGCGAAGGCCAATGGCAAGATATGACCTGCAGCATCAATAGTGATAACCGGGCGATAGTGTTTGAAACTATCTATGCTAGCTTTGAATGCCCAAAACACAAAGTGAAAAATCTTGTACCCAACATTTTCACCATCTGCGTGTCTCCACTCCACAACAGTCCCTAGGTTGCTTTATTGCAAAGCTACTAAAAATTGGGAAAGTTCCTTATACGATTCATTCCAATCTCCATACACCATCTTCATTGTCTTTTGTTTACCAAGCCATGATTTCTTATATGATATATCAATACCTAACCTTTTCACGTCAGTCCTCACATCGCATGGCTTGTAAGAGACATTTGCCTCCACATTATCCCTTACCGAACGACCCACCATATTGCAATCAACATTAGGATGATTATATCCAATATTATCAAGGGTACATGTGTGGTTGGATATCTTTGTGGTAATTTCTCAATAACCATGATTTTTCTTTAGAGACCCCCGCATGCGCCAATTGCAAGCTTTGTCATTATAATAGATATACCGAACAAACCACGTTGACGAATTGGACTCGTGTACTTTGAAGTATGCACACGAGCAGACCACATTTTCACTGCATGTTGTAACTTTTGTTTACTGTCAAATATCATGCCCTTCTCAAGCTCTGACTTCAAATCATCTTTTCACATAGGCCATCCACCATCCTCAAACATATCAGCCATGTGATATTTCTCATCACCTATGTCATGAAAGAAAGCAATTGTAGGGCCTTCATCCTCCATCGGACTAATTTTTGGTGAAGAATGTGTTGCTGACGCGAGGGTACCATCTGATTCATGGCCATCATCAAACTCTTCTTCTCTATCATAATCATCTCCGCCTTCGTTATGATACTCGAGGCTATCATCTGAGTTGTGTCCACCATCAAATTCTTCTGCACTATAATAATCATCTCCATCTTTGTTAGGATCCTCGAGACTATCATCTGAGTCGTGTCCACCATCAAGCTCTTCGACAGTATAATATTCATCTCCACCTTCGTTATGATCATCATGCAATACGGATCCATCACCCTGGTACACCGGATGAGTTACATTGTTACCCACCACACTTGTGTCTGGCTGCGTGATACTGACATGTACTGGGGGAGGAAATATCAAACTCGGAGTGCTAACATACTCCCCAAATGACGAAAGCCTCGATGGCACGCCTTCTTCCAAGGGAGCCGACTGATTTGCTGAAGGCCCTTGTTGCCCAATACTAGTTTCTGGCCAAATAAAATCATTTCTCAAAACGGCTCCATACTGGCTCCAAGAACTATCGAGAGTTGCATGTCCAGATACACAGTTAAGTAGTTCTGTAAATGACAACCCCGGTGAGACGCCTACCCCGAAGGACGCACCAACTATAGGTTGGATTGGTTCGTCAACCACCTATTTCAGTAGGAAGAGTTGTACAGCCCCGACGAATGCGAAATGCTTAGGGATTAGGAGCATATCCTTCAAAGTTTCCTCATCATCTACAGGGAGATGTTTCCATAGAGTCCCCTGTTGGAAATTACTCATAGGATATCTACAAAACACACGTTTGTGTTGTGAAGGAACTGTTTGAGTAATTTGGTATAACCTTTGCATTAACTCATCAAAGCACATATTTTCATCAACAGACGTATATCGTTTTGCAGGGAAGCTATATTTAGAAATAGCAGGTCCTTCCTCTATACATCCATCACAATATAGCGTGAACTTCACAAAACATGCAGACATATTGCTACTCTACAATTTTATAATCATGTAACCCTATGTTAACATTGCCATATCAAACTATTTTTACTCTATAATTCATGCTTCAAGGCAAACTATGAAAAGGGGAAAAAAATATAATGTGATTTAACATATACTAGTTATGTAAATCCAGCTAAATCATACCTCGTCTTAGTTCTTCTTCCAAATTCAGCTTTGGACCTTCAATGTATTATTTGCTTCTATGATATAGAAGCGTAGAATGTGCACCAGAAATCGCCTATCCAAATAAGGAAAAGAAATGTTAACTATTAGTTATCAGTTACTACACCTCAATTTCAATACATGTATTAACAATTAGCACAATTCACAATTACAACATTCTGTCACTACATATGCAAACATCAGAACGACCTTTTCTCATCAATGTACCTGTATTCCAGTCTTCACCCACCTGAAGCTCAAGTTTCAAAGCTGTCCAATCGATTTTCAGACCAACTAAGAGACTCTCAACGGAAATTAACCTATCCAAATGAAAAATAAAATTATAAACATGAGTAAACAAAACAAAACAAACTGCAAAGTTTGCCATAAAAACAAAACATACCTCCAATTGAAATTAGTGTTTACACTCAAAATCTCTATGATTAACCTAATCTCAACCTCTATTTTCTCATTAAATTGACTTTCACTGCTCAATTATTACTCTTCACACAAACTCAGAAGAAACAATTTTCACCACTTTATCAGTAGAATGAATAGCAAAGACTAACAATTATAATTACATATTGCCCTTCTAGAGAATCCTTATCACAATAGTAGGAGCAGTTACCATTAGGCCTTAATGGCATGACATACCCAAACACCATAATTGTTGGAGATTCTGTGCATAAGGTTGTCCCTTTTGTATAAACATAATAAAATCCAACCACCACCAAGGAAAAATAAACAAGCTATGTATACACCAAACCAAATAGATAAATAAGGAATCAAATTGATTTCACATTGCACATTATTATATGTTCATTTACAAAGCCCCATACTAAAAAATCTCTGTCGTCTTTCCCATTGTGCAACAACTAAATATTGTTCCGACAGCCACACTAGAGCAAACTAAACAATTTGACCGTTAAGTCATTAGGGTCACTATGTTAACTGAGTCAGACTTTTCAGTTTATTGGACAAAAATCACATCGACCTAAAGAATGTAGACTATACTTGCTACTACGGTAAAGGATGAAATAAAATTGTAATTTCTCATTCATTATCATGAACTAGTCAAACAAAACCTGGACCTAGTTCCATGCTTCCTCAAAACTACAAATCAAAATGGAAAAAGTTGGAAGATGCAAATCCACAAGAACAGAGAAGGATTCCAACATGACAAATCCCAAAAACATGGTTTCAAGTTTCAACAGTGGAAGTCCATTCCAACCTCACCTAAGCCTTACTAGCTGTCCCTTCCGGAACATCCGATCAAATTAAAACGATACAGAGAAGATTCATGGCCCCTGTGCAAACTAAACAAGATGTCCATATTCACTGAAACCCAAATTCCAAACACTAACTTCCTTTTAGTCTTATTTAATATAATTTAACCACTTCGCTCCTTTTATGTTCTGTTTGAAGTTTGGCAAAAAAACCAAACAACCCTAATATGAAAGCTTATAGTCAAATGAGAAATTAAATTACAAACATGACTAAACAAAACAAAACAAACCGCCAATTTTATAAATATACAAACTCAACCATGAAAATGGGACAATTTTTTTTGCATGAAAAAACATGTAAATTCAATCTAACATACGACATAACAGAGGCCAATAGTGCAATGTTCAGTAGCAATTTCACATTTAACATGAAGATTTCAACAAAACAAAGAAGCCCTAAGCCTTATTCTTTTCGGTTTGCAGTAATAAGAGGGAGATACCAACACTACCTTGCAATTTATAGCCTTATACGATCTCCCAATGCTGTTGGAATTGAGTCGCACTCCGTGATGCCTCGGTGCCGCCGGTCTCAGCGCCGCAGAGGAAGAGAGGGGCCGGCGGTCTCACTGCTGTAGAGGAAGAAGAGATTCGCCGGTGGGGTGGATTTTTTTTTTTCACAGCATTTCGGTGGTAAATTTGTGATAACTCAAAGTAAAAGGGCTAGGTTTACTGCTGTCATAAGTTAAAGAGTCTCCTTCCTCTGAAAGCGAAGTTCCTAAATGCGCTTTCTTTGGATTAAAAAACATGAAGTTTCTAAGTTCGGTGGTACCCGATATGTTAAGAAAACAAATTTACGAAATTCGTTTTCTTCATGTTTCCAAAGAAAGCGAAGTTTCCAACTTCGCTTTCATTAAATCCGGAATTGCCCGAAAATTTTCCCTACTTCTGGAATTTCGAAATAATTTTACATTTTTTATGGAAAAAATTCGCATACACACTATCCGTTACATTGCAAACTATTAGTATAAGATAAGATAGTCATAATGTATGGCTGACTATTTACATAGAAAGTTCATGTAAGAATTAGCAATGGAAGGAAATCCCTAATTCTGTATTTGGCAGATTAAAATGTAGAGATAGAAATTATGAACTCCGTATTAAATTATACAAGTCCCTATCTAGATGTTCCTTCTAATTCTTTACCTACAAAAGGGTTTCATGTAACTAGCTTAAACTATGGCACAACTGACTCAGCTTAAGTTTTTAGAAAAGTGGTTTCAGCTCATCTTAATTTTGTTGGACTTCACAAACCTTTGCGCTCTGTTACACTTTTCGGTATCGACCCGGCTTTCGAATCTTTGCTTCTTCAAACAGTGTGCTATATTCTGCATCTCCTTGCAACAAATGGGAGAGGAAGAGAACTGGTTTGTGGACTTTCCGTGGCCGCTAAGGCATTGTAATTAGTAGCAGTACTAGTGTGGAGCTGTGGATCTGGCATCCTTATTAATCCAATCTGAATGGCTTGCTGATTGAATTCTTTCAACTTCTGGTTCAGTTCCCTCACCACAAAACCCATCCTCCAACGAAAAGAGATATCATGTTTAGATAAGGAGAAGAACAAGCATACCTTCATCCCCTTCTCGATTTGGTTCCTGGATTTGAGACACTCACAGGTGAGTTCTTCCAGGACATTTTCGGCTTCGAAAGCCGCCCCTTCAACCTCCTGGAGCCAGAGTTGGAGAGCCGGCTTTTGATCTGCTTCTCCTCTGCATTGGCTAAGACAGCTCGAATATTGGCAGCATGTTTCTTCAAGGCTTCTAACTCCTTTTTGAATCCGAACATCGAACCAATCCTGTCAGAAGCAAAGCGATATTGCCTTCTCCATCATAACTTTTACAGTGGAAGCAACAAGTGCATTTGTCATTTGATTTCTTTCTCGATCAGCTCTGTTTTCTTGCGGATTTGTGAGCAGATGACGCGATGATGAAGTTGGTCAACGTCTCTTGGTATTTGGAGAAAGCGGAGAACTTTGGATACGCGCGAATCAAGGTTTATTCTTCATTATTTTTTAAGTTTTTCATTGTTAATTGTAAAATGAAATACTATTTATTAGCATGTGGTTCATTGTTAATTGTAAAATGAAATACTATTTATTAGCATGTGGTGAACCATGAAGGTGAAGTGTGCTAAACTGCTAATTGCTATGCTCTCCCTATTGATCCATGTCAGCGTGGTAATTAAATTAATTTTACTTTTATAAGTATGCTGAAGGAGATTAACTTCACTTTTAAACTTTTGATTGAGTTAATTACAACGAATACAAGCAAAAGCTTTACAAATTCTTTCTTTTTTTTAAAAAAAAAAAAGTCAATTGAAATTAGGGATGTCTCTCTGCACTCAGTTCTTATGCTTGGCAATTGGTGAGCTCGGCTATCAAACCCATACCCATTCCGATTTTCAACTTTAAACCAAACGCAGCCGGAATGTACAAGAGAAGGAATTACATAGTCTTATTTGTATTTGCTGTCAAACGTCTGAAGCTTAACTCTTCCATGCGTGTAACCCAGTATCCAAAGTAAGCATAAGCAGCAGTACATAATAGCTAAAAACATTGCACTCAAAACAACAGAAATGTTATCTTCTGCGGGCCACAAAAAGAAGCAAACCACAACAGGAAAAGAAGCCTTATTGGCTGACTAAATCATCAGATGGAGTACTGCTCAATATCTCTCAAAAGTTCACAACAGCCTGCAAATGAAAGAATGTATTGTTAACAATTACGCAGCATGCAAAAAGGTAACTGAGAACACTGATAACATCACAATTGAAAGCAAGATAACTAGCATGATTTAGTAGCATATAAATTACTTTTTATTTTTTTCTTTTATGAGGCAATTGATGAAGTAGTATTGTCTTGTAGAGGAATTTCTTATATAATGTATGCATAAAAGTTTGTGTGAAATGGGTTCATAGCTACATAACTAGTGACATTTATCTTCGTCGTGCGTAAGGATAACCATAAATGATATTTATCTTGTGATACCTGTTATACTAGTCTTTTATTGAAAGTGGTAGTCCGAAACCGAAAAAGTGATTCAACTTTCTTGAGCATCTTAGGGCATCTCCAACTTTCACACCATTTTGATGTGTACTATTCTACCATTTTGGAGCAACTATAGTAATTTCACTCCAACTCTCACTTTATTTTTCACAGTAAAAGAGAATATTCTTACATTTTTTTTACAAAACAAACCTCAAAATTTCTTTAATGTTACGTATTAATCCAATACAATGAACACAATAATTAATGCATTTCACACAAAATATAATTAACACACTTTTCTAAATAAAGGAACAAACAAAAAAATAAATAAAGTTTTCATAATTTTTTCTAAAACCTTAATTAGGTACTTTAATTAATATATATGAATTGTATTTAATTTTACGTAATCAATTGGTTGTAAAAATAAAAACATAGCAATTAGATTAATAAAATGAAAAAGAAATAATAATTAATGGGTAAGATAACAAACACTAAAATATAAAACTAAACAAAACTAAAAACAACAAACAAGGATCAATATGCAATTGACAAAAGGAGGGGGGCGGGGATGGCGCAGCTCTCAGCACGGGGGGGGGGGGGGGGGGGGGGGGGGGGTGGGTGGTGGTATGGCGCAGCTCTCAGCACGGCACTGTAGCTGCGCGCTATTGAAAAGCACCAGTTTAGCGTTTGGATTGAAGGACCCAAAAACGCCAAACTGGCGTAACGCCATTTTGAAATGCTCTTAAAAAGTTAACTTTGTCAGGCATAAAGTAAAGCTACCATGGAGTGCTAAGTTAACAGTTAGAGAAAAAAGCCTTTAAAGGTACAGAATGGGATTTGGAATTATGCTCATTAAATGTTGCGAACATTTGAATCCCTTCAATGACTTGTTTCCCAACCATGAGGAACTTCTTGTGGATTCTTGTGACCGACTTCATGAGATTTCCTCAAGCTTTGGAGACATTTTTACCTTGAATGCCATCAAGGGGTGTTTTCGTCCGGTAAAATCCTCATATTCAGCAAGGCAAATTTTTATCTTGCTACTATGTACATCCCATTGAATGTTAATGCTCAGTCATCCTCACTAACAAGCTTCTTGAATTGGTGGCAAAGCTTAATTAATTTTCATCCTACAGTACTGTTCACTATTATCCCCAATACTTTTGTGGGAAACCTAAGAAATTGACAGGAATGATACTGTTTAATACTTTTGTTCACTTCCCTTAGAGGGTATGTGAAGCAAACTTCAACAAAATAACAACCAAATGAGTGAGAAAGAAAAAAGTTGCGGGGGAGCTTACTGCATGTCCATAGAAAGAAAAAAAAGTTGATTCGAAAATTGGTGTAATGTGAACGAAACAGAGTAATAATTGAAGTAGCGCTAGAACAGTTAACTACTTCATAGGACTCTACAATGTGCAATTTGCTCTGATATTTCAGTTAAAAAATCAAAGGCTGGACATATAGCCATAAGTTCAAACACTACGTACGACAAAGACAACGGATTTTTAATGGCAATTCATAATTTTAGCAAGCATTCAAAGAAGCTAACTTCTTCTTCATTCATTAAACCACAACCTTGTTGGTATAAATTCTAGATAACACAACAATGACTAACCAAAAGAATACAAGAGTTTATTCTGAAACACCTGATCTATTACAAGATAAAGGGAAAAAGGAAATGCTGCTTCAAATCGTACAAATGCACTTTCTTTTAGGTTTTATTAGTTCCCTTTGGTGTGCAAAGGGATCCGGAACTAATATTCTTGTGGGGTAAGATGAAGTCTTTTGTATTAAGCTTGCACTGACTTAAACAAAACAAGCACAAGAGGGAAAAGAGCAAGAAATTCTTGTAAAGAGAGAATGATTTCGTGTCTTGTAAATCACGTCCTAAGGAGTCTATTTATAAACATCCCAAGGGTGCTATTCAACAGTCACACCTCTTAGGAAATGGTAGGAAGAAACGGAACTCAATTTGGATAAGAAATGAATCAGGAATCACACTTTCCGTGAAGATATGCAACACTTCAGGATAGAGAAACCTTACTGGAGCTCGTCCGAGTGGCCATGCGAGTCGGACATGTACTTGCTCAACGCTTCTGGAGCTCGTCCGAGTGGCCATGCGAGTCAGACGTGTACTTGCTCAACTCTTCTGGAGCTCGTCCGAGTGGCCATTCGAGTTGGACACGTGCTTACACATTTCCAGTTAACTTCAATTAGCTACTGGACATAGTCCGAGTGGTTGTGCGACTCGCATGGCCACTCGAACATCTGCTCTTCAGTTTTTCCCTTTCTTCCTTAGCTAATTATTGGAAAATCTCCAATGGTTTGGATATTGCCTTTTTCTCAAGATCAAGAACCTTTCCTGATAACTTATGCATCAACCTTGGTGTCTTTCGTTTGAACCAAAGCCTTAGTGAAAACATCATGCGAACTTGTCGAACTAATTTGGTAGACAAGCTTTGAACCAACAGTCCATTGACAAGCCTTAATGTAATCACACGCAAGTTCGCTTTTCCGCAACTTGTTATATACAACACACAATCTGTTATGTGTCTCAAACCTTTCTTGAATGCTTCCAAGGTATCAGCGAAGAACTTTAAATGAATTTTCACACTGCATTCATATAGAAATTTCAAAATGCCCCCGCCATATGAGAATTTTCAACATTATAGCATTTCTCATATTTGGTATGACTTGAACTTGTTAAGAACTCAACGTTCATCCAGAACTTACTAGCGAGAAATAACACTAACTTAATTAGCGTTCTAACCATTTAGACAATGTATTTTTCACTACATTGAATCCAAAACTAGTAGTGTAACTAGTAATAGATTGAGGGTTCCATTGTAAATGGTCTAGGATAGTCCCATCTCGACAAAAGTTTTTTCTATCATGTCCTTTGTGAGTCCTTTAGTTAAAGGATCAGCCAAATTACATTTTGACTTCACATAGTTTAAGGTTATCGAGGCACTTGTGATCAAATCTCTAACCATACTATGTCTTACTCCAATGTTCCTCGATTTCCTATTGTACACTTGACTATATGCCTTAACAATCATAGTAGTGCTGTCACAATGAATAGCTATTGGTGAAATCGGTTTAGGCCAAATAGGAATCTCATGAAGGAGATTTCTCAGCCACTCTGCTTCTTTGCTAGCTGAAGCTAAAGCAATGAATTCTGATGCCATGGTGGAGTCTGCTATGCAAGTTTGCTTCTTTGACGCCCAAGAAATTGCACCACCACCCAAAACAAAGATCCAACCACTTGTTGAAGAGTGATCATCCTTGTTTGTAATCCAACTCGCATCAAAATACCCTTCAAGAACAAAGGATAGCCTTTGTAAGTGATGCCCCAATCTTTGGTGTTTTTGAGATATCTCAACACCCTAGTAACTTCCTGCCAATGTTGTTTGCTAGGATTACTAGTATACCTACTTAGTACACCTACCGCATATGCAATATCTGGTCATGTACAAGTCATGGCGTACATTAAAGATCCTATTACTCTAGCATTTTCTAGCTGAGAAACAGGATTGCCTTCATTTTTGAAAAAATTTATGTTAGGATCAAGGCTTACTATCAAAATGATTAAACCTCTTGAGAACCTTTTCAATGTAATGAGCCTGTGAAAGTTTAATTGAATTTGATTCTCTCTTGATTTTAATACCAAGAATTACATCCGCTTCTCCCATGTCCTTAATGTCAAAATTCCTTGAAAACATTCTTTTGGTTTCAGTGACTTTTTCTAAGTCAGAACCAAAAATAAGCATGTCATCCACATAGAGGCATATGATGACACCTTTGTCATTTTCATACTTACATTTGTCTGATTCATGGATCTTATATCCATTAGCAAGTATGACTTCATCAAACTTTTGATGCCATTGTTTTGGTGCTTGTTTCAGCCCATACAATGACTTCACAAGTTTACACACTTTGTGTTTTTGGCCCTGAGTAATAAAACCTTCAGGTTGCTTCATGTACACTTCCTCATCTAATTCCCCATTGAGGAATGCAGTTTTCACATCCATTTGGTGTATTACCAAATTCTGGATTGAGGCTATTGTAAGGAGCAGCCTGATTGTGGCTATTCTTGCCACCGGAGAATAAGTGTCAAAGTACTCAAAACCTTGCTTCTGAGTGAAACCTTTGGCTACTAGCCTTGCCTTGTACTTGTCAATGGTTTCATCGATCTTCATTTTCTTTTTGAAGATCCATCTACAATCGGTGGGTTTGGAACCAGGTGGAAGATCAACTAAGCTCCAAGTATCATTTCCCAAAATTGAATCCATTTCATCATTAATTGCTTCCCTCCATAAAGAAGCATCATGAGACTTCATTGCTTCATTAAACGTGTAGGGATCAGCATCAGTATTAACACAATAAGCTATTTTGTCACTTATTTCACCTCTTGTTCCTTCTACAAGGTAAGTAACAAAATATGGACCAAAACTTGTGTCCCTTCTTGCTCTTTTGCTCCTTCTCAATTCAGTGGTTTCATTACCACTTCTTGAACTTTCTACTTCAGGTTCTTTTTTATTAGAACCACTAGCTATTGTCTTAGGTAAGGTGGACATCAAAGATAGCATCTCTTGATTCTATAATAGTGTTAACACTAATAGAATCATTTGGTTCAATAACCAAAAACCTGTAAGCCTTGCTATTGTGAGCATAGCCTATAAAAGATGTATTCCACTCCTCTTTCTCCTAACTTCCTTTTCTTCGGTTCAGGAAGTTTTACAACAGCTTTGCATCCCCAAACCCTCAAGTGATTGAGATTGGGCTTCCTTTTGTGCCAAAGTTCATAGGGAGTGATAGAATTCCTTTTGTTAGGAACTCTATTAAACAAATAACAAGCTGCAACTACAGCTTCTCCCCAAAATCCTTGACTAAGGCCTGTAGTAGACATCATTGTGTTAACCATTTCCATTAACACATGATTTTTCCTTTCAGCAACACCATTTTGTTGTGGTATATAAGGAGCAGTTACCTTATGTTTAATATACCTGTAGACTGAAAATAATCGAACTCATAATACTCACCACCCCTATCAGTCCTTAAACACTTAATCTTTTCATTATATGCAAGTTCAACTTCAGATTTATACACTTTAAACTTCTGCATAGCCTCATGTTTGAAATGTAACAAATATACTTGACAAAACCTTGAACTATCAACAATAAAAGTGACTGTCATGCCTATTAATAAAATGGCTTCTACTTTGGTGTATATGATTGAGTCCTTTTCAGTTTTATGGCATAATAGGTTAGGCCATGTTCATTACAAGAGAATGAATGACATGATTAATATGGATCTATTGCGTAGGACCATAAAAATTAAAAATGACAAATGCCATGATTGCATGCTTAACAAAATCACTAGAAAGCCATTTCCAGCAATTGAAAGGAAAACAAACGTTCTTGATTTAATTCATAGTGACAAAGTATTTATTCCCTCCTATAGAAGGTGTAGCATGCAAGTCACACAAGTCACTATGAATTAAATCAAGAACATTTGTTTTCCTTTCGATTGTTGGAAATGGCTTTCTAGTGATTTTGTTAAGCATTCAATCATGACATTTGTCATTTTCAATTGTTATGGTCCTAGGCAATAGATTCATATTAATCATGTCATGCATGCTCTTGTAATGAACATGGCCTAACCTATTGTGCCATAAAACAGAAAATGACTCAATCATATACACCAAAGTAGAAACCATTTTATTAATAGGCATGACATTCAATTTGAACATGCCCTCATATAAGTAGCCCTTTCCTACAAATAGACTACCCTTGGAAAGGTTAAATTTGTCAGCCTCAAAAACCAACTTGAAGCCAAACCTATTTAGAAGGCTTCCTGACACAAGATTCTTCCTAACTTCAGGAATAAAAAGTACATTCGTCAAAGTTACAACTTTCCTAGAGTGAATTTGAGATCTATCTCCAATTCTTTTTACTGGGGCTGTTGCAGAGTTCCCCGTATAAACTACCGAATCCTCTTCACTTGCTTCTTTCAGTGATTTGAAAAAAGTCTTGTTCTTGCAAATGTGTTGAGTGGCTCCAGAATCCACCCACCAGGAATGATCTTCTTCTTTCTCATTCTTTGAGTTCTTGGAGCCCTTATTCTTAAGAAGTCGACATTCACTTTTGTAGTGTCCCTCTTTCTTGCAGTGAAAGCATTTGCCTTTCTTTCTCTTTTTGTTCTTGCGTTGATCATTGGATGCCTTGTGGGATCTTTTCTTGGATTTGCTGCTTTGTCCTTGCTCAATGACGTGCAGCTTTGTGGTAGATTCTTTGGTCTTGTCATTGACCTTTTCCTTCTCATTATCCTGAGAATCTTGCGCCCTCAATTCCTCTTCAACTTGAAGGGAATGAGCAAGTCCTTCAACAGTGATCTCCTCAGTCTTATGCTTGGTATCTTTCTTGAAATCCTTCCAAGATGGAGGGAGTATCAATTATTTCAGAAACAATAATTGCCTCATCCATAACCAACTGTTGTTGATTAAAATGATTCAACATCCTCTCCAATTCCGTGAACTGCTGAGTTACTGGCCTAGTATCTAACATTTTATAATTAAAGAAGGTAGAAACGAGGAATTTCTTACTAGTACAATCCTCTCGCATGTACCTAGCCTTTTCTCTTGTTGTAGGGACGGTGTGGTAGACATCAAAGAGGTTGTCTTCCATTGCGTTGAGAATGTGTCCTCTGCAAATCTCATCATCGGTCTCCCACTTGTGGCGCTTTCTCATCTGAACCAACGTCTCATCCTCCTCTACTGGTGGCTTTGGTGTATTTAGGACATACACCACTTTCAATGACACAAGGAGGAAATGTACCTTCTTTTTCCACTTTGTGTAGTTTCCTCCTTCAAACCGATCAAGTTTCACGATCGATGAAGTGAGATCCTTGACTTTGGTTGACATTTGTGCTCCACTTGTGGCGCTTTCTCATCTGAACCAACGTCTCATCCTCCTCTACTAGTGGCTTTGGTGTATTTAGGACATACACCACTTTCAATGACACAAGGAGGAAATGTACCCTCTTTTTCCATCAAACCGATCAAGTTTCACGATCGATGAAGTGAGATCCAAATTGATATGCTCCCCACTTTGGAAATCTCGCAGAAAAGTCAACGAACAGCAGGATACACAAGAAAAGCTCAAATGCCAAATATGTGAAAGAAACCAAACAACTTGAGTGAGGATGCATGACTGAGGACGCACAACGTGACATTTTAGTAAGCATATTTATGAATATATAAAAGAAAATGAATCGCTCAAAGACCCCAATTAGTAGGTATACGACATTGATATCCAGCATGCAACTGGTTTTTGGTCTTTATTTAATCAAGATAAGGCCAAGGCGCATTTGAATGATTGGTAAAACCTGACGGAACTCGAAAAGTTACTTAATTTGTTAATCGGAAGATAACATCGTTCCTTAAGTTCGAAATGTGGTGAAGTAGCGACTCCCTTCTTTTACTGGGGTGGCGTCGAAGCTATGACACCAAAAATAGTTGGAATGACTAATGTGTGCTACTATTCTTCAGATGGAAGGACGTCAATCGTTCGTGGCCAATTCCATTCAATTTTCTCTTGGATTCGAAACTTGGGAATTGGAAAATTCGCCCAAGTGCCAAAGAGAGCTAGTTTAAGAAACCGTCTGGATTGAATATTCTATTGAGTTTTTTTATGGATTAGTTACATCTTGTGCATCTCAACTATTATATTTTTCCCGTTTGTTTCGTTTTATTTTGATAAAATTAGAACTTTATTTATGTTGGCATTGAAAGTTGTGTGGTGAAAATTTTCAAAGAACAAAAAATAAAAACTACAAAGGCACTTTTTAGAGGACAGAGAGAGTAACACTTAATAAGAAAGAGGAAATAAAAAAAAAATACTTAAAGAGTAGTATTGCTACTCTAGAAGAGTTTAATTGCTATTCTTGAAACTTGAAAGTAACACTACTATTCTTTTAAGTGTTAGTTCAAAAGAGTATAAGTGTACTCTAAAAGAGTACAAGTGATTAGCAAAGCTATTTTTTTGAAGTAGCACTATTACTTTTTAAGAGTAATACTTGAGAAGACTAAAAGTGAGTAGCACTTAGAAGAAAATGAAAAAAAAAAAAAAAAACTAAAACTAAAACGGTAGAGGGGCGCGCGTGTGCAATTCCGTCACATCTATGGATATAAAAATCTTATCTATGGATCTATATAGAATATAGTTAGTTATAGGTTTATGATCCTGCAATTACTTTCGTCAATTATATGCCTAGCTACTCCTCACCTGCAAATAAGAATCACACCTTCTAGCATTATGATTAGATACCAACACAAAAACGCATCACTCCACTTCCTCTATCAAAACAGAAGCAAGTACAGGCTCAAAGTTGAGAGCTTCAGTTTAAAAGTGTAGCAGCATAAGGTTGTTGAATGTGATCTTCTGAGGCTAGGCTGCAACTTGTATAGGCGAATACTCAGACAAGATCAATTTGTCCTGTCTTCACAAGACATCAGCTTCAATGTTCACAGGGTCTTCCTTCCTCACTGTATCAAAATTGGAAATCAGAAAAACCGAACAAAGTATTCAGAGATTTCAGCTACAAATTAAAATTAGGTGCTTTAATGCTAAAGCTTCTACGGAAATGGAAGTAGAAAATAGGGAAATGGAGTAAGGGTCAGAATGTAAATGTACTTCTGCTAAGTTAGTCAAATGAAGTCGTAAAGGAGCCGCTCCAATCCAGGTGGAAAAAACCGAGAGGAAGGCTTTATTAAGCTCAACGCTTGCTCTGATTTAAAACCTTTTACTAGGAGGGCAGGATTTACGGTGGTTGCTAGAGACTGAATAGGCAATTTACTACAAGCTTGGTCGGTGGCTCGAGATGGTGCTATTCACCAGTGGTGGCTGATGTAGAAGCCGTGAGAACTGCTATGATTTTTGCAGCAACAGAATAGTTGGAGCAAGGTCGAAATACATTCGTTTTAAGGCCAGAAAATGACCTGTTCCAGAAGCAATAACCATAGCTGAAGATATCCATATATTAGAATCAATGTTTGAATTATGTAAATATCCTTTGCGTCATACGTTAAGGGTCTATTTTTAGCTAATTTCAAACAGTAATATGTTCCAAAGCTGGAAGCTATGCTTTCCCAACTGGCTACAAGAAGTAGCAATAACTTATTTAATGTCAAGTCGCTCAAACCATCTTTTGCAGCTCTTGGAAAAGGAAAGAACAAAAAAAAAAAAAAAAAAAAAAAAGGTTCTCCACAATGCAACATCGGATTGGAAACTGAGAAGGGAAAAAAAAAAAAAAAAATCGAGAAATTGACTATCATCAAGCTGGAAGGCTCCTAAAAATTTGTTGCCCCTGCAGATCACATAAGCATCCAGCTTTGGCACATGAACTAGAAGACATCAAAAAGAAAATATACAATCAGTACCATTTATGGTAAATGACACATGTACAACATTCTGAATCTTTAAATCCATTCAAGGAAAACAATAGTTCTAAACTTCACAATCCTTTAACATAAAATGGAATCAAATTATGCTAGTAAAAGTACAAATTTCATTGAAATCCTCCTCCCCACAAACACCCCCGGCACAAGTGAAATCAATCATGCTTGCAAAAGCCCTTTCTCTTTTTTATTGTGTTCCATTGATTCCATCCAAAAGCCATCATAACATCTCAAAGCATGAATGACTAAAGAATACTTCCACAAGACCACAAGTTCTTGAAAAACATGTTACAAACACCATATTTCATTGACCAAATCAAGCAAGGGAAGTGTAACTTCAATTCAGAAAATGGAGACCCTAGATAAGTTCAAGGATTTAATAAGCCATCTACCTAAGAGCTTTAAGGAGCTTGAAGGTTGATAAAGTAATATGTCAAAGTTGGTACATTTATTACCTTTTAGATAAATTCCCCATACCTGAAGGTGGGAAAGAGGGAGGCCATGGGAAAGAGCTTGGTACTAATAACAGGGGATCTGAATTTTTCATTGTCTTTTAAGTGGTAAGAAAAAAGACAGAAAGATTCAAGACTACCTTCGTTGAATCATATTAAACTACTGCAAAAGTAACTCTGTCAGAAGATAACAACCAGAAAAGAGTATAAGTGTACTAGGATGACCATTTCAGTAAAACCAGATGTATTAGCTAGCAGGACCATTCAGGTTGTAAATATCAAGATTACCAAGATGGCTTTGGATATGACTAGGGAAGCTTTGAGCTGGGACTTAATGAATGAATGCCGTGCCACAACTGGTTTCCTATGTTAGAGGCATCAAGTAAGCAAGAATTATGGCCAATCAGTTATTCACTAAATATTTTTGGACTCTTCTGTAAAAATGCAATAGAAATTTTCCTCACCCTAATGGCTTATAGAAGTGACATGAATATTTAGACAATTATGTCAAAATGTAGTCAACACAAAAAACAACCTCCATATTCATCCACGCAACCAGTTCACTCAGTCAGTAGTCAGTAGACACATGTTCTCAAGCATCACAGTAAGAGGACAAGTAGGTCAAAGTAACAACATTTTTTTTTTTTTTTTAAAGAAATTAAGCATGGGGTTCGTTACCCATTTTACCCATGTCACTACTTGAAGATTGTTTGAAATGAGACCTGCAACTGCTAGGCAATTTTGACATAACAGATTGCTCCATGTCTTCTACACACATAAAGGTATGCCAATAATACAAAATCAAAATGCAAGAACAAAGTTAAAAAATGAAAGTTCACAGCGAGATTAGTTTTAAGTTGTGCAGTTTACCTTTCAACTAATCTTTGCTCCCGTTTAAATAGCCGAATTTACAACTCACTAGTCGTCTGAATATGAAACATGTACTTTTCAACCTGCATGTGAAATAACATGTCAACCACATACATACACTGCAATGGGTTGTGTCATGAGATAAACTAGATACATTTAGCCATACTCGAAAAACAGGCTAAGCTGTTCGGTTAAAACAGGCTCATTATCTTCTAGTCATACTCACCACGCAGCCATTCAGTTCAGACAGAGTAAACTCTCCAATTCCGGAATCCTTTACAATTCCTTGACTAAAACCTCGCTTCCTATCACCCAAAAATAAACTCGTAAGAACAAAAGAAAATTGTTGGAAGCAGCAGCCCAATGCCAGCTTCAATTTCTCGAAAGAGGAAAATGGTCTTGAGAGAGGCTACTGTGCATTTCCCTTGTCAGGCTCAAAGTTGAGAGCTTTGGCTTAAAAGTGTAGTAGCAGAATGTTAACGAGTATGATCTTCCGAGGTTAGGCTACAGCCTACATAGTAGACTAGCAGAAGGTTGGTGAATATAACCTTCAGAGACTTCAGCTTAGAAGGTAGGTTAGTAGCTACCAGACGTTCAAACAAGATCAATTCTTCCAGTCTCCACAGATACTTTATGGACTTGTAAGGTAAAGCACATAAATCATCAGCTTCAATGGTCACAGGGTCTGCCTCCCTCACTGTATCAAAATTAGAAATCAGAAAACCAAAGGAAGTATTCAGAAACATCAGCTAGAAACAGATGGTGTTTTAATGCTGAAGCTTGTATGGAAATGGATGTAGTATATAGGGCAATGGAGATGCAATATTACTAGTTCTAGGTTAACTGACATATATATCACATCTGAATCTGTAAATCCATCCAACTAATTGATTGAAGGAAAACAATAGTTCCAAACTTCACAATCCGTTAACATAAACAATAAATGGAATTAAATTATGCTCGTAAAAGTAGAAAATTCATTAAAATCCTCCTCTCTACAAAACACACCACACCCCAAGTTGCAAAAGCCTCTAATTTTTTCTTTTTTCTTTGGTTCTGTTGTTTCCATCCAAAAGTCATCATAACATCTCAAAAGACTACAAGTTCTAGAAAAACATGTTACAAAAACTAAAAGAGAGATTTCATTGACCAAAATCAAGCAAGGAAAGTGTAGTTTCAATGCAGAAAAAGGAAGATACCAGATAAGTGCAAGTATTTAATAAGCTAGTTACCTAAGTGCTATAAGGAGCCGAAAGGTTGATAAAGTTATATGTCAAAGATGGTACTGTGTGAGCTTTTAGATATCTCCCCCATACATACAATTTGGAAAAGAGGTAGAGGTCATGGGGAAAAGTTGGAACTAATAACAGGGGGTCCGAATTTTTCCTTGTCTTTAAGTGGTAACCAAAAAAAAACAAAAAGATTCATGAGTAGCTACGTAAAATCGGATTAAATTACTGCAAAGTAACTCCGCCTAACTACCAGAAAAGAGGATAAGTGCAGATAAGACTTAACTAGAGTGATGGATGATGGTAAATCTTGGTGCTCAAATTCGAAATACACTTACAAGGCATGTAACCTAAGGATGAAGAATCATTTTGGTATCGAGAAGTAACGGTCAACTGGGTGAGAGATGCAGGAAATATAAAATTCCTCAATCTTCTCACTGTTACGCCTAAAAGGAAAAAACATGAAATGATACTAAAATGCATGACTGCAGTTATAAGCTGGGTAGGAACTAAGAAAAAGATCAGGGGAAGAATCAAATTGAGTCATTAACAGTATTTCACAGACAAGTGCAGGTTTGAGCCTTATCTCCTTCCTGCTATTTGCTAAACAGCTCTTAGATACATCATAATCAAGCTCATACATCCATATGATACTCAACCATTACAGAGAATTATCAAATCTATTCCACACGATATTATCACACCCATTAAAAGTTTTCCGAGCAAGCTCCTAGTTAAAATCAGTAAGGACAATTCTTTTGCCCAACCATCAAACTTCGCCAATTTGATCGTTATACTATGGTGGTTACGCTAAAGCTACAGTTTCTACTTATCAACTGCTATACTTGTGTTTAGCAAATGAGATGACCCAAGGAATTTATATGACCTTAAACATGTCAAGGAAGCAAGGATTCTGCCCTACCAATTATTCATTAAATATTTTCTGGACTCTGCTGTGAAAATGCAATAGAAAATTTCCTCACCCTAATGGCTTATAGAAGTGACATGAATATTTAGACAATTATGTCAAAATGTAGTCATTCTTGATAGAACAAGTCTGAAATATAACACAAAAACAAAAATCTCCATTTTCATCCATGCAACCAGTTCACTCAGTCAGTAGACACATGTTCCCAAGCATCACAGTAAGAGGACAAGTTGCCCAAAGTAACAGCGTTTTACCCATGTCACTGCTTGAAGATTGCTTTAAATGAGACCTGTAACTGCTAGGCAATTTTGAGAACAGATTGCTCCATATGCTGCTCCATGTCTTCTACACACCTAAAGGTACGCCAATAGTATGAAATCAAAATGCAAGAATAAAGTTGAAAAATGAAAGTTCAGTGAGATTAGTTTTAAGTTGTGCATTGTTCCTTTCAGCAAATCTTTGCTCGTGTCTGAAAAGCCAATTTTACAACTCAATACTCTTCTGAATATGAAACATGTACTTTTCAACCTGCATGTAAAATAACTTGTCAACCACAGACAAACACTGCAATGGGGTGTGACATGAGGTAAACAAGAATGCATTTTTGCCCATACTCAAAAAATAGGCTAAGTTGTTCAGTTAAAACAGACTCATTATCTTCTACCATAGTCGAAAAAGTGCAGAGGTCATCTCCCTCTACCTCTACCATGATAAAGGTGAAATAAGCCAAAAGTTTCAACAAAAATCAGACAAATTCAAGGCTCAAGCTATCAACTAAATATGTTAGGGACGGTGGAAATGAAATGATGAAAGAGAAGCAAGCAGAGAGTAACGGATGAAGAGAAACTGGAAAAAACTAGGTGTTGAAGAACCGAATGATCTCTATAGGTCAACAAAAGAAAAACAGACATGAAACTTAAAAACTTACTTGGTTGCTACCAAAAGTGAACTTTCACATTCGGAAGATGAGAAATCTTGGACCACTCAAGAGTGGGAGTCGTTCTCACGATAATTTTCTTTCAACAGAGGACAATTGCTGAACTCCAAAATTTGTCATTTGGTCAGGCGCGCCATGGCATCAACAGAGGGTAAATATCGAAGCTTTGGCCAATCAAAGATTCTACGGATTCAAAGTCACAAAGAATTAACTCTGCTAATGAAGTGAATTGTTGGAGTTGTTTCTGCGGAAGAGAATGAGTGAATTGTTGGAGTTGTTTCTGCGGAAGAGAATGCATTTCAGGAGACCCATATAACTGTAGGGATTGGAGTGTGGATGAACAAATTAATAATCCAGACCAGTCAAACAATTCTATTGAATCAACTGAGAATGGACCAATGGACACCTTCTTTAAGCTGGCAAGATGACCGAATCCTCTTGGCATATCATTCATTGTTGGTGAACAAATTTGGGCAACGGTAAAACTGAATGGATGAGAGAGAACTCAGAGAAGGAGTTTGTTGAAAATCAAGTTGAAAGGACACTAGATTCCGGCAATTAATCACCCATAACTCCTGCAGAGATTTTCAACCCTCTAGTGTTATATTTGTCAAACTTTGGCAATCTCTAATTTCAAGGAAATACAAGCACTTCTCTACTAAGAATATTTCAATAACTGAAACATGCGATCCCTCTAGAATCAATTTTTTAAGGCTTGGAAAGTGAGTTGGTGTAATGGCCAGTTGAAAACACTCACTGATAGACAACTCCTCAAGCCTGGGAAACACAACCCCTTCATCCACCACTTCTATTCCCTTCCATTCAACCAAATTCATCATTCTGTCTAGCAATAAAGTCTTAAGGGCTGGAAAAACTTTTCTTCTCGACACAGTTGCCCTGCCTTCACCGTAGAATGAATCCCCAATACAACTGACATTATCTAGCCCATCAAGTTCAAGTGTTTCAAGCAAGGGTAGATGTCCAAGTGTTGGAACTTCTGTGCAGCTCTTGCAATTAAACAACTTCAACTTAACTAATGCTGATAACTTTCCAAGCCACTGAGGAATCGAGCACCCATAAATTGTTAATCTTGAGCTTTTGTAAACTTGAGTGAGGTTCAAGGCCTTCCAATACAAGCTCATCGCAATTTTCAACGCCTTTCGATTGGTGCCCAATAATTTCATTTTATAAGATGTTTCTTTTCAGACAGATCTGCTTGTCTTGCTGTTCTTTATCCCTTACTAGTTCAAGATTGCGTAAATGAAGATCACCTTTAAGATTTTTCATGGATCCGAGCTCTTCTATTCCAAAACCCCTCTCTCCTATGTTGAAGAACTCCATGTCTGAAGACGAGATAGTCGTCCCATCTCCGGAGGCATTTTGAATTTCTCATCTGTAGTAAAATAGTGAAGGTGCCTCAAACTAATTAGATTGTTCATTCCTTGTGGAAGAGACTGTAAGTTTTGGCGCCAATCCAATACCAATGTTTGCAAATTATACAGCTTGCAAAGAGATTCTGGCAACACATCGATATCAGAATATGAAAGGTAAAAATAACGCAAATGTTTCAGCTTGCCAATAGAGCTCGGCAGATCCCCTTCATAAAACGATTCCAGTTTCAAGACATGCAGGTTCTTAAATTTCAATAACTTTTCATCAAATGTACTACTTAGTCGGTTTTTCAGAAACAGAGTACGAACCAATGGTGATGTTGCATCCAAGACCTTCTCTGATCCATCTTCAATTGAGTCCAGAGCAAGATACCGAACCTGGTAGTTGTAATCTAATATTACACTATTCTCCCGAGATCTTTTTGGCTTCGAAACAGATTCTGCAAGGTCATGAACCAGATCGTGCATCTGATAATAATGCCCTCGGAAGTCCTCGTCGTTTAATTCCTCCAACAAAGAACTCTGCAATAAAAAATTAAAATAGTCGCCACCAGTTTCCTCCATTGTTGTTCCCTTCTCAACATTCTCTAAAAGAAAGCCCTCTGCCATCCAAAGTTCCACCAATTCCTGTTTACGCAGTAATGTATCTTTGGCAAATACTGAACAATAAGCGAAACATTTCTTGACAGATGGAGATGGTAAATTGTCGAAGCTCAACTTGAGTATTGACCTAATTTCATCTTCAAGATCTCCTTTAAGTTTCAAAATCTTATTCTCCACAAATGAAGGCCATTCTGCTCTTTTCTGCAAACGTAGTAAGCCTCCAATGACTTTGGCAGCAAGTGGTAGACCTTTGCATATCTTTAAAATTTGGTCTTTATGAACATTCAACTCTGAAGGCATCTCTTCACCAATATTAGTATTAGTTGCCTTTTGTGTAATAATAGACCAACAATCCTCGTCTAATAGCCTCTGCAATCTATAAGGGCCAAGGGTAGACACAATGTCAGCAGTTGGTTTCAAACGAGTAGTTAAAAGACAGCAACTTCCGTTAGTGCTTTTGAGTGCAACCAAAGAATCGAAAAAGTTACCCCACAACTCTTGATTTATCTTCCACACGTCATCGAGAACTAAAAGAAACCTTTTCCCATCAAGCTCCTTTCGGATCTCTTGAACAATAACATCCGGGCCAGATATCTCAACCTTTCCTCCCCTCAATGACTCTAAAATCCCCTTGAAAAGTTCAGTCACTTCGAATTTGTCGGACACACAAATCCAGCATTTTTTGTTGAAGTGACTCTCAATCTCTTGATTGTTGTAAACGGATTTAGCCAGAGTTGTTTTGCCTAATCCACCCATGCCAACAATGGGAAGAACAGAAACATTTTGTTGAGAGGAACCCAACAACATGGCCACTATTTCAGATTCTTCTTTGGCTCTTCCTGCAACAAATGGGGGAAGAAGAGAGTTGGTCTGTCGATCTGGCATAGTAGTAGCAGTGGGGAGCTGTGGATCTGGCATCCTAATCAACAATTCAAACTCCATGGCTTGGTTGTTAAACTTTTCCAACTTTTGGTTAAGTTCCCTAACCTTGGAACTCATCCTCCAACGAAAAGAGAAATCATGTTTGGAGAAGGAGAAGAACAAACATGCCTTCATCCCCTTGTCTGTTTGGTTCAAGGATTTCACCTGTCGACGAAGATCTTCATAAATGAGCTCATCCAGGACGATGTCGGCTTCGAAAGCAGCTCCTTCAACCTCCTGGAGCCAAAGTTGAACACGACTGCTATTGATCTGCTTCTCCTCAGCATCGGCCAAGACAGCTTGAATCTTGGAAAGAAGTGCTCGCAATGCTTTCAAATCCTTAGTGAATCCGAACAGCAAACCAATCCTGTCGGTGGCAAGGGAAAAAGCCTTCCCCAGAAGAACTTCAACAGTGGAAGCTATAAGTGCATCAGCCATTTTCTCTCTCAGCTTGGGGTTGCGAATGAGTGAGCGACATTGGTCAACCTCTCTTGGTATTTCGACTGTGGGTTCATTATTTTTTTAATTTTGTATTTGTAAAATAATACTACCTTTATACTATTCAAAAAATCTATTTTAAAATTTTTTTTATCCCATTTAAATACTTCATTTTGAATTTATTTATATTATATATTCTTATTAAAATTATAATATGTAATTCACAATTAATTCTTATTTCTAAATTAAGGATATAAATAAAAAATATGATGGTAAAATATTTATTTTAAGGCTTTGTTCTTTTCCGAACATAATCAGGAAAAGTAGTACTTTTTTTCTCAAAAATATTACACAAAGAAATAACATCATTTTTACAAAATTCACAATTCAA
This sequence comes from Leptodermis oblonga, assembly GCA_016801395.1. NCBI lineage: Eukaryota > Viridiplantae > Streptophyta > Magnoliopsida > Gentianales > Rubiaceae > Leptodermis > Leptodermis oblonga. The sequence goes on from CM028751.1 coordinate 29,922,736, forward strand.
ATTTAAAAATTCTCTCTAAATCCTCACTCATATAAATTCAAAAAAAAAACATAATCATTACACTTTTTCTTCTCTTTCTTACAAAAATTCCCAAAAAAAATTTCTTCCAAAATAAAATTCTTCCCTAACTAAAAAATTTCTTATCCATAGTACTAAGAGAACAGAGCCTAAGGCCTGTTTGGTATGACGTTTTCAAAACGTGTTTTGAAATCACTTTTGTTTTATAATAGTTTTTTATCATTCTTAATAAGTCTTTTTACATTTTTAATACATTTTCAACACACATTTTTATATTCCCAACACACTTTTAATATTATAAAATCAAAAGTGATTTCAAAACACGACTTGAATCACGATACCAAACAGGCCCTAGTGTTGTACTTCACAACACATAATAAATTGTACACGTTTCAAAGTGAACCCTTTGAGTGGGACGGAGTGAGTAATATATTTCAAAATGGTTGTGACTCTGTGAGTGACTGAAGTTGGAGCGCTGCGTGTGATGTTATTGTCTACAGTCAACGTATCGGAGGGAGTAATTTTTTTTTTTTCAGGCGCTGCTGCACTATTTTATTCCTATTTCTTTCATTCTTTTTGGGATAATTTACAAAAAAAATAAGAGGTAAGTCTCTTTCTGCATTTAGTTTTCCTTAGCATGGCATAATAGAAACCAATTATGAACTTCAATACCCAATTGAAATTTTCTTCTTTTTTTTTTTTCCTGGAGAAATTTTTTTGGAAGGAAATTTTGTATGGAAATTTGTGTAAAAAAGAGGTAATGATAATGTTATTTTTAAAATAATGTGAGGAAAATTGAAATTTGAATTTAAGAAAAAATGAGAGTGTTTAAAGATTTTTTTCTTTCAATAAAAATGTGAAGAATTTCTCAAAAAAATTATCCAAATTGCTTCTTCTTTTTTTTCTATCACGGGAATTGATCGACTATATATACACAATAGGATTAGGAATTGTAACAAAAAATTTTAGGAACAATTTTAACAGTAGGATTAGGATCAATTCATCTATATATACAAATGTGAAGGATCCCCTAAATGGTAGTGCCGGTGGGAGGAATAATAATAACTGGGGTAAGAATGGAGGCTATGGTGGTCTGATAAATAATTTCTGGCGATATAGGGATTACAGAGTGGAGCAGCCATAAATGACGATGGCCCTTGCATTTTTTTTTTTTTTTCTACAATAGATAAAACTTTTTCTTTTATGAGATGAGATGTTTGCTTTTTTGATAACAAAGATGAGATGCTTTGAATTGGAGATGAAATTGAGTTAGAGGGAGGGGTGCTTTGTTCACACTTACATCTGATGTATACTCACCCGAGGTCTACTCGTCATATGCTTTTAATCTTCTTTTTTTCTCTTTTAAATTGAACCATCGCTCTAATGATGAAGAATCAACAACAGCAGCATCAAGCACATGGTCAAAGCATGTACCATCCGATGATGTATGCACATCACTACTACTAGTATTATTCCGGCGAATTGGGTTATTTAACTTATTTGGTGAAACAGTTAGGGATTAGGGTTTTTGAGAAGGTGTGGGAGAGATTTTCCCGTTAGTTGACAAATTTGCCCTTCAAATTACAGGTCATGTGTTGCCATTTAACGGGCTCTGTTAGATTAGACAGTTAGGGGACCAATTTGTTCACTTTTAAAATGTTAAGGACCAAAAGAAACATTTTCAAATGTTATGGACTAAAAAAATTAAAATACAATATGTAAATGACTAAAATTTGAGTTTACTCTGTTTTTTTTTTTTAATCTCTTTGTAGTTCAATATTATGCAAGTGCATGTACATGTGCATCAGAAAATAATATTCTTTCACCTTCGTCGAAAAGGGAGGATACACTATGGTACGAGTCAGAGAAGACATGCATATATGTGGTCAAATCAGGGTACAAGCAAGCAATGATAGCAAGAAGGAGAATGCGAATGGGGGGAACCATGGGATATAAGAAAAAATATTGTACTACATTAACATTTTTTGTGTGAAGAAATGTGGAAATAACTACATTTAAATATTGTTCGGTGAATTTGTTAACTCATGTTATTTTTACCAAACTTCAAATTTATTAAGAATACGTGTATAAAAATTCTACCAACAAACACACTTTTAATTAATTAAATACTAAATTATTTTATTTTACATTTTGCCTCTATTTTTATTAATTTTTGGTGGGCAAAATAAATTATTTTATCTATTTTTTTAATCTTAATATAATAATTGAGGTAGAGCCAAACCACAATGTGGCTCCACCGTTGATCACAACCATTTGGGTCCCTTTATGATTCGTCACTATGCGAACATTGAACAAATCAAAGCTAAAACACTATTTCATAGCAAAGCTCTTTAATTGCATAAAATGAGAAAATGAGAAATTGCAGAGGAAGATAATTCTATTTCTTTTTATTGAATAAGAAAGCATAATTGATTTATAAAAATAAAAAAAAAGTGAAAAATCGCACTTTTGGTCTCTTTTCTTCAATCTCGTTATACATTTAGTCCCTCTTCTATGTAAATACAGAATTTTGGTCACTCTTCTTTCACATTTTGGAATTTTTGCTCCATATTATGGTAATTTGGGCTATTTTGAAAAAGTTATAAATTTTTTAGGTCAAATAATAATTATTTAAACCTTTCAAAGGTTTAATTTTTTGCAATTTACAATGAAGGGTCCAAATTTTCTCAAGAAGAGTCGATGTTGCCGTACAAAAAACAAGCGTGGGTGAATATTTTCAGATTTCTAAAGAGTTTAATTTTTTGTATTTGCTAATAAAGGGTCTCACTTTTTAAAAAAATTTCTTCTAGCCCCAAATTACCGTAAGAGGGACCAAAATTGCTAAAATGTGAAAGAAGATGGACCAAAAGTGCGAGTTTACATATAAGCGAGATCAAAAGTGTAATAAGAATAAAAAATAGGGACGAAAGTGCAATTTTTCCCAAAAGAGATATATACTATTTACAAATAATAAACCTATTGCTTACCGATTAAGCTATGTACCTCCTGAACCTGAAATTGTATTGACACTACAAACTACCACAAAGAGAGCACATGCTTCAAGCATTGTTGTCTAACTAACTTAACCGTATGGCTTCTAGAAGCTACTTCCACTTACATTGAGATAATCCAGCTGGCATAAGTTATCCTTTATCAATTTGCTGACGAGTCTGTAGCTTGGATCAAGCTGATCAGCTTGGATGACAAGCTCAGAAATGGAACCTGAGCTCTTCTGAAAGTTCCGAAACTGAAGCTGAGCCTTTATTTCATATCTTTACAAATATCACCGTCACTTCCCTTCTTTTTTATGTGATATTGATAAAATAATTTCTCAAATCATAAAGCATAAAAGTTATAAGATACAGTTAGGCTCAGTCTAGACAAGTATTTCAAAAATATTTTTTTTTCAAAAACAATAAAATATATTTTTGAATTTTCTTTCAATGAAATATGTGTTTGGACAAATATTTTATAAAAATATTTTTTGAATTAAAAATAGTTTAAATGATGTTTAGACAAGTATTTGAAAAAAATATTTTTAAATTATGTTTGATGCGAAAAATTATATAAAAATTATATTTACAGTATATAAGCATTTTTTTCCCCTTTTGGGTGGGCAGGGGGTGGGGCCAAGCTCGGGGCAAGTTGGGTCAGGCCGGTCTGGGTTCGGGTCAGAGTAGGGCCGAGGCAAGGTCGGGGTAGGGCTTGGGGCGAGGCTGGGGTGGGTCCACGGTTGGGGGCAGATCGGGGATAAGTCACTCCGACCCGCGAGTTTTACATAAAAATACATAAATTTTTTAAGTATTTTATAAAACATGATGAAAGTATACTTCAAAAAGTATATTTTAAATACATTTTACTTAGAATTATTTTTTAAAAATATTTTGCAATTTTTTGTCCAAACACCATTTTAAAGTTTTTTATACTCTTAAAACACTGAAAATGTTTTTCAAGTATTTGTCCAAACAAGACCCTAATTTCTAATTAATTCAATTCTTTTATTTTTTTTTAGTTAAAGACATTGCAAATTTACTTTAAAAATATTACACACATTGATTCAAATTGTTGCACATTCACTTAGAACACATTTTACATTTTAATAAAATTGCCTCTTAATTCATCAATATTTTTTAAAAGGTGAAAGTTCTAAAAAATATCTCAAATTGTCAAGTCTAGCATTAGGCATTTTTAATTTTAAATTAAATAACATGATGTAAAAAAAAAAAACATTACACATGAACTGTAAAAACATGACAACTTTTCTTTTAAAAGATTGCACTTTCATGTAATATACTTTGCACATTTTCATAAAATTGCATATTAATTAATCAAAACAACTTAGGACCTATTTGGAACCTCATTTTGAGTTTTTTTTTTTTTTTGGGAGAGAATAGGTGGGCATGTAGCCCAAAGTTGTTTTTGGTAATGCATCCTATAATTTCTCAGATTGAAAGGTGTTTTGGAATTTGTTTGAAAATAATTTTCAGATAACTTTCAAAGTGGGGCAACACTCATCTTGCTAGTGGGTTTCGAGAACGGGTTGAGTCCGTCATTTTTTTCATCGCTCCATCTTCTTCAGCCAGCCAAATCGTGTGGAAAAACTCTAGCCAAATTAAAAACTCTTCTACGTACTTTCCAGCACAACGAGAGGTCTCAACATAACAAAATTTTGGGTTACCATCCATCGTCGGGGGCAGGATGTACATTTTGCAATTTGAGTTTAATTAAACCTCTCCTAGGCACTTCCCGACATGACGAGAGGAAGAATAATTGGAAGAACTTCAAATTTAAGCCTTTATTCTCTCGGGTTAGTGAGTCGGCCCATTTTTTCCTCGAATTCTCCCATACTCAAAAAAGCCGGAGCTCATATCCCCGAGCCTTCTTGTATGTAGAGGCCAAGGAAACAGCAATCGTAGATCCTTCTTGGGATTGGAAAATAAATTAATTTCTTTTCATCTGTATCTCGATAAACAAGAGCTTTCTTTGACCCATTGAATTTGTTTGATTAGGTGACTAGAAAGAAAGTTTTTATTTTGGTCCTTTGGAGGACATAACAGTTACTAATAAACTGAATCAGTAGCCTCCAGCAGGAAATCTTGCATCTTCATATCTGCTTTGTGTTTAAATTCTAAATATCATGAGAATTGGCGTTTCATAAGAGTCCCTTATTCAATTTTTGTCATCCACAAATGCTTTCACATTGGCGACCCACAATGGAAGACCCATAAAAGTGTCTTGTAACAATAAAATTAAGTTTGTTTACTTAGTCTGCTTGAGCATGTTTGACATATTGTTGTTTCTGGACAAGGAAAATGTTTGGCTTTCAGCTTCTATTGTTCTAGAGATGCGAAGTTCAGTATATTCATTTCATCAAATTTTTTCAGTATGTCTAAACATTAGTGAAGATTCGAAGCCTCTGTTTGAGTGTAAATCTTCTGCTAGTATGGTTAACATCAGTTAATTGTTTATCCCTCCGCTCAAGTGAAAATCTCCATTTGTTCTGTCTATCCATCAATATTGAATTGACTTGGTTGCATAGTTTTGAGTCAAATTTTGTTTCACTTTCTAGAAAGATGGGAATGAACCTGTTACCATTAGTTGCTCTGGCACTAAACTTGGATGAAGATTTTTTCAAAAAATTAGGACTCTTGAGTAACCTAATCCTTTCGTTCGCTTGTTATACTAGCCAGGTTTGTTTATAGAACTTTGTTTTCTTTGTTTATTCATTCACTCTTTTTTCACACGAGCAATTGAGATTCAATAGGTTTCACAATATCTGACCTTTAACTTTGTCAGTGGTTAAGAAGCATTATGCAGTAATTTGGCATTTCATCTTGTTCTATAACTCAATACCTTGTGTGAACCTAGTTCACAAAGATACTATTTTTGAATAAGTTGCTTTCTAGAGACTTTAGAGCTTTAAGTTATTGACCGATAGTCTCCAAATAATGAATCATTTAGTGCAAATGCTTTTCTCTTATTAATTCCAGGGGAATTGGTAAGTTTTGATAAGCAAATATGCGGTGTTTCTTCTCATTCAGACTGTGTAATGATCACTCTTCTGGCAGCTGAGGGTATTAGTGGCCTTCAGGCATGTGTTTTATTGGGAAAAAAATGATTATGAATATCAGTAATCTAGTTACATCTATCTTCAGTATTTTCACTTACATTAATATTTCAATGTTGACAGATTTGTAGGGAAAATAACGCGCAACTTCGTGTCTAGGAGAATGTTCAGCATTTGAGAAGGTTAGTGTCTAATTGCATATACTTTATGTTGTCCCGTAGGCTTTGAAACCTTGGAGTCTTCATCCCATAAAATAAGATTCCTCTAAGAACCTTAAAATTTTGTCCTACTTTTGTACTTAATATTGGGGATATGATGGAGAGATGGACACGTTGAGGATGCTTTCCCTGATATGTTGCTGAATGATATTGCTGGGCTAGATGGAAATCCTTTGCATCCTTTGCTTCTAAGCTTGAAGCTTTATGTTGATGTCTTGGTAAGTAATAAGTATGCTTAGTTGATATACCTTTCAAGAACAATGCCTTTTACTGCTTGAGCACTGTGTTTTTGGTTGCTAGCTTATTTGTAGTACAATTACTTTCTTGCTAATCTATTGATTTCCTGTCTCCCTATAAATGCTGCTGCTTAGCCACAGTAATGGAAGTGCAGATGGATACTGATGGCCAAAAACTTATTCTACATAGGCACTGAAGACTAAGAGATTGCTATAGCAGTGGAAAGGTTTCTCTGTTAATTGTGGAAAAAGTTATACCAAAGGCAGCTGGAGCAAAATGTGGATAAAGGAGATGTACCTTAACATCTTAACAAATTGATGAGGAATCCCTTCCAAAGCTCCCAGAAGACTGAGGTGGCCTGTAGATTACTTTTGTATTTAACATTATAAATATATACTTTTATATTTAACAAGTAAATTTATAGTTTTGTAATACGATTATCATTTTTATAGAATTATTTTTTTATTTTGTATTTGTAGTAGTAAATTGATGCAAAAGGGTTAAAATATTGTACAAATGTTACATTTGGTAGCATGAAGTAGTGTATTTGCATGAAGGTAATTAATAAAAACGTTGCATTAGGTCAAAAAAGCGTTGCATTAGGCTTAATAGGTGTCGCATTAGGCCGAATAAGCGTTGCATTAGGTCGAAGGCATTGTATTAGGCCGAATAAGTGTTGCATTAGGCCGAATAAGTGTTGCACTTGGGCGAATAAGCATTGCATTAGGCCCAAAGAGCATTGCTTTAAGGGGGAAAAAAGTTACATTAAAGGTGAAAAAGCGTTGCATTAAGGAGGAAAAAAATGTTACATTAGCTACCTACTGCTACACTTCGAAAAAATGTTGTATAAAAGGTAAAAAGTGTTACCTTAGGCCTAAGGTAACATCACTTTAAGAGATACTTTTTCGAAGCAATTCTCCAATTGTCTGTGGAGGGTCAGAAATGAGGGCCTTGAAAGCGTCTCCATCGTTAAGACCACTAATAAATGCGGCGATCGCCATTTGATCCTGCAAGCCTGACACTTCAAGGCATTCATCATTGAACCTGTCGATGTACTTCTGAAACGACTTTCCGGAGCCTGACATAGGGAAGCGAACTGGGCTTCGTTCTTGCCGAACTTCCTGCGTTGGGGGAACTTGTTGTCGAACTGAGTAGCAAAATCGCTCCATGATTTGATGCTTACCGATTTTAGGCTGTCAAACCACAGTCTGGCCTTGCCGGTGAGGGTAGTGATGAAATGCTTGCACCACATGGCCTGCGGTGGGCTGTGGATCTCGATTACTGCAGTAAAATGGCTAAGGTGATTGGCCGGGTCTTTGGTTCCGTTGTACTCCTTCAGTCTCTCTTTGAACTTGTATCCTTTCTCCGGGACGAAAGTTGCGATCTCATGAATGAAGGGTGAGGGACGGACGGCCCCTTGGTAAGCGGTCAGTACCGGGATGTGTGCACCGGAGGAGAACGGTTGGTTTGCAGCTTGTTGCTGCAGGTATTGGGTATGATTGTACGGTTGGTGGAGGAAGCTGTTTGGGGTAGAGGGGATGGCGTTTTGGCCCGAGGTTGCTTGCTGTGGTTCGGTGCCGAACTTCGGTTATGAAAGGGTCGGTGGACCGGATTGTTGTTTCATTCTGTAGTGGGATATTTTGAGCTCCATTTGCTGTTGCATTCGGGTCGACGGCGGAGGGTGGCTGCTGCATTTATTGGAATGCCGCCATCATTCATACTTCATATGAATTTGGAGTTTAAACTGTTTGATGAGGAAATTAGGATGAGATCTTATCACTCATTCATAATCTCCTCACTACCATAAACTTTCACCATCTTAAAAGGATGCCACTCAGGATCACTCAGTTCTTGCTGCCACTGTGAATACAACAACTTAACTCTCTTCAACATTTGCCCCGGGGAGTGTTCTTTTAACTGCTTCCCGAAATGGTTCCACAACAAAATCACCCGTTCTCTTCACACCAATAAACCCGAGTGGTTTCTCAGTACCTACAGGAAAAGTATAATGATCAATATAAGAGCACAAATACAGATTATAAATTTCACCTTGATGGTTGCTTTTGGTTGTTTTTGTTACAAGTGCTAGATGATACAAGTAGACAATGACACACAGTATTACTAGACAACGTTACAGACCTAATGAACGAACTGAAAACTATAATGCAACTCTTACTTGAATTCTCTCTTTCCTGGCTTCTTGCAATTCCTCATTGCTTTTGCGCTCCTTGCACGTGAGAGCTAAGTTCATTGTCTCAAAAGCTTCCAACTCCTCTTCTTTCTCCTTGAGGTCATTTCGAAGGACTAATAACTTCTCCTCCAAGCGTTCCTCATCTTCATCACTTCCCATGTGCTCATGAATTTGGATAGCCCCTCTAAGACATTGTACTTCAAATCCTAATGCTTGTTTTGCATCAATTTTCTTTTGCATCTCAATGATTTGCATATCTAGTTCTTGCATTTCCTTCTAAAATTTTCCATTCCAAAATCATTTTAAGAATCAAGATTATCTAAGGTTTGCATATACTTTAAAAGCATGTTGGAGGGTACCTTATGCTCTTCTGCCAACTTCAACAACTTATCATTTGCCAGCTTTTGTTCTGCGGTGGCTCTTTCATTCTGTAAAATCCAGGAGTAACCGAGTAAATATAAATAAGGCAACACTCATAGAATTGATCTCTATATATACTAAACTAAATGCATCTGAAACAAAACATTTTCCCTGCCAGCACATAGTTTAAGTTCAAATAAGCCAATTTTTAGTTATTTAACATCGCTCTTGATTGGCACAAGAATATAATGTTCAACAAAAGGTACCATTTCCTTATAGTGATCAAGCTTTTACCTCTCCTTTTCATTGCGTGCTTCTACTTGTTTATCCAATTTGGCCTCACGCTCTTCCAGCTCTTCCTTCTATTGTCCTAGATGTGATATGAACTTTTCATGCTCTGAGAAAACGTTTTTGAGTTGATCACTTCGTATATCCTGCATCCTCGTAACTCTAAACATGCAGAAAAAGAAAAAGGTCAAAAGAATCAACTCAAACAACTAACGCTTTTATATCCAAAAGGAAAGCAGTACATATATATACCTTCTTCGTATTGCCGATACTAGCTCATCCATGCATGTCGCTCCACCGCTAACTGTAACTACGGTAGAGGAGTAGCACTACAAAAATTAATTTTGAAAAATAATAGGTTTTGAAAAAAAACTGCAAATAACAGTTATGAAGAATAGAATAACACTAGTACGGTTAGGGAATAGCACTAATAGTCATTAAGACTATGACTAGTAAGTATCACTAAAAAATTAATACATTGAAAAAGACTGAAAGTAATATTTTTGAAGAGTATAAGTGATCCTTAGCACTATTACTTTTCATGAGTAACACTAATAAAACAAATAAATAAATCAAAATGAAGAGTAGCATACTACTTCATGCTACTACGAGTAACACTATGCATGAAGTAGCATGCTACTCTTCGCTTCAAAAAACTAACTTCGGACTTGAAATTCTCTTAAAAGAGTTAGTTATTCATTGATACTCATTCTCAAAAATCAAAATTAAATAGATACTCAAATTTTGCACTAAGAAAAAGAAGAAGAAGAAGAAGAGTACGTAGCGCGCGAATAATGCGACGCGGCTTCTCAGCCTGACCTTGGCCCTGTACAAAAGAAGCATTTACATAGGGTTCCTCAATTTTTGAGGTCCGTATTTTTCTTAAAAATTATTCGTCGGCAATAAGAAAAATTATTTTATACTCTCATTTTTTTAAAATTCACATTAAATTTGTGAAATTAGCAAAATTCAAATTCATTAACTAAACATATTTTTATTTTAAGTACTCGGTTTTTATATCGTAAAAATTTGTATAAGATATGTTAGATGGTCCAGCATGCATTCTTTAAGAAAATTTTTAGACACACACAATACCTTTTCTTTTTGAGATGCGAGTATTGAATTTAGGCTGAAAAGTATCGCGTGCATATTATAAAGTATAGCACACCGCATTTGATAGCATATCACTTATAGTATTTATGTATTGAATCTTTCTGATGATGTATCATCTGTTCTAACAAGTAAATAAATAAATATCTCTTGTAGTGAAAAGTATCGATTTTCAGGATTGAAGTATCGTGTATATCCTTTTATATATAGAGTTTAGTTGTTAATGTATATCACTGTATCTAAATAATAATAATAATAAAATATCATTTGTAATGAAATAAAAGTATCGATTTTAAGAGGTAAAATGTAGCTTATTGAAAAATATATGAGCTATTAACATAACATGGAATGAGAGTTTGTATTCATCACAAAATTGCACCTCTTTTCTTGATTTGATGAGTTCTATTGATCAACATTTTCCCTACATCATTTTCTCCTTTTGAGTCGTTTCCATTGGTCGATCATTTTCCCCTTTTCAGTCGTTTACATTGGGCAACTAGAGAGGAGTCTCCTTCTTTCATAAGAATTCGATCCGAAACTGAACAGATCCGATCCAAATATCGGTTTTGGATTATAATCAGAAAACCATGGTTTCAGATAGGATTTTATCCGAAACTGTAGTTTTCAGTGTTTTTTCGGATTTATCTGATACAGTACTTTATAGTTTTTTTTCTTGGAATTTATGACTGAAATTTTGGGAAACTCAGTTTCCTTTGTGTCACCGTCGCGCCGGCACCCCAGCCCTTGCGTCACCGCCGCTGCCAAAGATCTCAAAATCCATTTTGTTCAGTTGGGCCAAAGCTGATGTTACACTCCCCAAAAGAAAGAACACGAGGCTTCTTGAATTTTTTTATTTATATCAGATCTCGGCAAACTCAAAAAGATCTTGCTGGACATTTGATGTTATTCAAATTTTGGTGCTGTTCATGTGTTGCATTTGATATTGGATCCAATTTTGATTTTGAACCAAATTGATGAAATCTTGATGATTGGATACATAATTTCTCTTTTTCAGTTGGGCTAGGGTAAAAAAGAAAAAATAATGTTTTTAAACAATTTGTGAGTTCGCAACTATAAAACGATAAAATGCATAAATATTGAAAATGTTGCAAGGATTTTATTACTTTCAATTGTTTGTTAAAAATTATGATTCTCATTGTACACAATTAGAGCAGTAAATCAATTTGAAAGGTGGGTGGGTAAAGGTTGTTGCGCTCGATTTCGTTATAGGTTTAAATTTTTTTTTTTGGTGTTATGGAATCCACTTTCTAATTTGAAGGGGTTGAGCGTGCCTTATATATGTTAAGTTTAGTGGTAAGTAATTAAAAAAAAATAAAAAATAGGTGGGCTGAAATTAGCCTATCATATATATATATACTAAATTTTTTTTATATGAATTGGGGTGGGCTGAAGCCTCCTTAAGCCCACTCCTACATCCGCTGTGGAGATCCGAAGCAGTTCAGCCATCTATCTCGTAGATACTATTTTTTGCGATTTTGGTACGTCTTGACGAGAATCGGAATCACTAGACTGAGAGCTGCTAGGATAAAAGTCATTGGGTTTACCTCAAGAAAAGAAAGAAAAAAATCGGATCGGATAATTTTTAATCGGTTTTGGATAATTATCGAAACTTATTTTAATCCTCTTTTAAAAATTCCAAATTGAAACCGATCCGAAGATCCTGAACGGATTCACCCATAGTTCAAATATTGATTTGGATTGTGATTTTAAAATATTAAAATTGTATTAGAATGTAAAAAGATTATTAAAAATGTAGAAAGATTTGTTGGAATTGTAAAAAGTTTCATTCGTATAATGAGAAATAATTATAAAATGCAAAAACTTCGGTTTAAACCAAGTTTAAAAACAGTTAATTCTTTTTATTTTCACACTTGGCCCAGAAATTTTGATGTTTGCAAAAGGATCATTTGACCCAAGTTTTTGGCACAAAAAAATGGTTGCAACCGATCATAGATTCATCGGACTAACTGCAACAAAATGCATACATAAAGAGGAATTATGCAACTTTAAACAAAATGGATTAAAGTGCCATTTTTTCAAAATAATAATTAATGCGATAATAAGTTATGTAAAATAAATAATAACTAATGCGATGCGACAATAAGTTATGTAAATAAATAATAAAAAAATAAAACAGCCAGAGGGAAACTGATAATTCAAATCCCCAAATTCCGAAATCCCCAAATTTTGAAAATTTTCGCATTTTCCGGCCATTCATTCCCCTCCAGATTTTGAATACCAGGGCGTTACCCAACCCATCCAAAAAGCCAATCGTCAATCAATCCCAGTCCTCCGCCGTTTCAGCTCAATCAATTTGCCCAACCATTGCATCAGGTTCGCTAGAGCAGGTTTTGTTCTACTCGTAAAGTGGAGAGGGAGAGAGAAAAACGTAGCTCACTGTTTTCACGCAGTAGAAGTAGGTTTGGACTCTAGGAAGTGGAAAGGATGGACCTCCCCTGCGACGGCGATGGGCTGTGCATGGTTTGCAAAGCGAAGCCCACGCCGGAGGACACTCTGGGTTGTAAGATTTGTGCCACGCCTTGGCATGTTCCTTGTTTGTCCGAGAAACGCCGTCCTCGGTCCATGTCCGATGCTGCTCAATGGGACTGCCCCGATTGCGTCGATGATGGTGGTGGTGATGCCCCCAATCCCGTTCCTGTCGTTTCTGCTTCTGGGCCCCAGTCTGAGCTGGTCGCGGCGATTCAGATGATCGAGAAGGACGATTCCCTTTCTGTTGAGGAAAAGGCCCGGCGACGCCAGAAGCTTTTGGATGGACGCTCTGGAGGAACATCGGAGGAGAATGTCGGCGGAAGTAGCGAAGTTCTTAATCTTCTGGACCAGAAGCTGTACTGCTCCATTTGCATGCACCTGCCTGATCGTCCTGTTACGGTCAGTCTAAGGTTTTCTTGTTTTCCTCGCTTTCTCCAAACGCTATTTTAGGTTTTTTGGTTTTTCTTTTATACAATCAGCACTGTTTCTGAGTAACCTATATTCATTCATTCGCCAAATTCGCACTGGTTTTTCTCATTTCTGATCGATCTTGCATAAGTTGAACAGAACAGACCAGCCCTGTTATATGTTTTAAAAGTTTGATGAGGCCGCTCTCTGAAGTGCCGTGTTCTTTCCTTTATAATTGGCTTGGTATTCGGTGACATCTTTGTTCTTACGTGCACATTTGCAGACCTTAAATGCATGTATTAGAGAGATTGGGAAGTTTATTTTTTCTCCTAAACTCCCAATTGATTTGATTACCTCAGGATGAACAGTAACCCCTTTTTTCAATGAGCTTGAAACTATGCGTTAGCTTTTAAGAATTAGAGGGCAATTGGCACCCCTGATGAATTCTCTATCTGTTGCTGTGTTACAACAGACTCCATGTGGTCACAATTTTTGCTTGAAGTGTTTTCAAAAATGGGTTGCTCAGGGGAAGCACACATGCGCAAATTGTCGCAATCCCATTCCACCCAAGATGGCAAAAGAGCCCAGGATTAATTCTGCGCTAGTCTTTGCCATTAGAACAGCCAAGATATTAAATTCTAATGCTACAGGTGGTCCACCGAAGCAGGTCCATTTTATTCACAACCAAAATCGACCTGACAAGGCTTTTGTTACTGAACGCGCAAAGAAATCTGGAAAGGCGAATGCATGTAGTGGAAAGATTTTTGTTACAATTCCTCATGATCATTTTGGATCAATCCTGCCTGAAAATGATCCTCAAAGGAACCTAGGCGTCATGGTTGGGGAGACTTGGGAGGATAGGATGGAATGTAGGCAATGGGGTGCACATTTTCCTCATGTTGCTGGAATTGCTGGACAGTCTGATTATGGTGCCCAATCTGTTGCATTATCTGGAGGTTATGAAGATGATGAAGACCATGGTGAATGGTTTCTCTACACAGGAAGGTTGCTAAAAAGCTCGAATATGTTTTCCTTTGTTCATAACCCTGCTTTGTTCGCAATGCAAATTTCTAAAATTTCATTTGCATGCAACTATATGTGTTTCCCTATCCCCAACTCCCAAGTAATTACTTAACCATTGCAGTAAAATTTCTTTGTTCTTGAAAAACCTAATCGTCTTGTGTTCTGAGCAGTGGGGGAAGAGACCTTAGTGGCAACAAAAGGACAAATAAATTACAGTCGTTTGACCAGAAGTTTGACAAGTCTAATGAAGCATTGCGAGTCAGTTGTATGAAAGGCTATCCAGTTCGAGTTGTGAGGTAAGTGTGTGTTGTTGTTTCCTGATCATTTGTGCATTACATATTTTGAGGATCTGCAAGCACACAAGACAGTATGCCAGATATGTTACATTTGTACCCCTTGACATTTTATGTGACTGATAACTTTGTAGATGTTCTGCTAAGTTTTATGATTGCCAGGAATCCTAATTGAAGGGAAAAAAATGAACTAGCTTAATTTTCTGTATCTTTATTTGAAGTATTTTATTTTTTCTGTTTACGTTTTGCTAGTGATTTTTCCTCTCATTTGGTACATAACCAAGTAATTCCTGCAACCGAAAAATCTTCAATAACATTTTTTGTTGTATTTTTTATTTTGTCCTACGTTATTTAACGTCTACCTTTGCTGAGTAGATCCCATAAGGAAAAACGCTCCTCTTATGCGCCAGAAAAAGGTGTTAGATATGATGGGGTTTACAGGATTGAAAAATGTTGGCGCAAAGGTGGAAAACAAGTAAGTTATCTATCCTAGATTTTCAGACATAACTTTCACTGAGCTGTAATCTGACTTGGCTTATTATCATAGGGTTTTAAGATGTGCCGATATTTATTTGTTCGATGCGATAATGATCCTGCTCCATGGACAAGGTGTTATTTTCCCTCCTCTTTTGGCCTCCATTAAGCTCCAAATTTAATCTTTATCTTTTTTCGTGGCTTGCTCTTCATACTTGCTGTTTCTTTAAATAATTTTAGTGAAACTCAAGGGGACCGGCCCAGGCCTCTGCCTGATATCAAGGAGTTGAAGAACGCTAGTGATGTTTTGACAAGAAAGGGATCTCCTGCCTGGGATTATGATGTGAGAAGGCTGAATTTTGTGTCAAGTTTATTCTTTCTATTTTCCTTGAAACAATGCATTGCCATGTGTACTAAACTTCTAAACTGCTATTACTTGAACACGTGGCTGATTTTTCTCGAGCATTCCTGCCTTTGAATTTCTTTTTCTTCCCTTTATTGTTTTATTACATTAAGGAGGAAAAGGGTTGCTGGATGTGGAAGAAGGCACCGCCAGAAAGTCGACTTCATGTTCAAGAAGACTGTGACGATGAGGGCACTAAAACTAGGAAAATAAGGCGGCAGAAGACATTGTCAGTTAAAGAAAAGCTTCTGAAAGGTATATGCATGTTCACTGAATGTTTGTTGCAATATTCTCCCATAACTAATGCGATAAGGCCAATCAGAATGCTAAAATGTATACATTTACTGCCATAAGGTATCAGTTTTACATGTATAAAATGGAATATTTCTTTCTGTGCAGAATTTGGCTGTCATATTTGCCGCAAAGTGATGGTGCTTCCCCTTTCTACACCATGCGGACATAACTTCTGCAAGGCATGCTTGCAGGGTGCCTTTGCCGGTCAATCTTCTATAAGAGAGAGAACATGTGAAGGCAGACGGACCTTACGGGCACAGAAGAATATTATGAAATGCCCATTTTGCCAAGCTGACATATCTGACTTCCTCGTGGATCCACAGGTTCTGCACAGTTATATGTTCAACTTGTGTGATGGAATATAATCTTGGTGTTTGAGTAGCTTAAATATGGTTTGAACTAATGTAACATTCTTTCCATTAACGGCCAAATGTTGTTGATTATTGGGTACTTGGAGTAAATCCAATCTATACTCACTGTAAATTGTTCCTTTTGCAGGTGAACAGGGAGTTAATGAGTGTAATAGAATCTCTTCAAAGTAAAATTGAGGAAGAAAATGCAGATTCTACAAATGAAGCTGATGGCTGTGTTGAAGAAAATGCAGATTCTGCGAATGAAGCTGATGGCTGTGTTGAAGGGCGAAAGGCAGAGTCATCTGAAGAAGCAATTGGAAGTGATTCAAAGCTAGAGTTGAATGAGGAGGCTTCCGAAGACACTGATACAAAATTGGACAGAGATGCTGAAGACAAAGAGAATCTTAACGTCAACTCGGGAGTTTTGGCGGAGGCCAAGGATAAGATTGAAGCCATGGGTGAGACTTTGAATATCAGCACATCTCCGGAAGTGTTGAAGAAAGCTAACAACGTTGCTGATGATGATATATCAGTACCACCACCAAATGAATTCATTGACAAGTCTGATGCTAGTACTACCACTAGATGTACACGTTCCAAGTCTAATAAGTCAAATGGGGATGAACCTGAAGCTACATCTGTTGCAGAAGAAAGCAAGAAGAGAAATAGGAAGACTGCTGCTGCTAGCACTAGTATTTTGTCGAACAGCCCAGATGGCGGTGTGAAGACTCGAAGTAAGAAAGCCAAGGAAGTGTAAGATGGCTTGTGGCCCGGTCTTTTTGTGGCCTCATTTTGCCCGTTGTTGGATCTTGTTAATTTAAAGAAGAAATTTGCGTTGTGCAAAATGAGAAAATATGAGACACTTAGATGGAGCTCAATGGGCTACCTAGGAAGCTTGATTACGTTGTAGCGTTTTTAGTAGAGACAAAACATCTTTTATTGATGACCATTGAAGAGTTGCAAAACACTTTAGACCCTATTCGTTTCTTTTTTTTTTTTGAACTCAATCAAAATGCATAAGCAAAATGTGCCTTAATGGTAATGCAAGTAGCCATCCAACTTGAAAGACAATGGAAAAGAAATCTCAGATTCCAAATATACAGAAAGAAGAGAGGAAAATCAGTCACTTGGCCCCTTGACTTGTGTCTGTGTGGTGGTTATCCTGTTGAAACTTTAGTCCAGAACTGTTTGTTTGAAGAGACTAATAGGGTACAATTTGACAAACCTTGCCCAATTCGCGTGATTCGTTTTAGAGTTTTGAAAATATGCTTTCAAAACTTGATTATTGAAAATATAAAAATGTGTAGTAGAAAAGATTATACCAATATCTTGAGCATTGACACTATATATTTGATTTCAGACCACATTATTGTCTATATAAAAGAACATAAGAGTATAATTTTCAATTGATATGAGAAGTTGTGATATCAGATTTAGAAAAAAGTCTTTTACGTTTTCCTGCCGCATTAGTATAAAATCTTGCTAGGTCCAACGTGGCTAGCCAATCTTCTTTTAATCAGGAGCGCACGAATCAAAGTTATATATACAGGCTTGTGATCACATAAGCAATTATTGACCCACAAAATATAAATCAATTAACCAAACAAAATTCATGGTGTGCTTGGTTGAGTTTTTTGGGGTGATGGATTTGTATGGGTATGAAATAGGAGTGTTTAATTGGGTGTAATGAAATTCTCGACCCCACCACTATATTCCAAAAGTAGTCATTCCCTTCTTATTTTGGGGTGAATTAAACCAGTTCCTTTTAAAATTACTTTCTATATTTTTATTTTAAAATTTTTAGTGTGTAATAATTGTAGTTATAATAAATTTACTCCCTTCAAAAATTATTTTACAATATTTGAATAGTGATACAAAATAAAATATTAGAATAGCTTTTATGATGTTTTCTTTTTTTTTTGTTTAATCCAAATATCATCTCAACAGCAAAGATAATTATTTCCTATCACAATTCTTCTATACATATATACCATGGTTCTGATAAGGACTATTTTTATCTGTTAAATCATAACCCTTTTGGGATGGTGTAGAAGCTGCATTACAACGCAACAAACTTGCATCCTTCACGATATCAAGAGTGCATTTCCTTTGATGTAAATAGATGTCATCGGCTGATCTCATTACTTCAATATTTCGCATCTCCAAGATCCTTAACAGTTAACTTGTTATCTAGAAAATTCTTCACTTGGATAATAGCTTCCACAAATGCTCCTGTGATTAAAACATCACCAACATAACAATTAATTAGTGCGAAAAAAGATTCTACAGTTGTTTTGATAAACAAACAATGTTCATTGCTAGATTGTTTGAACCCAAAAATAGTTAGTTGGGAAGTGATTTCCTAATTCCATTGGCGTGATTCCTGCTTTAACCCATATAATGAATGACCTCTTGAGTTTGCACAGTTTCCCTGATGGTGCCCTGTCATATCCTTTTGGAACCTGCATACGAACATTTTCATCCAAATAACCATGAAGAAAAAAGCATTATTAATGTCAAGAATTTGCTGCTGCGCGCGATTGCAAAGAATATTCTAAGCAATCACAGATTTGGCAACGGCTGAAAAAACCTATCTCAACAATCAATCCTCTCAATTTGGTTATATCCTTTACTTAACCACGAGTCTAGCTTTGAGGCGCTCCACAATCCCATCAAATTTACTTTGAACCTTGTAAATTCATCTACAACAAATGGCCTTTTTACTTGTAGGGAAAGAATAGCTCCCAAATACATGTCTTTCAAAACTTTTAGTTTTTGTACGAAGACATTTTACAAATAAAAAAATACTACTGAGGAAGTATTAAAGGAGTTAGAGAGTTGATTTGGCTTTCACACTGAAGTTGAGGGATTTATATATGATGAAGAACAATCAAAGGTTTTTTAATATATATATATTGGGATGCCCAATGATTTCTGTAACACTGAATTTTGATGGATATTGATAAGTGAGTTGGTGTTACCAGAAGTTTATAGAAATTCTGAGTTTTGAATGATATTTTGTCCCAAAACTTTTAGTCTGTGTGCATTTCTTGTCTAACACAAGGTGTGATCATGCTATGTTTAATACTGATTTCTTTATTATCAATTTTTTTTTTATAATAAATTTCATATTTCATTACTCAAGTGAGAATCGGTGATACAACCGGATCTAATAATAATCAGATAAAAACAGTTGAAAATAAACTAAATCAAACATATACAGATCTAAACAAGTAGTAATCCATATAGATCTATCTAGTATAACAAAAAAACACCGTCGCGCAGGACAAATCACGTACCCAAAAAAAAATCCGATCTCGAATCTGCCACTAATCTTCTGATGAAAGCTCCTAATAAACTGAATATTCACTTGCTAATAATAAAATATCCATTTATTAATACGGGGGAGAAACTCCCGTTTATTCGGGGAGACAAAATCTCTCACTATGAGAGAATGGAAAACTCCCATCATGGAAGAAGACAAATAAACCAAAAAGAAAATAACATAAAATAAATCAAGAAGATTAAAGATGATGGAGGTTAGGGTTTGAGAGGAAGAGAGAGAAGCGTGAGAGAGGAATCCGTCGTGAATGATTTCTTTATTATTAATTAAGTTACTACTTAATATTGTTTTTAATTTTGCTTCTGAAACTAATTGCAATCAAGTTTTCATAGGTATGTTTTGTATTGATATATAATGGAAAAGGGTACAAATAATAATAAGGGTAAAAAAGAAAATTTTGTAATGATGGGAATATTAACATAAAGTTTTAGCAATAAATTTAGAAATAAAATTATCTAAAAAGGGGGAAAAACATATTCCATTATTTAAAAAATTATGATATTTCAATATTTAATTATTATAACTATATATTCTCTCTGTTATATTAGAAGGGTTAAGTTAGGAAAATGTACAATTGTTTATGGGATGCAAGGTACAATACATAAAATAAATAATTTGTCACTATTTATTTTCACAAATATCCTTACTTTCCAATGTTTGATTAAGTGTGATCCAACCATTATTTTATTAGTGAAATAAAGTTTTAAAAAAAATTAAAATTTGACTCTTCTAATGGAACAAAAAAAATATTATGAAATTTGATTTTTCTAACGAAACGGATGGAATAGAATTTTAATTTATCCAATAATTGCATAATATAAGTTTATGTATGGTGGGTGAAATTTTTTTAATTTGATACAAAAATTAATAACAACAGAGAGATGAAATATGGTAATTTTACCATTGTTAGTGAATTCTAATTCTATATAAAATTTAAAGATTAAGAAATAATTAGAATAACAATTCAATTCTTAAAATATTCTATATTTCTATCCAGCATTTTGTTGAAATTCCAATTCCAATTCTATATCCATGGAATTCCAATTTCCATACAAATTCCAACTCTAATTTCGTTCAACCAAACACGACCTTAGGTAAAAGTCGGACAGCACCTTAGATAAAAGTCTCTCCGTGGAGAGCCTGAATCGGGCTACTTCAGTATATCACCATATATTTAATCCATGTCTCATTAGCTCCACTCGCTCATCCTTTAGACAAACTCTTTCCTCAAATTTCATCTTAATTCTTTGAATTTTCTCTGCGCGCGTTCCGGAGTAGCCATGGAAGCAGCATTTCGTCCTCCTACGGTGCTCAACGTTGCCTCTATCTGTGGTTCCCTCCGCAAAGGCTCTTATAATCACGGCCTCATTCGTGCTGGTACTCATTTTCCTTCCCGTGGCTATAAATTTCAGTAAACTATGGTTGCTTTCTTTTGTTATAATTGATTGTTGGCCTGAATGAACTTCCTGCTGCATTTATAAATAGGTGTTGGGTTTATTACTTGCTTTCTTTTCGAAATTGATTTTTTGAGAAGGGATTCTGGTTTTAGTTGTTCTTCTGATGTGCATTCCTTTTGTGAGAGGCAATTGTAACTGAAAAAGGGATGCATTTGTGATGTTCTTTAGTTAATTTCTAGAAATGGGGATTCTGATTTTAGTCGTTATTCAGTTGTGTATCTTCCGTGATGATATCGATTGAGTTGTTTTATGACAAATGGCATATATGTGATAAGTTGTTTGTTTTATGCGTGTGGCTTTAGCTACGGAGATATCGAAGGAGTCTGTAAAGGGGTTGAACATAGAGTTTGTGGATATATCGCCGTTGCCGTTTCTAAATACGGATCTGGAAGTAAATGGGACAGTTCCGCCGGCGGTTGAGGCGTTCAGGGAGAAGATTCGACAAGCTGATTGCTACTAATTTGCTTCTCCAGAGTATAACTACTCTGTCACTGGTATTAAACTAACTGGCCAAGAAACTCTTATTTTGTTGTTGTGGCCTCTTTTCCCTGCTCTCTTTATATGCTTTATTTGCCTAGGATATTGTGCTAAACAACATCATCTGATGGTCTTAAAGTTTCATTCTTGTTGAAGTTGTTAAACTTTAATCTGATTCTTTTGAACTTTTTTTGGTTTGGACATGTGAATGAGAAAAACACGGATAAGACGGTTTAAATATGTACATAGGAAATAGTTTGGATATGTACCTAGGAACCCTTAGGGCATGTTCTTTATGTTAAGTTTGAAATAATGTTTGAAACTTAGCTTTAGAAAAAATAATTTTATAATCGGTTTTTATCATTTTTAATATAATTTTTTACTATTCCCCTATACCTTTTTACATTTTTAATACACTTTTTACATTATTCCAAAATTAGGTTTCAAACCCAACATAAATAACAGACCCTTAGATGCCCCTATAAGATGGATAGAAAATAGAGAGACATTAACTAATATTAAAAGGAATATAGAAAGCTTTAAAAAATTGGAAACTTTTTTAAAAGATGGTATTGTTAGAAAATATTATTTAAATCAAACTTGTATTTCCTATTTGGTTTAGTGTGTTTTTGGGTAACCTAGTTATTTTAAGAAATAGTTATGAATCAGATTAATGGTAGGATTCAGGGATAGTTAAGCCTATAAATAGAGGCATTGGGTAATCATTGTAATCACAGAGATAAATAGAGAGATTGACAGGGAGAAACTGAATAACTTTCGGGTTGTTTCTCGACTAAGCTTGGGCTTAGGTGTGCCGCACAGATTGTGTGCGTACGGATTTGTTCATTGTTTGTTATTATAAAGAAGTTTTATTCCGGTGTGCGTTAATCTCTTTAATAATATTCAGGATATATATTATTTTTTATATCCTACAAGTGGTAACAGAGACAGAATAGAAGAGGAGCTAGAAAATTGTGATTGTGATCTTCCGATTGTGAAACAATCGGTGCTGAAAAATTGGAGTGGTCAAAAAGTTGGGGAAAGAAAAAAATTGCCGCCAGCTAATAGATTATAGAAAGCCTTGCAGCTATCTGTTTTCCAGAGTCTGAAGCTCTATTTTGCTTCAGTTTTGTGTGGGCTGTTTTACAAGGCACAAAGCCTTTGGTGCTTGTTTCTTTGGTTTTAGAGCAATCACAAATACCATAAATTCATTGGTGTTGTTTGACTTCGGTGCTGCAAGTCAATTAGTTTAATTGGCTCAATTTGGTTATAATTTTGATCCACAGGCATAGCTTTTCTTTTGATTGAATTGATTGTTGTTCAGCTTCACCGCTCGGAGATCGCAACTCCAATTTTGATTCTTTTGTGAGCTTCGTCGAATTGTTCGAAGCCCTGATTTAAAAGGAAAAGAAGTTTGTAGTCTTAATTATGGATTGGAGTGCTTATATTAGCAATATTCCAAAGTTAGTTGGAAGACAAAATTATCCTATGTGGATAAGGCTGATAGAGACTTGTCTAAAAATATTTGGTTTGCGACGATTTATTGAAAAGGAGGTCGAAAATGATGCAGACGATGAAACAAGGAGAAGGTATGTTTGACTTTATCTCTAATTCGTCAATCTATTGATATTTCGATTTTTAGAAAAATTTGTCATGCGAAAACTGCCAAACAAACATGGGATATTTTAGTGAAAAGTTATAGAAACATGAATAAAGTTCAGAAAAATAATGTTTTAAAATTGGAAAAGAAATTTAGAGATAGCAAGATGAGAAAATGTGAAACAATTAAGGATTATATTAATAGATTGGAGAAGATCCAAGATGAGATGGAATCAAACGGGTATTATCTAAATAATGAAATTTTTGTGAAGCATGTTCTCAATACACTGCCTAAGAAGTTTGATTACTTTGTGACATTGATAATTGAGACGGGATATTTCATTCTTGTGCCATGAAGAATTGTTATGTACATTAATTCTTGATGAACAAATGATTAATATCAAGCAGTTAGTGATGAAAGAGTTACAAGAGCATGTATTCGAAGAAATTGCTTCAAGAATTGTGAATGAAGAAAGTGAAAGAATAAATGAACTAGATTGTGTCAAGAATGTGGATGAAGGCACTGAAGGTGTTGCTTTGGTCAAAGAAGAAGAGATCGTTTGTCTCACTGAACAAGAGCGAGATATTGAAATTGATGATCACATAGATGAAAGTGATCATGGAATTGTTGAAAGCTTTGTTGAATTGGAGCAAATCAACTGTAGTAAAGTCGACTCTTTATTTGGTGGAGAGTCCGACCAGGTTAAAAATCTGACAGTGGAGCCTTGGGTTTGCAAGGACATTGTTAGGTTTGACGGCATTGATGAGATTAGTAATGTTAACGGAAAGCTCTGTTTAAAAAAATGAATGGGTAAATATCAGTGAATTCTTTGATCAAGTTGAGAAATTTGACAAGATGTGCTCAAAGTACAAGTAACCTCAAATTTGCGAAGTTGTTATTGAAATTTTGCAAGAATGATTACAAGGTTGACAAGAAAACTTGTTTAGATGAAGAATGGGTAGACATGACTAAGAAATTTTGTAAGAATGATTACAAGGTTGACAAGAAAACTTGTTTAGATGAAGAATGGGTAGACATGACTAAGTTCTTTGATAAGGATGAGTTTCCACAGAAGATTCATGAAACATACAAAAATATCTCTACGAAGAGTTTGGAAGTAAAGCTGAAGAACTACTACAAAGTGGTGTTGCATGTTGTCTACACTGCAAAGGAAATTTGAATAGAAATTGAAGCTCGTGATGTGATGGAGCTGCTTTGATCCAAGTTTAGTTTAAGGGAGACTATGTTGAAAAATATTATTTAAACCAAACTTGTATTAATTAGGTAATTATAATTGTAGTAGGATTTGGTATTTATCTATTTTCTATTTGATTTAGTGTGTATTGGGTAAATAGTTATTTTAGAAAATAGTTCTGAATCAGATTAATAGTAGGATTCATGGATAGTTAAGCCTATAAATAGAAGCATTGAGTAATCATTGTAATCACAGAGATAAATAGAGAGATTAACAGGGAGAAACTGAATAGCTTTCGAGTTGTTTCTCGACCAAGATTGGGCTTAGGTGCGCTGCACGGATTGTGTGCGTACGGGTTTGTTCATTGTTCGTTATTACAAAGAAGTTTTATTCTGCTGTGCGTTAATCTCTTTAATAGTATTCAGGATATAAATTATTTTTTATATCCTACAGACATGCTATATTTGAACCAAAAATGACCCAATATGATATTTATGTAGTCGAATTCACGTTGTGGAACAAAGACTTAGTTTTTATTGTTGTTCTACTGTTGGCTTCATTTAGAACTGTTAGAGGGATACCAAACCTCTTGGTAAACTTGATAATAAATGTGTGAATTTGCTACTATTATCAAAAGAGTTAATCACAATTGAAGCCAAGGTTATAAAGGTTAAATTACAAAAATCCCTTCTTCAAGTTTGTTTGAATTAACATTCCTAAAGTTTCAAAGAAACTATCAAAAAGTTCAAATTTCCCCTATACAGTAAATGCTTACAGCTAGCTTTACTCAGTTATAATTATTTCATTTTCTTTCCACTGCTAGCACCTCTAAAGAATGCAATTGACTGGGCATCTAGACCTCCAAATGTTTGGGCCGACAAGGCTGCGGCCATCGTAAGCGTGGGCGGAGGTTTTGGTGGCGGAGTAGGGCAGTATCACCTCCGGCAGATCGGAGTTTATCTTGACCTTCATTTCATCAACAAACCTGAGCTTTCCATTAAGGCTTTCGAAAGTCCAGCGAAATTCGACAGCGATGGCAATTTGGTTGATCCTGCTACCAGAGAGAAATTAAAGGAGCTTCTTATATCCTTGAAAATATATGCACTACGACTTCAGGGAAACTCTGAATAATCTTGATGCTCATCGATATTAAATTTTATGATCATTGTTGTACTTTTGAATATTTTCTTTTTTCCTTAAAAAGAAATACTGCACTTATATTGATGAACTGATGTGATTCTGATAAAGAGTGGAGGAGACAATAACATTTCACGGGTGACGTCACTAGCGGAGGCAGAAATTTATTTTTTTGAGAGGTCACATGCAAAGTAAAACATATTCAAATAAATATGAAAAAAAACAAACCCCACAAACCACACGACATTAATGTGCAGAAAATAAATTCTTAAATTGTGTTATTGTTAGTTTAGTAATTTATATTAACTGGGAAAATTACACACACAACACTCAACATTCGCATTAATTGGGAGGTATAGTTAGGAGATAGAATTTAGGGATAAGACTGGATTCTGAGTAATTGGGAGATATAGTTAGGAGAGATAGAATTTGGAGATAGTCTCAGTTTGAAGAAATTGACCGATCCGCCATGACGGATGGGCTGAGGAAGAAGCTCAAGTAGCTGATGATGTATTTCAGTTCAGGCATTGAGGGAAAGAGGAGGCAAAACGAAAATTGGAAAGAGATTGGAGAGAGAGGGAAAGAGGAAAGAGAGTGACAAAGGTAAAGTAAAAGTAAAAGAAATAGAGGGATCAAAGCATGAAAATCTTATAATACAGGGGGTTAGAAATAATTAAGCAAAAAAAAAAAAAAGAGAATAGTTTAAGAAATTTGTGTTTTTTTTGACGAAAATGCCCTTAAAAGAAGTCGTCCATTAGTGATTGAACGGCAGAGTTTAACGGAGTGACTGAAAAAATGCAAAAATTAAAATATGGTGATCTACATATAGGATTTTCAAAGTATAGTGACCAAAAGCTGAACATTGGCAAAGTATGGTGACAAAAAAAAAAAAAATTCACCCTATTTTTTTATTAAGGGTAAATATGTCATTTGCATAAATAGTACACATGGCATTTTGTTAGTAAGGGTAAATTTGGTATATTGCTGCAGAATTATTTTTAAAAAATGTAGTGAAGTATTTTGGGCTGCCAGAGGATATTATCAATAATTGGGACACTCGATTCACTGGGCGGTTCTGGACTCAGTTGTTCAATACAATGGATTCACAGCTCAAGTTTTCAATAGCTAACCATCCCTAGATAGATGGTCAGACAGAGAGTATTAACGGGCTATTGGAGGAATACTTGCGACACTATGTTACTGCAAGTCAGCAAAATTGGACAGAGTTGTTAGAGGTAGTGTATTTTTTTTTTAATATTATAATTTGCATAAATCTGTTGCCACGCGAATGAGTCCGTTTGATTAGCTAATGGGTAGCAGTAGTGTTTGACTCCCCATGAAGTTGCTGCCTAAGCTACTGGTGACAATTGCCCAGCTGCTTACCGATTTGCTAGGTCCAAACAAGAGCTGATTGAGGAAGCTTGTGACAGTTTGGTTGTGGCCCAGCAAAGAATGATAAAGTATGCAAATTGGGAAAGGAAGGAAGTTGAATATGCAGTCAATGAGATGGTGCTATCAAAGCTTACTCCAAAGATTATGAAGAAGATTTCTGCAAAGGCTGTGCATCGTGGCTTGGTTCCAAAATATGATGGTCCTTTCGAAGTTCTACAAAAAGTTAGGAGTGTTGAGTATAAGCTGAAGTTGCCGGATCGGTTGAAGGTCCACCCAACCTTCCATGTTAGCTATCTGAAGAAGTTCCATTCTGATGAAGATGACCCTGAAAGGGTCTAGCTAACTCGGGCCCCTCCTGTCATTTGCAAATAGTTCGAGAAGGAAGTTCAGACTATACTTTCCCATGAGACTTTGGGGCAGAGCAAGAAAAATCGGAGGACAAAATTTTTAGTGCATTGGAAAGGGGAATACTCATTAGATGCTGAATGGGTAGCGGAAAAAGACCTATAGCAATTTGAGAAAGAGATTGCAGATTATTGGAAGAAGCAAGCTGAGTTAATGAGAGCATCAACATCTCAAAGTGGGGGAGGTGTTACAGACGTAATTCAGTTGGCCGGCGGTGACATCATTCACCGACAGCCGACGTCACATTCTGTTAGATGTTAACGGTTGGGACTTAGTGGCATTTTGAATGATCTTTGAAGGGTGTCTCAGTGGGGCTGAGTAGTTCATGGGTTGTGTTCTGGGAAGGTGGCTCGTTTTTATACACCTTGACCCCTTGGCTGTCACTTTTGAGTTTTCAGATTTCCCATAACTGTTAGACGATGATACTTGGCTCGACGGTTAGTGCCAAGGGGGACCAATGTGGCTTGGTGCTTTTGGGGGATCATCGTTGCTGAATGTGACCAAGTGTTGAACACTTGTGGGGCTTAGCTTGTTCGGAATGAGTTGGCTCAGGCTGGTTCGGGGTGGTGCGATCAGGGGGTGCAATGCGATGCTGCACAGCTCAGCGCATTATGCGGACTTGGCTTGGACCATGCACGATGCATGGCTAAGGCTCGACGGTTGCAAAGTTTGCTGGCGCTGGGGGTGAAGCATGTGCCACGTGCCACACGTCGCCCACATCCACGATTCAAGGGCCGTTGTGTCAGTCGTGTGCCTAGCAGTTGGGGGTTGTCCTTTGCGAAAAGCTTTGTTTGTATATAAGCTCAATGGCTAAGGCAGTTAGGCTAGAGAGAGCTTGCCAGAATATTGCTTAGCACAGTTTTGTATTCTTTCCTTGGTTGCAAGAAATAGCTAATGTTGGCCATTGGCCGTAACTATGTGTGGGCTTTAAATTTCTTAAATATCCTACTAAGTCCTTGGAGGTACAAAATAATTAGAAGAACCGCAAGTATACGGTGCTGCAAGCAAGTAATACCGTTGCAAGCATGGACCGATCCCGCAAGGACTTAGCAAAATGTGATAGCGAATTCAAATGAAACAACTGTCACTTGATTTCAAATATTTGTTTTAATGTTGTTTTGAAAATTAAAGAAAACAATAAAGCAAATAAAGATTGAATTAGATTCTATTGACAAAGTTGGGTTGGGGCTAAAGCTCAATCTACAAATTTGAATTTCATGCTAGTTTTAAACTTGTGTGTGAGTAATGGGCTAGTAATTAATGTAAGCAGTAAGCTAATTTATACCTAAGCACAACCAAGTTATTTAGAATATCCCAATTGCCTCATTTACTTATGTTCTCATGGTAAATTTTGGGATTTGGGTCATTAATTTCGATTGTCTTTTAGCTTCCTTAGTACTGGTAGTATATTCTTATCCAATGGATACTAAGTTTAATAGTGGTCCATGTTTGTCAGAGGTTCATTCAAGACTTCTATTAAACACCTAGAGTGCAACTAGGTTTGCAAATCCTAGATTTCACCATGACTCCTAAATACACCAATAGAAACATTAATACAACAATAAATTCATTTTCATACACACAGGTTTAACCAACAATCAATAGTTAGATATCATTTTAGCCCATTCCTCAGGAATATAGCTACTAAATAAACTAATTATCACAAAACCATAAAATTTATGAAACATAAGTAAATAAGGGAAAGGAAGATAAAACCATTCATGGGTTAAGCTCCCTTTCATCAAGAATCCAATTCCAATCCAAAGCTCCAACCTTCTTCACAAAATAGCAAGAAAATAGAAGACTTACTTGTAAAATCTATACTAACCTAAGACAGAGATAGTGAATATTTTCTATCTACCTCAAACTAAAAGTGTAGGATCCTCAAAATCTAAATGAAAATGAAGATTTTATACTTCATAGGAAAGGGGATCAAAGATTCAAGAAAAAAATGTCATTAAGGGCCTCCTTAGTAATAAAATGAAGTTCAGCCAAAATTGTTGGATGTTGAGCTACTGAAGCAGCAGCTGTGGAACTAGAGTGCGACTTTCGGATGCATCATTTTTTTTTCCAGAATTCATATCCACCTTTTAGACCTGTTTTTGAGCATTGGGAAGTCGGAACTGGGAAAAGTTGTCTTCATGAAAATTGTAGATCGTTCTTTAACCTTTCCATAGCATCAAGAATCACCTAATTTGAAGTTGTGTAGCTCAAGTTATGATCTTTTAAAGTTTGCAGATCCTTCATTTTCTTCTCACCTTCTTTTCTTCTCTTTTTCTCCAATTCTCATCAACCTTTCTCCAAATGGTCTCTAACATGAAAACACACAATTCAACATCAAATCTCATTATTTAGATACATTAATGGTCCAATTAAGGGTAGAAAAGTGTACTCAAAATACCAGGGCCGGCCTCGCACGTGCTCGATCAGGGCCTCCAATTTTATAGGGCCCCAATTTTGTTAAAAATTAATTTTTTTAAAGAGATATTATTTAAAATTGATATTTTTAAAGAGACAATAATTCTATTTTTAAAATAGACATGCAGAAATATCGTCTATTAAAAAAAGTAGCGCATGTAATATAAAAACTAAAACCTATTTATAAACATAATAAGAAAACAAAGTTTGACGTATAAAATAAAACTTACCAAATTTAAAGGTAGAAGTAGTGCCTTTTTAAAAAAGTAGCATGTATAATATTAAAAGTCGTACCTATTTCTAAAAGATAAATTAATAATAGTAATAATAAAATTCACTATAAATAGTGCATGTAAAGTAAAATGTACCAAATTTAAGGGTGGAAGTGGCATCTCTATCTTTTTTTTTCTTTTTTGTAACGTAAAGTAGTGTCTCTTTAAAAATATAATATATGTAATCTAAAAAGTAGTGTCTATTTCTAAAAATTTATAATAATATTAGTAGTAATAAGAAGTTTTTTATTTTTAAGACTACAAGTAGTGTATGTAAGATAAAAAGTAGTACATATTTATAAAATAATAATAATAATAATAATAATTTCAATTTTAATGTTATAAACACTGCTTGTAAAATAAAAGGTATGGTTTATTTCTATAAAAAAAAAATATATATATATATATATAATGATGACGTAGTGTTGGTCACGTTTACACACAATGTAGTCTCATATCGAACACCCAAACCGTTATATGAATGACTCTTATATTGATAATTCTATTTTACATTTACGATAATACAAAATGGCCCAAATTTATATTATTGAACATGACCCTTATTTATGTAGGAACAGCCTTGCAAAATACTCTCATCACTTGAGTGGTAAACCTCCGTCGGGAGTTGACGGTGGCCGTCGAAAATTGAAAAATTCGGTGACAATAAGTAATATGTTGAACTGGTTGTTTGCATTTTTCACCCAAGGATTTATGAATCCTTATGAATGGAAAATGTTTATTGCACATATTATGTGCAGGAAAATATGCACATAAAGTAGTTTATGTGGGCCAATCAAATGTTATTTTATAAAATTATCCTTATTGTATTATACTTATTTATTTTGTCTTCCTCCCTCCTCTCTCATCTCTCCTGCAATCAATTTTTTTCAAAATCTCCTCTACCATTATTTGTTTTACAACTTAGTTTTCTTCTTCCTACACTAATTAAATTTTTTTCTTTCAGTCTTGACTTTCTCTAATATTTTTTTAGCTTTAGAAATTGCATATGTGAAACCCATTTCACTACAAAACAAATCATCTAATTTTTTCTCTTAATTTTGGATTCTAATTTATTCATTTTTCTCATAATAATAATAATAATAATTTTATTATGAAAAAAAAAATTTAATGAATAAATTTTAATGGCGAAAAATATAAAGGTTAAGTTCTCTTTTGTGTTTGGCGAAAAAGAAAGTAAGAAAAAAAATTATTATTATTATTATTTTAAAAAATTGACTAAATAAGAATACTAAATATTAAGTTTAATGGGTTTTAAAATGCTTAATAGTGAAAATGATAGGGTAATTTTTTTATTTTTAAAAGAGTTGTCAAAAATAAAAATACCAAAATTAAATTAGTTAAAAGAAAAATATTTAAGAAAAAGGAAAAACAGAAAAAGAAAAAGAAAAAAAAAAAGAAGAGCAGACGGGGTAAAGAGGAGAAAGCAAAATGTCATAATACAATAAAGATATTTTTGTAAAATAATATTTGAGTGACCACATAAAACACTTTATGTATACACATAATATATGCATTTAACAACATCCTGAATGAATTATATATGCAAGGGATGAGTTTCCGCATTTTTCCAAACCCCCAATGATTGGAAGATTGAATTCCCAGAACACATCTCCAAATCCTATTTTCATTAGCGACGGAATGAAAGGCCTTCCTGGCTGTTCTTAAATGCTATATGAACGTACTGCAAACTAACCACATCCGCCTGTAGGGATGGAGTAATTGCGCAGTTGAAAATTGCTGAATGGTTTATCTGAATTTAAGGTTCCCTAATTATAATTTAGAATTGATAATTTTCCTGCCTAAAAGTTTCGGCAATAAAGGAAATTTGTATATTTTCATCCAGCGGCGCACTTAATGGATCCAGATCCCATTCTTGGGCTAGCTGCATCGGCACAGTGATAATTAATAACTGTATTGATAAAAGTAATCTGTTAATTAAAGACGATGTGCTGGACCAACTCAGATAAGCATTTAATTTGCAGCGTATTTTACTCCCCTTATGCAGATTAGAGTTTTGTTGAAGATTTTGTCAAAGATATGATGCGTTAAAGCTGAATTAGAGTTTTTTTTATTTTTATTTTTTTTATCGTAGTGGGTTGACATAAATTAAAGCCATTTCTTAATCAATCATGTGGTGAACAAAACAATAATAAGTTGTACATATCTATGGATGAAAGCTTAAGCTGGCTGCAACCTGAAAGCCTATATAAAGACATCCAAACTTAGGCTATTCCGCACAGCAACATAAGCACGAAGTACTTAAACTTCCATCGATCTAAAGTACTTAGCAAATGGCGTCGGTTGGTTTTGCAATGGCGCCTATCCTTTTGGCAGCAGCACTACTGCTACTCCTAAATCTCAATGTAGCAATATTGCCTGTGAAGGCGGGTAAGTCATTTTGAACCTTTGAAAATAAGGTTTGAATTAATTACTTTTTTTGAACTGCATGTGGTAAATATGTATTTAACTTTTCATTAGTTCAAATTCAAAACATAATTTTAACCAAACTGCATTTTACAACGAGACTCCACCATGTTTTTCTGTCTAAATTAACCATGATTTGAAATGACTTATCAGCGCCGCAGGAATGTTGCCATGATTGCGTGCCTTCATTCCAGAAGTGCTTAGAGAGATGTCCGGCGGCGGATACTGGGGTTCTTTATGACAACTGCGAGGCCAAATGCGAAACGGAACGAACGTCTTGTGATTTTAGCTGCTTTAAATGTGCCTGGAGCCCTGCGACTGCGCCTGCTCCTCATGCTGGAGCTGATCAGCCCTAGCCACCAAGAACTTGATGAATGAAGAAGGGGCTACTTAGTTATCTTGTTTTAGTATAAGTTTCAAAATTCCATCTCATTAATAATTGCATTTTCATCTTGCTTTAATTTGTTGGGTAAATTAAATTTACCTCCCCCGCAAGGTTTATGAAAACTACCAATATCTCCTGAGGTTTCATGAAACTACCAACACTCCACTTGACTGAGTAATAATATAATAATTATCCCTTTCTGGCTTTATAAAATTTCATTTTCCCCTTTGTAAGTCAAAAAAGTGAACTCAAAACTCAAGCTTTTTTATTTTAATTTTTATAACTAGGCAAAACAGTCTCCCGTCAGGTCTTATCACAGTTCGAAATGTGATACTTTCACTATTAAAATATTATATATGCAATATTTATTAGAAGGAAAGTGATACGTGTCGAACCATTTGGCAGGTTGAATATAAATTTTCTTCAAAATTTGAACGTCCAAAAGGTGTTGATAATTTCATGAAACCCAAATGATGAGTTGATAGTTTTCACAAATTTTGAGGGAGGTAAATGTAATTTATCCTAATTTGTTTCTCACAATCAATTTCCTTGCATGCTCTTAGGGGTGAGCAAATGTGATACCCGGCCCGACCCGACCCGGAACCGACCCGACCCGTCGGTTTTGGGTCGGATCAGGTATAGACCCGGCCGGGACGGGTCGGGTTCTGGGCCGGGTTTTTTTTTTTTTTCCGTCTCCAATGAAAAAATTTTAAAATTATATTATTTTTGCTTAAGATGAGATCATTTGAACACATGACCTAAGTTCAACAATTGCCTTTAAGGTAAACTGATTAGTCACTTCTTCTACTTTTTGTTTTGTTATATTATCTTATTATCTTTATTATATTACATGTTTATTTATATATTAATCTCATATATCAATTCTTTACACTACATATATTATAATAATTTTTTTTAAAACAATATACATTATAATACTATATAAACTAATGGTAAAATTTACATTTTGTGTTATTTTTCTCTTTACTGTTTGTACATTTATATTACTATTTAAAAAAAATATTGTAATAAAAAAAAATAATATAATTTTACTTATTTAAGATATCAATTTTCAATTGATATGCATAGTATTTAAATTTGAAATAATATATAAATTTACGAAATAAAATATTATTTATTTTTTATATAAAAATTAATGTTGTTTAGATTGTGAAATACATGTGTGATGTAATTTAAATCATTAATATAATTGAAAAGATATTAAATAATTTATAGTTTAATGTTGTATAATATAATAATAAGAAAAAATAGCACACCAAAGAGTTGCTGGAGTGGTTAATTAGCTTTCCTTAAGATTGGTTTGCCAACCTTAGGTTGTGTGTTCGAATCCTGACTTATGCCAATGAGCATTATAATTTTACATGTTTTAAGTTTAGAAAACCCAAAATTAGATGGAGAACCGAACCGGACCCACCGGTCTGAGCCGGAATCGGACCCACAGCTATGAAAAAAAAATAAAAATTGAGAGGGAACCGAACTGGATCCACGGGTTTGACCCGGAACCGACCCAAAAAAAAACCCGACGCGCAGTTATGGAAAGAAAAAAAAAAAAGAAAAAATTTGAGAGGGAACCGAACCGGACCCGCGAGTTTGACGCTGAACCGACCCGCAGTTATGGAAAGAAAAAAAATTTTTGAGAGGGAACCGACCTGACCCGACCCGCGGGTTTGACCCGGAACCGACCCGGAAAAACCCGACCGAGTCGGGTTTTTCCGGGTCGGTTCCGGGTCAAACCCGCGGGTCGGGTCACCCCTAATGCTCTTGTCCTCATGTAATCCATTTCTCCATCCTTTCATCCAGTCGGGTTTTTCCGGGTCGGTTCCGGGTCAAACCCGCGGGTCGGGTCACCCCTAATGCTCTTGTCCTCATGTAATCCATTTCTCCATCCTTTCATCCAGTCGGGTTTTAATTTAATTTCTTTCTTGTTATTTTCAATTTCATCGGTTTATATGCCTGCCTCTCAACATTAAATAAAATAATTTCAGGGGCTAGTTTAAAAAAATAGAATTTTGTTGCTCATTGAAATAAATGTATTTAACAATTAAAATTTTAAATTCACAACTGTGAAAGAGATAAAAATGTATAAATACACATAATTATTTTGTTGGTTAACATTTGAATGAAATATAATTGGTTGTAATTTTTGTTACGATACTTTCATTTCGTTTAGTTTTTTGCCACGTTATTTTCAAAATCATAAAAACTTGGTCACTAACTTTCAAAAGTGCACATTTTTAGTCCCTTTGTCAAACTTCACTGTTAATTTACTAACGGACCAATTTTTTGTAAGGTCTTTATTTTTCCAAACCAATAACTTCATCTTCCTCCCCAATTATTTATCTTGTTCAGATGCATGATACAACCCCACTTCCACCTCTCCCATTTAGGCAATTACTCCGAGAATCTAGTACCTAGGGTGGGGTCAGTGACGGCCCAAGCTCCGAGGGCCCCCACCCTAGGTCAGCCTGTGGGTGACATTCACACTTTAACTTTTCACGTTTACTTGTTCTTGTTCCTTTTCATTAGAAGAAAACCTTAATGGTACATCCCGTGAGACCTCGTATTTTTAACCTAAAATTAATATTAAGGTAATATATTATCTTATAATAATATCTTTTAATTTCAATATGTTCAATTAAGTTCTGATATCCTATCAAAAATAAAATTGAGTTTGAGAATGCATTGAAATGTATATATTAAGGTTTAAATTGGGAGACAAAGAAGATAAATATGGAAAAAGAGAGTTCAAAATAGAAAGGATCGACTATATATTGTCGATTTAATATAGGCTACGGCAAATCTCTGAAATTATTAAAAATTTGGAACAAAAGAAACATAGGCTATTGCCCAATTAAAATGATTATAGCTGATTTTCACCAACTCAAAAATTTGAAATATTCAAACAGCCACAAGATTCTGCCATTGCCAAATTAATTACGGTTATTGCTGAATTTTATAAGGCTTGATGAAATTCAGATCGGTTATTGCCGATCTAGATAAGTCGACCCAACAACCACTGCGTCCACCCCTCATGTGTCCAGGCCAAACGAAGAAGATGAAAAAGACCAGATCCAGGTCTACTGTTCTTTCTGTTGTTGTTGTTGTTTTTTTTTTTTTTTTTTTTTTTAACTCTTAAGTAAAATGGAAGTAAAAAAAAAAAGAAAAACAGATTTAACACACTCTAGGCATTATATAATGATAAAACCCTTTCCCTTCACTTGGGTCTTGGCCATTTTGGTCCATTTCGTTTCTTTCTTTTTCTCCAGCAAAAAAAACTACTGGTAATATTACTCTACCTAAGCTCAACTGCCCATTTTTCCTTTTTTTTCTTTTTCTTCTTTAATATTTGTAATATTTAAAGTCTTTATATATATTTTTCTAATAATTTATTATTTATTACTAAATATCTGTGAGATGCTAACTAATAATGTGGTTGTCATTGAATGTTTATTTTGAAATTGTAATTCTCTAATTATCATTGTAAAGTAAATGAATGATTCATTTGTAAATATGTGTATATATTTATATTTTTATAATTATGGTTATGAATTCTATATTTAATAAATTTATAAACATTTATTCAATGACAAGAAAAAAAAATTGTATTAGTGAGTCTCGCCCCGCCTCGTATTTTGTTCTGGTACCATCTCTATATGTTTGATCAGCTATTTTGAAAATTTTGTGAAATATTTTGATATTTGGAAAGACCAATTGTGCTTACTTCCCCAGATATCATATGTTTATGTGAAGCACATGTACTTTATTTGTGCAGTAAAAGTTGTGTTTGTGCATATGTGAGTCTAGATCTAAAATATGGTGCGGTTTGGATTCGCAAACCAGTAGTGGGCTTGGTCATTAAATCTTACTATTCATAATCTCGAGATTATTTATGTGAATGTGGGATTGAAATGCATTGTGAACATTGTGTGGGCGTGATTGATGAGATGATACGATTCAGTATTTGAAGTTGATTGGTCAGTTCATTCACTGTTCATATAAGAACTTTTGACCAGGGCAGAGGGAAGGGGGGGGGGGGGGGTGTGGGCTTTAGACCCCAAACTCCCCTGTAAACCCAATATATATATATATATATATATATATTTATTTTTTGGGTAGTAGGTCTATTGGACCACCCTAATATATATGGTGTGCCTAAAAGTAGACAGGATATTGAGCCTAGCCCGCTAAGGTAATAAAAAGCCCAAAAGAAATAAAAGCCCATGACAAAAATGGTTTAGGTCGGAGGGAGGTTTAAACCGAGCCAAAGGACTTTTCGGAATAACCCAAAATAGATAAGGGGCCAAGTATTAAAAAGGAGACAAGAAGTTAGGCTATTATCAGGGGCGGGAATCGTGGATAGCGGGTTAAAGGGATAATCAAATCCGGGTCACAGTTATAAATAGGGCAAGAGGATAAAGGGACATTTATGGATCGTTACCAGTACCGACTGTGAAAAAGAGAGACACTTAAAAGGACGTCATCAATATAGAGGCAAATAAGGAAGGCATTAAAAGCTGAATCCCACCAAAAGTGCAATGGGCAAGAAGGCAAGGTGAGGCTATATATACATCCTGAGTAGAGTAAAAAGGTACGCAATTCTTTACCACTTTATGCACTCTATCAATACACTTGTTTCTTATACTTTGCTAACTTGAGCGTCGGAGTGGAACATGGGTGATGTCCCCACTTGTTTATTACTTCTTCGTCCAGATCTATTCTCATAGGGCGAAGGCCGAGCCATACCTCCTACAGTCCGAGCCATACCACGAAGAGTCGAAGGTATTCATATCCACGGCATTTTGTGTCACATCAACTGGTGCCGTCTGTGGGGATCAATTTGATTGGTCTCTTCATCAAATTTTCTTCACAAAACAAAGAAATTTGTTGAAACCATGGCGCAAGATGCCCTAGGATATGGAAATGCAGATGTATCCATTACTTTACCTGAGAGTGTTGCTAGTTCCGTTGCTGCAACTTTACTTACCACCAATACTTATGTTGTTACTACAGCTCCCGATATCACCACCCCTACTCCTACCGTAGTTTCCGCAGTACCCTCCCCCAGAGTGATGACTCCCCAACAGGAGCAAGAGGAACACGCTAAATGCTATTAATTGTTCCCGTTTCTAGCTCATTTCACCCCGCAGTTAGGGGCCTCTTTTGGCCTCCCTGTTACCACTATCGCGTCTTCTTGCCCTGAGATCATCAATATTATCGAGGATCCTCCTACGTTATAGGTAGATCATTCTGCTAGTTTGCCTTTAACATCATACGTATCAACTGCAGGGGTATTTCTACTACCATCGAAGGTATGCCACTCTCGTTTTTACCTTTCCCGCCTGGTTTCGTCACTAGATCGGTTGTCCCGCCTTATATGGGGCAGGAGGTAACTTCTCTAGCCTTGTCTCTCCAGGGGGACGGGTATCCTGGTTTCCCCGGATCTCGTCTTCCAGTTCCAAGTTATCTCCCGGTGTCGTCTGAGGCACCCCCAGTTTACACCACCATTTAACACAGCCAAATCCCACTCGGCTTATCGATTCATCCAAGGTTTGTCGGCGCTCAACCGGGCGGATACCAATCTGGGCCATCGCAGTTTATTCCTTTTTCATAGGGAGTAGGGGGTGCAGATCAATTTCAGCATTATGGAGTGGGAACCAGTATCCACCATTGGTAAATCCAGGATACTATACCGGGAAAAGGGGGGGGGGGTGGTTATCCAGGCAAAAGGTTTCGTACAGTATATGAAGGGTCGCTTGTGAGCTTTCCGGGGTATCCACAGTATGGGGGGCCTTACATGGTTCCAGTTATGCCCATCATGGCCGAGTAGGCCCTATTTCTAGAGTGTCACCCCTGTTCAGTCCACGGATACAAGGGGAACCATTTATGCCAGCGTACAAAGTTATAGGTAAGGCAGATAAATACGATGGTACTACCGATCCTACGGCTCACTGGATGCAATGCATGAGTGTAATGGATGTAGCCAATCTATCTGGTGTAAATCGATGCAAGACATTCCACCTTACTTTGAAGGGCCATGCTACTAAATGGTACTATTCTTTACCTCACAATTCTATTCATTCCTTGGATCAGTTTGGTGATTTGTCTCTAGCCAATTTTATGGGTAACAAAATTTTGTCTAAGCCAATTTCCCATCTTATGAATATCACCCAACGGGTAGGGGAAGGGTTACCAGCCAATATAGATAGATTTAATGTGGAATCTAGACAATGTCATAAAAATGATGATAAAACTATGATGGGGTCCTTTATGAATGGGTTAAGGTCAGGGCCTTTTGCCACGGAGTTAGCTATTAGGCCTCCGTTTACATATTTAGACATGATGGTTACTGCCACTAACTTTGCTATGGTCGAAAC
The DNA here is from genome assembly GCA_016801395.1 of Leptodermis oblonga. Taxonomy (NCBI): domain Eukaryota; kingdom Viridiplantae; phylum Streptophyta; class Magnoliopsida; order Gentianales; family Rubiaceae; genus Leptodermis; species Leptodermis oblonga. Next base: position 29,961,905 of record CM028751.1, read on the forward strand.
CACAGATGCAATTAGGAGGGAATGAGAAAATGAACTTTCAGATAATCATAATAAACGAAAAGCTTCTTCTCCAATCCCACCTTCGGGTGGGGGTAAAAGGCAAAATTTTATTGGTGCTACTGATACCGGGCCTAGAACCGAGACGGGTGGTCGTTCTTTTCAGCTGATGGAGCCTTTTTCAGCTCCCCGGGCCAATATTCACACTGTCATTCAGCATTAAGGGCTACTACCTCTCGCTCGACCTATACAAGGACCCATTGACCGACTAAACCCTAAGAGGTATTGTAATTATCACAAGCACATTGGCCATGATATTAATTCCTGTAGGGATCTGGCTGTGGAAATTTCCAAGCACATTCATGCTGGAAAGTTACCACAATACTCTCAAGTGGGACCCCTTCCTAAGCCCTCGAGTCAAGTTGATCGCAGTAAGTCGGTCCTTTGCTACTAGTGCGGGGAGCCCGGTCACTTTGCCGGGATTGTTCTCAACCCGACCCCCGTAGGTCTCAGGTAAATACTGGTTCGGATCCCGTCATTACGGGGTGATGAGGGCATCCCTAGTCCATCGACAAGTTCACAGACAAGTGAACCCAGAGAAGCTGAGGAGGTTCGGGTTTTACACCGAGGCCCAACAATGCTTCAGGATCCAAGTCCATATCAAAGGAATCCACTTGTAGATATCATTGGGCCAATGAAACGGAGCAGAGCAAGAAGAGTTCGTGAAGATCTCAACAATCTTGTACAAGCTTGCAGACAAGATGCTCAATTGATAGTAGAAGCCAACACCTTGGAAAATAAAGCCGGAAAGGTTCAAATTGAAACTCTCCTTACAATCTGTGAAGAATAGGCGCAATTCACCATTCCACAATAAAGAGAAGGTTGTTTCTTGAAGTTCTTGAAGACACCAGAAGGTTCTTGGACTTTAAAGAGACGTTTCTTGAAGTTCTTGATTTTCTTGAAAATCTTGAATTTTATATTTTTGCAGAATCTTGCAGAATCTTGAAAATCTTGATTCCGAAATGATTTTGGGAGATTCCAGAATATTCCGGAAGCTCCCAACACCATTCCACCATGCGCCATCAACAAACAGGCCGAACTTCCATAGAGTCCAGTCCACATCACCAACTTCGGCCAGCCCATCAAGAAGCCCACACGCAAGATCTACTCCATTAGGATTTGCGAAATTAAGGGTTGGGGGAAAATAAGGGTTTATGCATGTTTCCTATTTTGTCCTTAGTTGTTAGTTTCCAAAAAGGATCCTTTCTTGATCTCCTTTTTGGAATAGGATTTCCAATTCTTTTCCTTCTTAAAATCCACTTGTAAATTCGGCTACCCTTATCCTTAAGGTAACCGAATTTCCTTTTTCTTTTACCATTACCTACTTCTTTCAGGTTTTAGTATTGTAAAGGAAATCAATCTCTTGATTGGTTTCCAATTCTAATTTTTTTCCTACTTCTTTTAGGGTAGAATTTCGGCTGCCCTATTCTCTATATATAGGCAATTGAACACCATAATAAAATTAAGTATTCATATCTTTAAACTATTAGTTTGAGTACTCTCCCTTTATTGCTTTATGTATTTTGCATGCTTGTGATTTATATATTGCATGAAACTTAGTTTAAGGTTATTTGCTCTACCTAATTAATTTCGCATATTTCACCTCTTATCTTACTTGGTTCAAATTCTTTAAGTAAATTATCTTAGGTTAGTTTATTTTTGTTATCTGGATTTCGGGTAAGTTAAGAGTTTATACGAGCTACACCGCTTAATCAGACTTTCCTTGGCAATTCATCCGCATGTGTACCTTGGTCCACATCAATTGGTATCAGAGCCTTGGCTAGTTTCGTGGCTGGAGGAGGTTGAAGTAACCCAACCAAATCTTTATCAGGTATTTTCTAATCCTTGTTAGTCTTGCTTGTCTTGAAATTTTTGGAATGAGAACGCATCTTCTTGGGGGAAATTTTTTTTCTTTCAAGCTCTGAATTTCGGTTTTGTTGGTACTGTTTTAGCCTATCTTACAATCAAAATTCCCTAGAAAAATTGAACCAAATTTTGAAGTACTGAAAAACGCAACTTAGGGTTTTAAAATTGCCTTCTTTTTGTGAAAAGTTTGTACTGTTTTGGGGCTGTTTTTCTTAAATTACAATCTGGAATTCCTTGATGAAAAACTGAATTAAATTCTGAACTTTAAAAATAAATTAGGGTTCAGGTTTTGGCTTAGCTAGGGTTTCGGTTTGTTTGGTTGAAATTGGGTCGCCGTTTGCTTTGTGACATTTGGGTTTGAGAGACACTCTTTTGTTGCTATTTTTGCGACTTTTGCTGGGTTTTGCGACTGTTTTATAATCCTCTTGTGCAATTTTTGTTAAAGTTGATGAGTTTTGCAGCTGATGTTAAGTAGCTCACCTTATTTGCACGTTGTGATTTTCCTGCACTAGTTTCAGATACCTTGTTTTGAATTCTTGAAAATACATTGAATTCTTGATTTTGTGTCCTTGTGCTGCTGAATTTATCTCTGAGAATTGGTTAGTGAGTCAAACTTGAACTTTGCTGACCCTAGGACCTTTTCTTAAAATCGCAAAATTGGTGTTTTTTTTTTGTGTGGCACCTATTGAGTGAGGATTGTTTTCTCCACGGTTTAAGGTGTACTTGCAAAGTTGACAGTGTTCGTTTTCGACACTACTCCCCATAGTACTACACTTTACAACCAAAGAGGACGCTTTTCTTCATTGGGAATCTTCTTCGTTTTTTTAGTGTGCTTGCAAAGTTGATAGTGTTCGATTATCGCCACTACTCCCCATAGTACCACACTGGAATTTTGAGGATTTTTTCCGCCACTGGGGGTTTTAAAATTCGTAATTGGGTTTATCTGCATATTGAGGGAATTGATAATTTGCTGGAATTGGTTTCTTTGATTATCTATCGGGTAGGTGATCTCTTCTTTGGTTAGTTTTAGGACTTTCTTAAAGTTGTTCAACTCTGCTTATTTCTTGATTCTGTTTAATTCTTGAATTACCCTGCTTTCAACTGCTAGTTGTATCTTTTCAAGCTAGCTAAACGTTTACTCTTGAATTATAGTTTGGATTTTGTCATCGTGCACACCCATCTTTTCTGAAATTTGAGGGCTTCACCCCGAAATTTCCTTATTGTGTACCTCTTATCTGAATTATATTACAAATATCATTTGCGAAAAGATTTTTCAACTCCAAAATAGAACTAAGTATCTATTTTCAAAAATTTTTGCTTTTTCCTTAAGTATCATTGCTGTGTGTGAATTGCTATTTGCCTTATACATTTGTCAATACCGGGAGGTAGAGTGAAAAAAGGCTTGAGTGAACATACTATAAGGGCACCACCCTAGAGTGAAACACTGGTTTGTGTGTAGCTGTTAGGTGGGATACAGTTGGGGGACAAAGGGGTAAGGTTACTACTCATTTTTCCTTGTTCTTAGCAAAAAAAATTTTGCTCTTCACCAACGTCAGGTGGTGCTTCCGTTCCTGTTGGGAATGAGCAATTACTGGCTGCAATAGCGCAACTCTCTGCGCAATTTGCTACCCTCATAGAGGAGGTCGCTGACATGAAGGCCGACCGGGAACAAAGGCGTGCAGAGTCAGAGGAGGACATTCCTGCCAACGACAACAATGCCTTTGCCAAGGCTTTTGAGGGTCTCAGCCAATGCAAAACGACTGTACCACCCTTCTCCGGCGGTACAAATCCGGAGGATTACTTAGACTGGGAGATAAAGATGGAGCGCATCTTCGAGCTTCATTTGATCCCAGAACACAAGAAGGTCCCACTCGCGGTGGTAAATTTCACGGACTATGCCCTGGTATGGTGGAATCAAGAGATGGACCAACGCCGGAATACGCGTCCCATGCGGGCCCGTGCTCCGCCTCTAACTTGGTATGATTTGACTACTTCCATGCGTAGAACTTTTGTTCTTGATTATTATTTTAGAGAATTGTATAGAAAATTACATACTCTTGTACAAGGACCTTTATCTGTAGACGCATATTATAGAAAGTTAGAGATGACCAAAATTAGGGAAAATGTACAAGAAGACGAGGCTGCTTCAATGGCTCGTTTTCTTAATGGCCTAAACAGGGGAATAGCTTTAGCCATTGAACTTCAGAATGCAACCACTTTGACGGACATGTTGCACAAAGCTCGGGTCATAGATGAATACCTGAAGACAGTTCCTCCCATCAGGACGCCTGCCAGCGCCCCACAGGCTTGGAGAAAAAATCTGATTTACTAGCCACCCGCCAAGAAGCCGTTTACGTCAGAATGGAAGGCTATCGTCCCCGCCGCCACCCCATCTTCATCCCAATCCAAGACGCCATCAACACCGCGGCAATCAATAAGCAATGTCACTTGCCACAAATGCTCCGGCCGTGGCCACTACATGCGCGATTGTCCTAACATCCGGAAGGTATTATTGGGGCAGGATGGTGAGTACATTTCCGAAAAGGATGAAGATGAACAAACCGTTAACACTTTATCGGAGTTAACTGACAGCGCTAAGTCTGAATAGGTCGAACAATTTGAGTTCATCGAAGAAGATCCCAATCAGAACTTAGTTACTCGCACCTTGACTATAGCTGCTGTCCAAAATACGTCTCAACGGACAAACATCTTCCACGCCAGGGCTAAGGTCAATGGGAAGTTGTGTGTTCTGATCGTTGATGGAGGGAGTTGCACAAATGTGGCCAGTGAATATATGGTCGAAAAGCTGAAGCTCCCTATACTCAACCATCCACGTCCTTATCGGCTCCAATGGCTCGACAACAGCTCAGACGGCTATATAGTCATAAAGCAGGTAAGCGTACCATACGCTATCGGGAAGTTCGAATCTACTGTTTTATGCGATGTGCTTCCAATGGAGGCTTGTCACATTCTGCTCGGACGCCTATGGCTCTTCGACTTGAAGGCAACTCATGATGGGGTCGCCAACACTTACTCGGTTTGCCAGGAGGGCAAGATCCACACGTTCCTACCTGTGCCACCTACTGAAGTGCGTTCATAATCAATTAGGATGAAGGATGCCCTCACCAAATAGGAAGCTGGAAAGCGCCTGAACAAGGGGAAAGGGAAAGAACATGTAAAGGGTAGTAAGGCGAACTCTGATAAGCCTAATTAGGAAGAAGTTAGAAGTAGCTTTTTCGCTACAGTGGGAGAGGTAGAACAGGTGTTAAATGACAAAGGTTATGTACTAGTTTTAGTATGTAAAGATACCTATGCTAACCCTGACGATATCCCTCGGGATATTCCTATGAAAGTTGATTATTTGTTGCAGGAATACAACGATGTCTTTCCATGAGAGCTGCAGCAAGGATTGCCGCCTTTACATGGGATTGAACATTAAATCGACTTCATACCTGGTGCCTCTATTCCAAATCGACCTGCCTACAAAGCAAATCCAGAGGAAACAAAGGAGTTACAGAAGCAGATCGACAAGCTTTTGGCTAACGGTCAGGTAAGGGAATCACTTAGTCCTTGTGCTGTACCTGTAATTCTTGTCCCTAAGAAAGATGGTACATGGAGAATGTGTGTTGATTGTAGAGCTGTTAATAAGATAACAATCAAGTATAGGCATCCTATTCCTAGGCTTGATGACATGTTAGAGGACTTGTATGGCTCAACGATTTACACTAAAATAGATCTTACACATGGCTATCATCAAATTCACATGAGGGAAAGGGATGAATGGAAAACTGCTTTCAAAACTAAGTTTGGTTTGTATGAGTGGTTAGTAATGCCCTTCGGCCTAACAAATGCACCTAGTACTTTCATGAGATTAATGAATCATGTGCTTAGAAAGTTTATAGGGAAGTTTGTTGTGGTTTATTTTAATGATATCTTAATCTATTCTAGAGACATGAAATCGCATGTAGAATATATTCGCTTGGTGTTGATTGAATTACATGCTAATAAATTGTATGCCAATGTGAAGAAATGTACTTTCTGTGTTGAGGAAGTTGTGTTTCTCAGTTTTGTGGTCTCTAAAGCTAGTGTCAAAGTTGACGACGCCAAGATGACAGCCATTAGGGAGTGGCCTACACCAACAACGGCCGCACAGGTAAGGTCTTTCCATGGTTTGGCTGGCTTTTGCCGACGGTTTGTGAAGGATTTTTCTACCAAAGCAGCACCTCTGAACGAATTGTGCAAGAAGAATGTGCCATTCTTGTGGGGGCAAGCTTAGGAAAACGCCTTTACAGTTCTTAAGCATGATCTCACTCATGCCCCTGTTTTAGCATTACCTGATTTTGATAAAGTTTTTGAACTAATGTGTGATGCATCAGGTATAGGGGTTGGAGCAGTTTTAATGCAAGAAGGTAAGCCAATTGCCTATTTCAGTGAGAAGTTGAAGGGAACTGCCTTAAACTTACGATAAGGAGCTCTACGCAGTGGTCCATGCATTCGAGACTTGGTCATATTATTTAATAGCCAAGGAATTTGTTGTCCAAATTGATCACGAGTCCCTTAAACACTTAAAGGGACAGAGTAAGTTAAATAGACGTCATGCTAAATGGGTTGCTTTTATTGAAACTTTTCCTTACATTATTAAATATAAGAAAGGGAAAGATAACTTAGTTGCTGACGCTCTCTCTCACAGGTATGAAATGGTGGCTATTTTAGATCATTCTTTGCTAGGATTTGCATATCTAAAGGATTTATATACTTCTGATATTGATTTTGCTACTATATATAAAGCATGTGAATCTGGTGCATTCCATAAGTACTATAGACAAGCTGGGTTCTTGTTTAGGGAACATAGGTTATGCATCTCTCGTAGTTCTGCTAGAGAATTACTGGTTTGTGAAGCTCACAATGGGGAACTTATGGGTCATTTTGGTGTTAATAAGACACTTGATGTGTTACAGGAACATTTTTATTGGCCTCATATGTGAAAAGATGTACAGCATGTTTGCACTCGTTGCATTAATTGTTTAAAAGCTAAATCTACATCTAAGCCTCATGGACTTTACACGCCTTTACCTATACCTACTTTACCTTGGACTGACATTTCTATGGATTTTATTCTAGGTCTTCCAAGGACGCAAAGAGGTAATGATTCCTATTTATCGTAGTCGATCGCTTTTCTAAGATGGCTCACTTTATTCCTTGCAGGAAATCAGATGATGCCAAACATGTTGCGAACTTGTTCTTTCAGGGGATAGTTCGACTTCATGGTATTCCGCGCACTATTGTTTCTGATCGAGACGTCAAATTTCTGAGTTACTTTTGGAAGACTTTGTGGTCACGCCTCAGCACAAAACTACTGTTTTCGACTACAAGTCATCCTCAGACGGAAGTCACCAACCGCACCGTTGGCAATCTTCTTCAGGCTTTGATACAGAAGAATCTCAAACGTTGGGAAGAAGTCTTACCGGTTGCAGAGTTTGCCTACAACCGCTCCAAGCACTCCTCGACAGGGTTCTGTCCATTCGAAATTGCCTACGGCTTCACTCCTTTGACGGTTATGGATCTAATCCCTTTGCCGGTAAAGGATTAGGTTAATCTAGACGGCGCCCAGAAGGCTGAAACCGTCAAACGCCTGCATGCCAAGGTTCGGTCAAACTTTGAGAAAACCTACACCAGAGCCGCCGCCCATGCAAACCAACGGCGCAAGGCTATGAACTTTGAACCAGGAGACTGGGTTTGGGTTCACATGAGGAAGGAACGATTCCCTACTGCGAGGAGGACGAAACTCCATCCCCGGGGCGATGGGCTTTTTCAAATCGTGTCCAAGATGAGGCCTAATGCTTACAAGCTTGATTTGCCAGATGAGTATAGTGTTAGGACTTCATTTAATGTTGCTGACTTGTCTCAATTTACTTATGAACAGGATGAAGATTTGAGGTCAAATCCTTTTCAACCGGGAGGGGATGATGAGGGCATCTCAAGTCCATCGACAAGTCCACAGACAAGTGAGTCCAGAGAAGCTGAGGAGGTTCGGGTTCCACACCGAGGCCCAACAACGCTTCAGGATCCAAGTCCATATCAAAGGGATCTACTTGTAGATATCATTGAGCCAATGACGCGGAGCAAAGCAAGAAGAGTTCATGAAAATCTCAACAACCTTGTACAAGCTTGCAGACAAGATGCTCAATTGATAGTAGAAGCCAACGCCTTGGAAAATAAAACCGGAAAGGTTCAAATTGCAACTCTCCTTACAATCCGTGAAGAAGAGGTACAATTCACCATTCCACAATGAAGAGAAGGATGTTTCTTGAAGTTCTTGAAGACACCGAAAGGTTCTTGGACTTTAAAGAGATGTTTCTTGAAGTTCTTGATTTTCTTGAAAATCTTGAATTTTGTATTTTGCAGAATCTTGAAGAATCTTGAAAATCTTGATTCCGAAATGATTCTGGGAGATTCCAGAATATTCCGGAAGCTCCCTACACCATTCCACCATGCGCCATCAACAAACAGGCCGAACTTCCATGGAGTCCAGCCCACATCACCAACTTCGGCCTGCCCATCAAGAAGCCCACACGCAAGGTCTACTCCATTAGGGTTTTCGAAATTAAGGGTTAGGGTGTGGGGGAAAATAAGGGTTTGTGCATGTTTCCTATTTTGCCCTTAGTTGTTAGTTTCCAAAAAGGATCCCTTCTTGATCTCCTTTTTGGAATAGGATTTCCAATTTTTTTCCTTCTTAAAATCCACTTGTAAATTCGGCTGCCCTTATCCTTAAGGTAACTGAATTTCCTTTTTCTTTTACCATTACCTACTTCTTTCAGGTTTTGGTATTGTAAAGGAAATCAATCTCTTGATTGGTTTCCAATTCTAATTCTTTTCCTACTTCTTTTAGGGTAGAATTTTTGCTGCCCTATTCTCTATAAATAGGCAGTCGAACACCATAATAAAATTAAGTATTCATATCTTTAAACTATTAGTTTGAGTACTCTCCCTTTATTGTTTTATGTATTTTGCATGCTTGTGATTTATATATTGCATGAAGCTTAGTTTAATTAGGTTATTTGCTCTACCTAATTAATTTCGCATGTTTCACCTCTTATCTTACTTGGTTCGAATTCTTTAAGTAAATTAGTTTAGGTTAGTTTATTTTTGTTATCTTGATTTCAGGTAAGTTAAGAGTTTATACGAGCTACGCCGCTTAATCAGACTTTCCTTGGCAATTCATCCGCATGTGTACCTTGGTCCACATCACGGGGGGCGTGAATACTATCTCCTAGTTTACTCAAAGTATAGAGTTTAAGCAAAAGCTAAAATTACCTATAGTTTGAGTAAACTAGGAGGCAATTCTTTAGGATAATTTGTAAGGTTTTGGATTCACATTTAATAATCTTAAAGTAGTAAGGGAAACCAAGCAAGTTGCTTGGAATGTGGATGTAGGCTTTACTTGAGGAATGAAAGTTGAACCACATTAAATTGTTTGTGTTTCTTAGTTGTCTTAAATATGTTTTCAAACATCCACTTATCACACAAACACCAAAACCAATTTTACTACTTGGAAAGAATATTTAAAATCAACCCAATTCACCCCTCCATTCTTAGGTTGCTTACTTTAGTTGGTTTTTCAGTACTCTTCTTTGTAAATTATCAAAAACTAAACTCTTTAAAGGTTTAAGTAACTATTATTTGGTTGAAAATTTTATAACTTTTTAAAAATAATCCAAATTACCGTTGATTTCACAGGTCAATTGGTAAGAGGGACCAAAAATGCCAAATGCGAAAGAAGAGGGACCAAAAGTGCTAGTTTGTATAGAAAATAGACTAAAAGTGTAACAAGGGTAAAGAAGAGGGACCAAAAGTGGGTTTTTGTCATTAGTATAATATTCAAAATTACAAAAACATATTTTTGAAAACATGGCAAAGAACATGCCTAAAAAATTAGACTAAATTGGCCTCTCTCCGTTAACGAACCCCACATCACTTGTATGTGCACTCAAACTAAACAGAGCAAAATTAGCCTAATTTTGTAACGTTGAGGGTTTATCTAGACACAAAGTAACGTTATGGACTTATTGAACCACATGATAAAACAGTATGAGCTAAAATCAGTGGTGGAGCCAGGCTCTTGAAGTCAGGAGGAGCAAAATATTTAGGATAAAAATTTTCTTTTAACTTCTTTTATTTTCATTTTTGTCATATACAAGCACAAATTTTATGCGCAGTATTTGTTTTGTTCTTTTTTCTCCTTAAAATAGTTATTACTATCTAACATGTTTTCTTCCCCCCCCCCCCCCCCCCCCCCGAGGGCCCGCCCCCCTAAAATAAGTCTCAATTTTAATAATATTAAGAAGGACTATGAAATTTAAGCATACAAATTAAAAAGTATTGTATTTTAATTTTGTTAATTTCAACTTTGCGCTTAATTACTATAATTTTTGGTGGGACAATTACTCAAATTGTCCTAAATTTTATAGATTTTATATTATATTATATTAAGTGGGTTTTTGAAATTTTGAGGTTGGGCAATTGTCCCCCATCCTTAAACGTGGCTCCGCCACATTGGCTAAAATGAACATTTGCTCCTCCTCGACTATATCAAGCCAGGAGAAGGATCATGAAGAAGAACAATATGGGGACATAAAATAGACACCCAGGGACAAGTAGAGCCAGAAGCTGGCTATTAAACTCTCTATATGAACACCCCTCCGAGTTCAAAATTACAAATAGTGGCCATGTCAAGCCCTTCTTGGTCTGCAATCATCCAAACTGTAACATCTCAGCAAAAAAAATTTATACACTCAGCTCTGATGGCAAAACTGACCCCACTGATACAACCTAGCATTTCTTTATGTAATTGGAAAATCCTATCAGATTCGCAGCTATTGGACAGCACGCCCATATCAATCACTCCTCAGTACAACTCAAAAGATTTTTTTTTAATCTCACGATTGTTTTGATTCTGCATTCACTAGTATCCTCACAAAAATAGCGAGATGATGACAAAGAGCATGAATATGGCCCGTGAAAAGAAGAGTGACATTTCACGAAAGATAATGAACGATTCATACCAATCTTGGAAAAAAAAGAGTGTAGGCTCCCGAACAACTTCACCGCTATGCGAACAATCCAAACTCTTTTTTTTTTTTTTTTTTTTTTTTTTGACGGACGAACAATCCAAACTTGACAACTACCATTCTTGAACTGCACGTAACTTATTCGCAAGTTTACGTGAAGTTTAAATTACTATTACCTAGTTTCTGCTAACCAATATTTTTGCCCTTTTTGCTTTTAATTTTCTTAATAATTTTATTTACATTTAATTAAACAGATAGCCAATCCCTTAATTGAGGAAAGAGAATAAGAAAAAAAAACCCAATACAATCACAATTCCCAAGTCAACTCTAATCCAATTTTGTTCAACTTCAAGATTCACTAAATTTTATTTTTAATTTGAACAGAACTAATTAAACAGAGCCAATCCCTTAAACGAGTCAAGATCTCACCGAGTCCAACCCGAGTCAAGACAACAATGATTGCTCCAACGATTTTTTTACCTTAATATTCATTTTGGGAGAAAAAATTATCAAAATAAGCAAAAAAAATTTGAAATTCCCAAACTATTGAAAACGAATCTCCCAAATTCGTTTTCAACCGAACAAACCAAAAAAAAAAAAAGCAAAATTGAATTCGTTTTCAAAAGGTTTTTTTTTTTTTTTTTTTGCTTTAATAAACGAATTTCATAATTAATTTTTTCTTTTTTTTTGTTTTTTATTAATTTCATTAAGAAACTAATTCCACTACAATGGTTTTTAAAATGAATAAAAATAATTATATGTAAACGAATTTTTTAAAAATTAAATAATTATTTTAATTGAATCGAACCGCCGTAAATAGTTTTTGAGTTGTTATAAAAAATAAAAAAAAGGCAAAACATAATTATATAATTGAAATTTTAATTTGTAATTCAATAAAATTTTAGAAGAAGTAATTTACGGCATTTTTTGAAATACATAAAATCTTCGTATAAATGAATTTGGAGAATTTATTTATTTGTAAAAATTTAGTCACACATTTATGTTTTAAAAATAATGAATTCCATTAAAAACAAAACTCATAAATTCCTTTCGCTTAAAAAGAAATAACATTAGACCGATGTCGGTTTTCCTGAGACACGAATGCGCCAAAGTCGTTTTTAGTACTTATGTAGTTTTTTCAAAACTCTAGTTGCAGGGAAAACGAATTTGGTAGTTTTGTTTTTCTCTATAAACGACTCAACCAAATTCGTTTTCTAGAGAAATATTTTTTTTAAAAGATTTATTACGAAAATTAGTATTCATGGAAAACGAATGTGGGGAATGCGAGGTGTACTTATGGAAAAAAAAACCGTAAGAAAAATTCGGTGAAGCAGTCGAATAAAAAAAAAGAAAAACAAAACTACCAAATTCGTTTTCCCTGCAACTAGAGTTTTGAAAAAACTACATAAGTACTAAAAACGACTTTGGCGCATTCGTGTCTCAGGAAAACCGACATCGGTCTAATGTTATTTCTTTTTAAGCGAAAGGAATTTATGAGTTTTGTTTTTAATGGAATTCATTATTTTTAAAACATAAATGTGTGACTAAATTTTTACAAATAATAAATTCCCCAAATTCATTTATACGAAGATTTTATGTATTTTAAAAAATGCCGTAAATTACTTCTTCTAAAATTTTATTGAATTACAAATTAAAATTTCAATTATATAATTATGTTTTGCCTTTTTTTTATTTTTTATAACAACTCAAAACTATTTACGGCGGTTAGATTCAATTAAAATAATTATTTAATTTTTAAAAAATTCGTTTACATATAATTATTTTTATTCATTTTAAAAACCATTGTAGTGGAATTAGTTTCTTAATGAAATTAATAAAAAACAAAAAAAAGAAAAAATTAATTATGGAATTCGTTTATTAAAGCAAAAAAAAAAAAAAAAAAAAAACCTTTTGAAAAGGAATTCGTTTTCAATTGAAAACGAATTCAATTTTGCTTTTTTTTTTTTGGTTTGTTCGGTTGAAAACGAATTTGGAAGATTTTGGGAATTTCAAATTTTTTTTGCTTATTTTGGTAATTTTTTCCCCCAAAATGAATATTAAGGGAAAAAATCCTTGCTCCAACGTATCAAGCAAATATGTACCCATTTATACAGTCATCCGCTATATTTGACACAAAAATAGTTTTAGGGCTAAATCGTAAAGATGAAATAGTTTAGAGGGTCTTTTTGTCATTTCACCACCTTGTATGCCGCGTTCTCCGCTTCCACTTCTTCATTTCTATCAACATTTCTTTCCGCCCATATCCAGAGGGGTGAAGGTAGGGATATTCTCTGGAAGAGGGACCAAGCGCATCATTTTTGGCTGGCCGATTTCTCGAAGAATCTGAGTCAGTTCTATCCTGATTACAGTTTTTCATTTTCTATTGCTCTTGTTCAGTTTTTCCTTCTTCTCTCTTTCCCTTTTGCTTCCCACTTGATGATATCTGTTGTTCTTAAGTTAAGCGTACCATTGTGTGTGTATGTGTGTTGTTTTTCCTTTCTTTTTTTGGGTTCTTTCATTTATTTAGTTCGATGGATATGGGGTTGGAGTGGATGTGCTAAACAGTAACGGTAGAATTTCATGTGCAATCACAAAACGCAGAATTTCATTGTGAAAAGAATCGTCCTTTTCCTATCTTTTTTCCCTTGGGTTTTCAATTAAAAAAGTTTTTGTTAGTTGGAAATGAGCACTGATGAAACAGGGTGATATGATGATAGATGTGTAATTTTCGTTTGGGGGTTTGTGTTAAGGCAGATAAGTAGTTTTTTACGGAAAGTGTGAGGATGCTCTTGGGTTTTTTGAAGATTTAGGGCTTGTGAATCTCTTCCGTATACTGTAGGAGATGTTGCTCGCAATCATTCGTTGCGGACTTTCCTTTGATTGTAAGAGTGTTAAACTAAATGTTAGTTTTGTGTTTGAACCCTATTCAGCATTTAACCAGTGGATGGTATTGATGTGAGTGAAATTGGGTAAGATGATAGATGCCGTGAAGTTACTTTAAGAATTTCTGGAAAAAAATTGGTTCTGTGGAGTCTAATGATCAAGGGGCTGTGGGACTGGCCTGACTGGGTAGATATTATGGGTTGTTTTGATGGCATGGAAGAAGTTTTTCTGATGGATGCTCGTGTATATCTGTGATTATTTTATGAGTATCTGCGGGTTGGAGGTTTATCTGCCTATGAAGACAATAGCATTCATTGGCTTTTAAGATGGATGCAAAAGATTACATTTATGTTTCTTGTGCTTTAGTTACATTATAACAACTGTGGCAGCATTGATGACGGCTGTTGTGCCTTGATAAAAAGCCTTGGAAAGAACTGCAATATCGTGGAATAATTTTTTGCCGGATTCATACTAAATCTTTTTGGTTGGGAAGAAGAAGATATGCTTTCTAAAGTTTAACAATAATACTATTAATAGCATAGAACGATATAGACATGACTGCTAAGATCTTGCTACTATCTTACTTTGTTTTTACTTGAATGATGCTACGATTCTCCATAGAAATGCTTATTTCTTTATAATTAAACAAAAGTTTAGGTCATTATGATGAGTAGGCTTAACTTGTGCCAAGACATGCAGAGTAAATCTATCACTGGAAGCAGAGCCCTTATCACACTTGTTTTCTCAGTGGTAAATCAGAAACCTGCCCACTAGATATTGCTTTTCTCAACCAAAATCCGTAAAACCACGTGTAATTGTATTTCAATCAGCCTGGGCAACTTTTGGTTGATGCTTGTGATATTGTTGACCCATGCTACTGGTAACTAAAAGATATGCTTTGCTTGTCTTTTTTCCTTGAATATTGATTCAGGCTAACAAGGAAGCATGGAACTTGTACAGTTGCAGAACCAATATGTAGACTTCATGACATCTGCTTATCGCGAGGTCGGTTCTTTCCATGATTGATAAATGTACCTAACCGGCGAATTTGGAAGATTGTGAATCCATTTACTTTCCATTCTTACAACAACTACTAAGCATTTATCCCACTATGTGGGGTCGGTGATTTACTTTCCAAGCTTAATGTTGAAATAATGTTTTCTTTGGTTTTCTTTTTGTTTATTGATTTTGGGTTTGTTTATTTGTTTGATCGACTGGGGCAATAGGGGTTCCTGGATGATCAGTTTGTACAGCTTCAGAAACTGCAAGATGAGAGCAACCCAGATTTTGTGATTGAAGTGGTATCACTTTTCTTTGAAGACTCGGAGAAGCTTCTGAACAATTTAACCACTGCACTGTAATTATTCTTTGGCTTTCGTTTGATTATTTCTTTCTAAATTTGTTATATGGCTTTACTTATTGATTTTCCTGTGTTAGATTTTAGTTTTAATTGTTTCTTTTTTTGTTCTTCCCCATAATGACACAGTCAACAACAGTTCGTGGATTTTAAGCAGGTTGATGCTCATGTCCATCAGTTTAAGGGTAGTAGTTCCAGGTGAAGTCTCTTTCCATTAGAATCCTTCTTTTAAAATTTTTAACCCCCTTTGAGCTTTATTCATGGAGCATATTCACCGATGCTTTTGCAGGTGAATTTGTATGGGTTAGTTGAATCATCAGTTTAAAATTATTGAAGCTGTTACTATTTTTCTCTGGAAAATATGAATTTAGCAAAATTAATTTGAAGATTGAAGTATACCAAGTGTAAAAAACAAAGAATATTGATAAGACATTTAGTTTTCTTGCAAAATGAATATGAAGGTTACTTGTCTCTTCCAACAGCATAGGTGCACAGAGGGTGAAGAATGCATGTGGACCCTTTAAAAGTTTCTGTGAGGAGAAGAACCTTGAGGGGTGAGTTCTTATTGTGCCGTTTGGTCTTTCTGTGTTATTATGCTCAACTTACTGGATACTATGTATGCAGGTGTGTGAAATGCCTGCAACTTGTGACTCATGAATACTACCTTGTGAAGAACAAGCTTGAAACTTTATTCCGGGTAAGTGTTACGGAAAGGAACTTTTATATTTCCGGATATTGGTTACATTATCCATCTATCCAAGCATCCTTACGATTCTTGTGTTGGGTTTCTTCAAATACTAGCAATGCGATTTTTTTATAAAGAAAAGACATTGTTAGAACTTTATTTTGACTATTCTTCATCTCTTTAGAAAGAGCAAATCGCAATACAAAAAATGTGCAGTGTAGCATAAAAGGTGAAGCTTTTTATAAATTGTCACTTGTCCTCACATTTCATGAATTGTTAATGCGCTGCTCTCCTTTCTGTCCATTATCTTAGTGGTTTCTTTTTCCTCAGCTCATTTTTCAGGACTGCATGGTGCATAATACTTTTCTTTTGTGTGGCAAAATGTGGCTACATACTTCATGTTCCATTGACTTTAGAATCATTGTCTCTGTTTATGTAACATGCATCTGTTGTTTTCATGCAGCTGGAGCAACAAATATTGGCAGCAGGAGGTACAGTACCATCGTCGCAAGTGCCGTTCAATTAGGTTGTTTGGTCCGAGATCAAGATAGGAGGCAATGTGTTTTGTCCCAGTTACATGTTGATAAAAGCAGCTGCCATTGACTGTAAATCAAGGATTCTGGTAGATTATATGCAAAGAACAAGGATTTTGCTAATAACCTTGTGTTCTTGCTTTGTCATGAAAGCCATAAGCATGGCCATGAAAGAATCTCATTGTCAGTAATGACTACACCTATCCATCAGTAACTAATCCAGCTTTCAAATTCAAAACATTTTGTGTAGAAATTTGTGTTTTGATAGAATGCAGGATTTTGAAGCAAAAGTAAATAAGAAAAATCGAAATATTACATCTCTCCCATTAGATTCGGGAAATTTACTAATACCTCGAGTTTTTTTAAAATTTCGAATGGTTCATAGTTGGCCAAATTTGTGGAGAGTAACGAAAAAACAACTTTTATATCAAAAAAAAAAAAAAAAACTTGAAACTTGTGTTCAAGTTTATACCTCTAACAAAGTAATTATTACTTTTCAAGGGGTGTTAGTAATTTTTGTAAAACTCAAGGATTAATTAATAATTTTTTTGACGGGGGCAGGAAAATGTGTGCTTTGAAGACACAACGAACGTAAGTGAAGCAACCATAAAAACACAATAAGTAAAAGTAATTAAGCCTTTTCTCCAATATCATAAGAGATAGATATATCCTTCAAAAAAAAAAAAAAAGTAAATAAATAAGAGATATATATAATTTGCCAAAAGGGAAAATCAACTTTGTTTGTTTGCATTGGTTTTTTCTATTTTTGTTTTACTTTTGTTTTGTAGAGTCAATTTTACGTATTATAATAAATTTTCATTATTCACGATTTACATTTCTTATTCAATTACACCTTGTTACATTTTTAATATATTCTTTCCATTTAAAATTTATTTTAAAAAAACATATTTTTAAAATCATTCTTAAAATTTGCTAAGGAACATAATTTATAGTTAGTTACTATCAAATAATTGTAGTGACCCCAATTTACAACAATAGTCTAGAAATAGGAGATTTTATATCACTTCATTTTTTTTTTCAAAATCTTATTTATTTCGAATATAATTTGTTATACTTTTAAGGAAATGTTTAATTAAGGGCGGCGATTAAATGTTTAATATTAATAAAGAAAGTGTAAGTTTTAGTTAATTGTTTGTTAACAAAGTCATTGACTAATTTACTTAAAATAAACAATAAATTAATAAATTTTGAAATGGATGTAAATACTCCAATCTTTTAACATAATTGTTAGTTTCTTTTAATAGTTTCTTGTGTTTCAAATCACTTTTTGGCATAGTTTGCAGTATCGCGATCTTACGTGGGATCAATTTGGGTGCAAGATCGGTATTGATAGGATTGGATAGTAAGATCCTACACGAAATGTGCAGGTATAAAATTACTAATAAAATATAAATACTACTCTTATTTGAGTTAATTTGGCACATCTTTATAGTATCGGATAGAATAAAAAATAGCATCGATTTGGTGTTTTGGGATCGTAGTATCGTACGATCTTACGATACGTATCGCAATACTGCAAACTATGCTTTTTGGATGATTGTCTAACTCATTACACGAAAGAGGTGAATCTCGACCCATAAAAAAAATAGGATCTCTAAATTCTTTTGATATTAAGTATTAAATGAAATTGAATAATTAGCCATAAATCTATAGGCATTCCTATCTTATGTGTATCATAAAAAAAATGCACTCGACGCTCTGTTCTTTTAGTGACCAAACTGAAAAATTGGTTGGTTGGGGAGAGAAAAAAATTGGAGGGAAATTTTTTGTGAGAAATTGTGTAAGAGAGAGGGAAAACAATGTAATGATTGTGTTATTTTTTGAAAATATGTGAATGGAGATGAAGAGAGAAATTTAAAATTTAAAATTTGTAAAATATGAAGGTGTTTCTTTAAGTAGAATTTTTATTCCAAAAAATAGTGATTTTCTTGAAAAAGAATGCAAAAGAACGGAGCCTGAACACCTCTTTTACCAAACTTGTTTTTCTTATTTGTCGGAAGTCTCACAATGGCCTTACATCTTCAAACTTTCAAGTGTTGGAAGGTAGGTCTTCTATTAAACCAAATTAAGTTCATAAGACATGTTAGAAATTATATTTAGAATGTAACAAGCAGTTAAGATCGCTTCTCCCCCTTAAACCATGGCTCAATTTTGCAAGTGACAACAGAGCATTAACAATTTCTTCAACTCTATTCTTCCTTAGAGACACTTTGGAAGGAAGAAATGAAGAAGGAAAAAAAAGAAGAAAGAGTGATGACTTGAAGAAAACAATTGAACGTATCAAATTTTTAAAGTCACACTACAACACCTGAAGTAAGGATGCAGCATGGCTAGACGAGGAAAAATGAGCAATCAATTACCCATCACAACATTAAAAGTGAAACTGCATCTTTCCAATGAAAATCAAAAAGTTTAGAAAATAAACTCTCCCAATTACATGCCTCAGACCCAAAGTGAAACTATAGCGTGTGTACCTATACTTTCGCAAAAGTGTTGGCTTTTAACGTAAAAATATATAACTTTTCTAGGCAAAAAGTTTTATATAAAAGTATGACTTTTTTTTATGTAAGACTATAATTTTTCAATGTAAAAATAACATTTTTTTTAAGGAAAAAATGTCAATTCTTAATATAAAAGTATAATTTATTTAAGAAAAAGTGTCAATCTTACTTTCGAGGTATCATATATCTACATAAAAGTATATTTTTCAAATGAGAAAGTAATCTTTTTAAACAAATAACAAAAAAGAAAAGAAGGAAGAAGTCGCGCAATGTTGCCTTCTAAAGGCAAGTTCCCCTCCCCTGTCCACAACACCCGGGGAATTTTAAGATTATCGTTAGAATGAATTCCTACTTCAAAAATCAGAAAACGATAAGAGACTCATAATCCATTGTCAAAACTTCAAATGCTTGTCAAGAATCCTAAATTTATTTCTAGAAAACAAAAAGAGAAAAATACTAATAACAAAAGGCAAAATGTGCATAGAAAACTAAAAGATAGTGAAATTCTTTTCTAATTTGAAATCGTAGCCTAATACAAACTGATGTTGTCCAATTTTCTGAACTGCACAATTTCCTGCTCCATACATAAAAGTTGTCACACAAGGAGAAATCCATTCCAGTCAAAGCTAGATTCAGAGTTACAACAGTGATTTGAGAAATTTATATGAGATCAACTAACTAATAATCATCACCCTGATAGCCCCAAATGCTTCACCAATGTTCCTGGCTGACTCTTCCAACAGATTGTCTACAACGTTGTTCTTCAATCATCTGCAGCGTATCGATTCCAGCAAAATCAAATGGAAGTTCTTCAGGGTCCTTACAATTCTTCACCACCAGTTGCTCAAGTTTGGGAAGGTGATCAGATGAGACATTCCAAGCAGCAATGTTCAAACTGTCCCAACATTAAAAACTTGAGTTCAGGAAATTCCATGTCCCTCATTTCCCATTTTGGACCCTCAAAAGCTCTGCAAAGTAGCTTGAGAACCTCAAGGTTTGGCAGCAATCTTGCAATGGTGTCTATCTGATTCCATGGCAGGCCGAAGTTTGATAGAGTCAGCTTCTTTATGCTCATAGGTAGGCGGAAATCAGCAGAACTGAGGGCACTTCCTGAATACATAATCCTTTGCGACTCCAAGTGAGTCAGAAAGCACAACTCCGGAAACTGGCAAGTGCTCCTGGAAGAACCCCAGGATTTACAAAATATGCAGCTCAATCAACTTGCGTAGATTTGCAAGCTGCATTATGATATTTTTTCCATGCCATTCGAAAGTGCAGGGGAAGAAAAAGTGACCAAATTATGTAACTGCAAGGAATTTTCCGCAGTCAGGTCATCTTGCAAGCTGAATGTAGCACAATTCTTCACATGAAGATGCCTTAACTTCGCCAGGCGCCAAATAGCACCTGGTAAGGCAATCCTGTCACTTGATCCTTTTACTATGAAGGTTTCCAGTCTCCAAATGCTTTCTATTGATTCTGGAATGGCATTCATGGCACCGCTAACTGCTAAGTAACTCAGATGAACCAGACTTTCAATTTGAGAGGGGAAGCCATTCCAACACAGTTAGAAGTCTGAACTGAAGTGTTGAGGAATGAATGAAATTTCATAGTGACATCTCGGATCAGCATCACCGGAGGCCAAGAGCATCAAGGAACGAGTCCATGGTCCAGAAGGTCTTGAATCAACAAAATGCTTTCTCCTCAAATGCAGACAGAGGAGATAGCTCTCATACGATATAGGATTTGAAAGACAATAATCATATAATTCAGCTCCATAGTTCACACCATCAAAGGAAGCATAAGGTTCATCAAGCTTAGTTATTAGCTGCTTTTGCTTTTGATTGGCAAAAATCACGTAGCAGATCGTGGGTACTACAAGATTTGACCCTTCCATTCGATCTTCTTCTGGAAATCATCACTAGATTTCGATCAATTAGATCCATCAAATAATCTTCAGCTGCATCTTCTAAGCTCTTTACTCCAACCTTCTCAATGAATCCTTCTGCAAACCATAACCTTATCAGCTTGCTGACAGAAACTTCTCTGTCTTCAAGAAATGCCCCAAAATAAAGAAAGCACTCTCTTAAATGGAGTGGCAACTGCTTGTAGCTCAATTCTATAATGTCCTTGCACTGAGTTTGAGGATCATCGATTATCTGCGAGCACAAATTTTCTGCAATCTTGCTCCAGCAATCTACTGTCTTTTCTGTGATACCAGCTATTTCAACAACAGAAAGCGGTAGTCCTTCACAAGACAGGCTATTTTCTTTCCAACTTCCACCAATTCCTGTGGACAACATCCCAATCCTTCTTTGTGAAATACCTTCATTTCCAACAAATTCCAGCTTTCTTCCTCTGAGAGAAGAGGGAGAGAATGAGGATTACCTTTAGGTCTAGCATCCAAAGCCACCTTATGGAGACAAGTAGTTATCAAAATTCTACTACCATTTTCATCATCTGGAAAATATACTCCTAAGTCACTCAATGCTCCAATGTCCCACAAGTCATCGATAACTATGAGGTACCTATTTTGCTTCAATAGCTGGCGCAACTTCGCTTCCAAGTCTGAATCACTCATTTGATGGATTTCAGCATTCACCCCATGAATGTCTTCCAAAATATCAAGCAATAGCTCCCTTTTACCATATTTTTGAGAAACAGAACACCATGCCCGGCGGCGAAAGTGAACTGCAACATTTGGATTGCTGTACACCTTCTTGGCTAGAGTTGTCTTGCCTATTCCAGGCATGCCAACTATAGAGACTATATCTTTGCTTCTTGATCCTCGCTTCAGTTCATTGATTATGGCCGATTCTTTATCTCTGAGGCTCCCCACCATTCCGCCAGTTTTATTTGGACCTGATAATACCATATGACTTGAAATATGGGCCACATAATGAACCTCAGCACAAAATGGCCACTCTTGATTCGCACGGACTTGCCTATCAAGGAGTCTGATCTCTTCTACGAGAGTATACAACCACAGGATATGTTGCCAATGACCACAGATCTCTATCAAATCAATGACGTATGCCAACTTGTAAACCACACAAGTAGCCTGTTTAGCAAGATTAATTTTCAGTTCTAGACGCTCAGAATCTGACTCCAAAGCATTCTTGATGAAAGCTCTCCAAGATTGTAGAGTCGATTGAATCTCTTTGATATAATGCTTCACTGCAGCAACAGAACTGGGATCATGTATCGGCAACTCCCCTAGGTTCGCAAGAAAAAATCCAGGAAGCGGAGCTCATTAATCTGGGGGAAACTAGACAGTGGAAATCTTAAGAAAAACTACAATAGTCTTAAGAAAAACAAGAATGGAATTCCCCATCATGTGCTCTGTGATTTTCTTTGCTCGAACAGAATCATAAAGAGATTTAATGTCCCTGGCAATGCGCTCAACGAGATCTAAGGCCTGTTCCCCGTTTGCAACCTTATGCAGAGGTAATGTTTTCGAAAATCTCCTTAGCTTAATAACAACTGCATCAAGCTCTTCAACTGGACATCTCTCAACGGGGCATGGAGTATTGGCCACAACAGTGCAGTTTCTTCAGGAAAACCTGAACTTTGAGAAGGCATACTTTTACAAGGAATTCAGAACACAAATGGGGATCAGGTTTATGTCCTGTTGCCAATGGCCAATAGAGAAATCCCACTCCGAAAAGCATTTCTTCAATTTCTCCTAGCAAACCTTGCATTTTTATCACAACTGGTCCCTCCTTTATCTTGATCACAAAACTCACCAGTGGCATTAGCTCTTCAAAAAGATCTTTTGTTCTGTCGCAATTTGAGAAGATAGGGTCGAAATAAAGGCTCGGGGCTCATTCCAGGTTGATTGATGGCTTGTAAGCAATTCAAACAGATATTAGAAACTTCCTGTTAGTAAGATCAATCTCTTGCTTGACATTAAAAATGGAAATAATCTTAACTTCTGCTGTAGTTGTGTCCCCTGCAAGAAACCAGCAATAACAAGTGCGGTTTGCCACACGTGCAACAACAGATATAGCATGAACCAGGAAATTCATAGCTAAGTGGAGCACACCTTTTGAGTCTATACTTGTAACGAAATCCAGAAGAAATGACAGATTGGTGTCTAAGGAATCAAATTGTTCCGCAAGACTAACATTGTTGCCAGAAAACTTTTTCTTCATATGCATCAAGCACTGTTTTGTTGATTTCACAAACTCTGCCCAAAAACCCAAAAAACACTCGAAGGCAACCTTTTGGGAAAACAGAAATGACTCATCAATACCTGATAAATCTTCAAGTGATTCTCCAAATTCTGATTTCAAATCCGCTATCTTTGCTTGAGAGCTTTGGATCACATCAACCATTTCTGAACGGCTTTCGGAGACATAGTTCTTTTCATAAGCAGAGCCAAGTTCTTCTCCGATATGACTTAGTAAACAACGTATTTTAAGGCCCAGAGTTTTAATATCCCTCCCCGCATTGCTCCACCAGGAAATGGAAAAGAACAATGTCCACAGAAATCTGGCATCAATATGGATGTTCTCAATAACCCAATGCATAGACAAGTTGAAAATGCTGCATCTCCCTTGATTTTCTTCACGATATCGAAGTTCTTCATTCCTTACCTGCTGAAGGAGAGCAACTGCTGCGGAATCAAGCTGAAAAAAGGCTGAAAGGGATCGTGAGTTATTGTTCCCCATTACCAAATTAATGAAAGAGCTGCCAAAAGTATTCTGGGTACTAATTTCTTACAAATTCAGCTGCCAAAAGTTACCCATTTCCACTAAGATTAATCAATCATATCGAATAAAACTTGCTAATCATCAAACGTCTTATTATATTACCATCAAATTAATCAAGCATTTCCCGACTCTTTCTAGCCAACATAACAATAAAAAGTATAAAATCCAGAAGTCAACTATGCAAGTTGAGCCCGGCATTGCAACATAGACGGAGTATCAAGTTTTTAAATTAGCAAAGTCCACTCTGAGAATGGGTGACATGATGTGAGGTGGAAACCATGCACCAATTGGAAGTAAAAGGAATGTGTCCGCATATTTGGAGGATCTCCCGACACGCACATATTTGGATCACCAACTTAGGCGCCAAAAGCAAGTAGATTACACGAAATATGCTTGATTGTAAACCACTTTTGGGCTAGGTTTGAATTCATTTTAATATGAGGATAATCAATCCCATTTTTGCTTTTAAAAAAAAATGTGTGCAATAGATGAAATTTGAAGATAAACTTGCCTTTGTATGGAATTTCGATCATCACATCTTTACATTTTTAATCTTATTTCTATTTATATGATGAGAAAAAACTTTTTGTTATCTTCCTACATTTTAAAAATGACTTTCAAAATCACTTCCACGGTTCCACCGTAGGAAGTTGCAATGCCCGATTTGCAACATAAGACGATGGTGAATCAAGTTAATCACAAATTCGTTTTCAAACCTTTTGTTGAGATAGGTGAGTGTGATATAGATTTGCAAAACTAAAAACAAATAAAGAAAATAAGAACACATCATATAATTTACCGTGGTTCAAATTTCTTCCTTCGAAATTCTATTCCACCACCCAAGGCCCTATTCGGTTTCTTAGGCTTTAGTTTTGTTTTTGTTTGCAAATTAAATTTAATAAATTATAATAGTTTTTCATCATTTTTAAAAATAAATTTTTACCATTCAATTGCATATTTTTTTCATAACATGTTTTCAAAATCATATGATTCACTTATTGGGGATTTTCTTACCCAACTATGACGAAAATTAAATCTGTGTTTCACAGCCTAAACCTTAAAACCACATTCAACCTCTTGAACTTATAGAATTTCACTATAGTTATGTATGTTATGATATACGTCTTTGTATCATCCAAACACTTGAAATTAGGGCTTTTACAACAACTTCCTTATATATTGAATATAAAAATATTCTAATAACACAAAGAGTAACAAACAACAGAACAGAACAGAACTTCTCTTCTCTTAACAAAAACTTACCAACTCCTCGTTTCTTGGGGTGAAGACAACACCACTTTTGTTGTTTGGTGACCTCCTGAAATCGCCCGCAACCTCCTCCCCCAACTGTGAGACCCCATATTTTTCACACATGAATTAACCTCTAAATTTTGTTTTTTTTTTAATATAAATATTTCTTTAAATTCAATTATGTATAATTATAAAGTTGTATGACTTTCCTGATCAACTTTAACTATGAAATCTTAATTCTTGAATCATAGCTTTGTGGAATTTAATCTAAAAGTTATGATGTTGTTTTAAGAATAGGATTTTATTTAAGAGTATATTGAAATAGATATATTAGTATAATTTTGGAATTTGTGAAATAGAAATAAGAAAATGAATGAAAAATAGGAAAATAGTCAAAGTGCAGCAATTGCTATCTTTGCTCGGTTATACGCGATCGAAACCACCCTAAAAATGTTTATAAAATTCTCCATCGGCTATTACTTAACTTTGAGCGGTTAAAACCTTTAGTCACCGCAGAGAAGTTTCTCAGGAAAACCTCAACTTTGAGAAGGCATACTTTTACAAGGAATTCAGAACACAAATGAGGATCAGGTTTATGCCCTGTTGCTAATGGCCGATAGAGAAATCCCACTGCTAAAAGCATTTCTTCAACTTCTCCCAGCAAGCCTTGCACAGCAACCATTTTTGAAGGCTTTTTGAACACATATTTCTTGTCATAAGCAGAGTCAAGATCTTCTGCCATTTGTCTCAGTAAACAACGTATTTTGGAGCCCAGATTTTCACTGAAGAGCACTCAGCATTGCTCCAATAGTAAATTGAAAGGAGCAATGTCGGCAGAAACCTGGCATCGATACGAATCTTACAAATATCAGACAACAGAAATGAGTACAAAAATGTCTTCATCTCTCAACTGGCTAAGGAGAGCATCTATCGCGGAATCAAGCCGAGAAAAATCTGAAATGGGTTCAGAAACGTGTCGACAGTTGTTCCCCGTTGCTCAACCAATGGAGGAGCTTCCGAATCAGATTACAATACACAAATCTAGGTACTAATGCTAACAAGACTCAGCTGCCAAACATGATCAAAAGGAGAAGCAACCCAAATCAAACCTGTGGCTTTTTAATAGTTTACACACAAGCAGTTGTCCACCAAGATTAATCAATCATATTCAAGAAAACTTGTTAATCATCAAACGTCATGTTATTAAAAGACGTCCTGCAAATAACATGCCCCTTATTAAACTCACCATGCATTTCTTGACTCTTTCCAGGAAACATAGTAAGAAGACGAATCGAATCCGGCCAGAAGACAAGTATGCAAGATGAGCTTGGAATTCTAAACTTATTTCAAGTTTTAATATAAAAGGGAGAACCAATAATTTTTTAATATTAACAAAGTCCAATCTAAATTGGTGAGAATGTGTGGGTATAAAGCGAATTGGACAAGAGCAGTTGCAAGTTGCAACTTCAAAGAAACATGCCTGTTTCAGAATCAAACAAACTTGAAGATGATTTTAATTAAAATATGAGCTTCAAGTTTCCCAATGTTTACTCTTGAAATAAACAGATACAAGAGCCAAAAGAGATCAAGACTATCCAAGGCCAATTGGCAAGTATGTCAATTCCAGTATAACCTATAAAAACAAACTACCACCACTCCCCCAACTACCCAAAATTGACTCAGTATCTCAACTACTCGTATAATTTGAGCAGACTCATCACCACCAAGACCGCAGAAAAGATGTTGGGCGGCAGTAATAAATTTCCTTTTGCCTTGTAAATGCTGCTTTAAATTTAGAAAACGTAATACAGGGCTTGGTTTTCTGTCCATCTGAATATGCAAGTTTAACTAGGTGCAGCATTCCACCGCATACGGATCTCCTCCACAAGTGCGCTTCTAGGTATATCATAGTCCATTGCAGCCACAACATCTTTCAATCTAACTTTACCTTCCTTAAGTTCATTTTCTCCAACAATTACCATCCAAGGTATCCTTGAATCTTTGGCACGTCCAATGTGCTTCATCAATCTTTTATCCAGCATGTACTCTGCTTTCAGTTTGGCATCCCAAAGCTCACTCACTAGCTCAGCAGCCAAACACAGGTCACCACCCAAGATGCTCACTAAGACTTGAGTTTCAGTTGGTCGTATTGCCTACAAAAATATTGAAATTAAAAAACAAGTGGTGGGAGCATTGACCTAACAAATGTCTGAAGAGTAAAGCTTCATATAATTTATTTTGCACAAAAATCAAAATTCAGAAAAAAAGGGCTAATTCCGCAAGGAAACTGAAGCAACATATCCAGCATCTGTGTATCAATGTCAGCAATATAATTATCTTTTTAAAATATCAAAGATGGCAATAAACCAATTCTTCACAGTTACTAAAACTACATAACTTATAAATTTCATTTATAATATTACTCTACTGAGTCCAGAAGGGCTAATTCTAACCAATCAAACACTAAAAACTAGACCAAAAGTAAGCATTTGTGCACGCCAATTCCTGCCAAGGGATAAATACACCTGGATTTTTCACTGGAAAGTCAGCCTTAGGCAAGTACATCTTCATATAGAAAAGGTGAACACGGGAACAGCACAACAAAGCCTCTGATTAATAGATTTTAGTCTCATATAAGTAGATACAAGAAAGAATACCAGAACAGTCTCCAACAATATGTTCCACAACAAAATTGAACATCTTAATTACAATGCTGCATTTTTTATTAGCATTTGTGTTGAAGAGAGGAAGGTAGAGGAGTTCAAAGAAACTTCTAAAACTGTATCCTCGAAGATTCTTAGGTACTTAGGGCCTGGATCTTGTAACTATTCAGCCATTCCCATAATAGGTTCAAGAAAAGTATTTCTACTTTTGTCCAACAAGTACCCTAAAATAAGTTACAGCAAAAATAATGACAAATGACTTTATTACCAGCTTCCCAGATCGAGGACTCAAATATCAAGATGGGGAAAAGTTGTTTATGGAAAGATGGAAAACATTGCCTCAATGAATAACAAATTCTGATTCCACGCTAGAAAGTTTTGTGTAGTACATTATCGCTAAGACAGTCTTTTGTGTGTCTTGGCACAGGAGGGTGGGGGAAGCTGAGGGCCACTAAAATAGACTTAGAAAACAGCTGATGGCAACTAGGACGGCCCTAGGCAATAGGTCTTTTTCATTTCTAAGCTTTTGGGCAAAACATTTGAACAAATAATTTCAGCGGTTCAATTTGATCTCAACAAACTTTTTTGTGGACAAATATTGCTTAAGTAGAACCACGAAACATACAGATGCAGACACAGTTAATAAATTAAATCTAACCATGTTTTTGTCTTTCTGAAGCTGCTCCATTATTGCAAATACCCGCTCTATCCCTAGACTAATGCCAACTGCAGGGATCTGCTTTGTCCCGAACATTCCTATAAGATTATCATAGCGCCCCCCAGCAGCAATTGAACCAACCTGCACAAAGATGCATATGAATTCCGCTGTATGAAAAAATAACCCAAACCACATCTGAACGACAGATCGAGAGAGAAAAGAAAGAAGCCAATCAACCATAAGCCCATGACTTTTGTCCTTAAACTTTGGCATCAAATTGACAGAACAGAAAATGGTAAAAATCAAATAAGGAGGGTTAGTTCTCTCCCTTTTCAGTCAACAATCCGAGACTCTTGAGTGTCAAGTCAAACCAAAACTCATAAATCACATGATAAATCTAGCACCACATAAAAGCATAAAAGAGAAAACAACAACTAAGCCTTTATCCTACTGTGGGGATGGCTATATGGATCATATCTTCCATGGTGTATGGTCGAGACACATTGTTTTATTTATATTTATATATAAAATATCTTTTTTATTTTATAGTTGTTTTCCAATTATTTATAGGTCCTCCCCTTTTCCTTTCTCTCATTTTTTTCATCTATTGGAGCTACTCCTACTTTTTCTTTAATATTTGCATTACTAATTCTATCTCGCCTAGTGAGTCAACACATCCATCTGAACATTCTCATTTATACTACCCTCATTTTTTGTTCCTGTACATATTTAATAGCCCAACATTCTGAATCGTAAATCATCGTCAGTCTTATAGCTGTTTAATAACATTTTCCTTTCAAGTTTTGCAACACTATATGGTTACAAAGTATAGAAGAAGCACTTCACTATTTGTTTCACCTAGGTTGAATCCTGTGTGTTACATCTTTACCAATTAAGCAGTTTTCATCAATGACAGACCCTAAATACTGCAAACTTTTAGATTCTTTAATTCCTGTTTGCCAATTTTAAAATCCTATTGTTACCCTTATCATTATTAAAGTGACTTTGCTTATATTCAGTTTCAACTTTAGGGAAACATTTTGATTCTAATGCTTCCCTCTAAACTTCTAACTTGACACGCCTTCACTCATTTCATCTACTATAACAATATTGTCTGCAAATAGCATACATTTAGGGATCACTTTTTACAAATGTATAGTAATCTCATAAATTACTAAAGCAATGAGGCATGAACTTAAAGTTGATCCTTGATGCAGAAGATAGCTTCAAGCTCAAATTGTGCATCATGTGACATTGCTTAAAGCTCACAACTTTTCAACCATACTAATGCTACGTCTTTTGCTACCAACAAGTGTGTAAGAGGCTCTGCTCATGAAATGAAAAGACCACATGAGCAAATGGACTGAAGTTTAAAGGATGTGCATATAAGACCATCAAAGCAACTACAGCTGCAACAATTCAATCTACTGGGAAGCATAAGCAGCAAGAGAATCACTATGAACTGTCCCAAAACTGGAAGGATTGTCAATCAGCTAGTAGAAAATATTTTAAAGGATTGTCAATCAACTAAAATGTAGTAGCTGCTGTCCAAGAAAATAGGTCAAGATCCTTCGAGTAAAAAACCTACCTGTGTAGTCCCTTTAAAGACAGCTTCAAATATGACTCCAGTATAGTAATCAAGGCCTCTGGCAAGACTTAAATCAAAAACTACATTGCCATCACATTTTGCCTTCTGGAGAGCTTTAAATAAAATCTCCAACTCATTTAATGCAAGCAGGGATTCAGCATTTTCCAGAAGCTTACTACCCTCGTGTTTCAACTTGAATAGCAATTCCATTGGGGATCCCTTTTCTTTCACAAATGTACCAATCGCATTAGCGGTCTCCTCAGTTAAACCTTTCTCACTGACCTACAAAATTCACATAAGATGGGGGAATTTAAGTAAAACTGTTTCCATAAAGTTTAGAAGAAAGGATCAAAGTTGTTCTACCGAATAAAGGTTTATGTAAGAAATAAACACTGAAGACTTACAGAATTGCAAAATTCAGTACTTATGAAATATTTGACAAATGATAAAATGAATCAGAAAATTACAAAGAAAGCAATTCGTGAAGTATCTCCATTGCTTTGTCAGTCTGATATCATGTTTGCATTCGACATTCTCTAGCTGACAAGTACATAGCTTCATGGAAAATCAAATAAAAGAAAAATAAACCAGGATATGCATCAATCAATATGTAAATGGTCCACTAAAGCAATGGCAATTTTGAGACAATCAAATCAATGTCAAAGAAGAAAAAGAAAGATGGGGAAAAAATTATAGAAAAAGAAGAAAGAAAGATCTGGATTTGTACATCGTGAATTCAGATATTTTAATCTTTTCCCTCTAAAAGACAAACAAACAAGCACATGGCCTTCACTTGCACCTTGAGATCCTCTGAGACTAATAAAAGTCAATGGTGGTAAAGCCTTCCAAGATGAAAATCAATCGTTTACACCATACAACACTGTAATGCTACTCGCATCTCTCAACTTTATACTTGAATTGATTCCTACACAGCAATGACTGACAAAAAATTTAGGGACAAAACTGATTAACACAGACAATCATTGAAAATTGTAAGATCAGAATATGAAGGATTCTTCTATCTATATTCAGTCTATATCGTACATATTTATACAGATTAAAGTAGCTTATTCTAGGAAAGGAATAAAATCATCCTATAAATCAGCTAGCAAATGAGCCTACTAATTAGCCTACAATTATGCCTAATTATCTACCATCTTTAACACTTCCCCTCAAGTTGGTGCATAGATATTGATCAACTTGTTACACAGATAACTAATTCGGACACCATTCAAAGACTTTGTGAATAAATCCCCCAATTGTTTACCAAATCTAACATGCCCTGTAGAAATCAAACCCTGCTGAATCTTCTCACGAACAAAGTGATAGTCAATCTCAATATGTTTAGTTCGCTCATGAAAAACTGGATTAGAGGCAATATGAAGCGCAGCTTGATTATCACACCACAACTTAGCTGGCACAGAAACCTTAACACCCACTTCACTGAGAAGCTGATATATCCACACTAGCTCACATGCAGCTTTTCTCATAGCCCTATATTCAGACTCAGCACTCGAGAGTGAAACAACATTTTGTTTCTTACTTCTCCATGAAACCAAGTTACCTCCAGCAAATACACAATATCCTGAAGTAGATCTACGATCTTCTTTGGATCCTGCCCAATCAGCATCCGTGAAGCATTCAATCCCGGTGTGACCGTGATTTCGTACACAATTCCAGGTCCAGGTGCCCCCTTTTAAATAGCACAAAATCTGTTCTACCGCCTTCTAGTGATCAACAGTTGGGGATGACATGTACAAACTTACCACACTAACTGGATAAGCAATATCTGGATGAGTCACAGTAAGATAATTCAGCTTCCCAACCAATCTTCTGTACCTCTCAGGGTCATTGAACAACTCACCCTTCTTTTTAAGTTGTATATTAGGAATCATTGGAGAACTACATGGTTTAGTCCCCAATTTTCCTGTCTCAGATAACAAATCGAAAACATATTTCCTTTGAGATAAAAAGATACCTTTCTTACTCCTACTTACTTCAACTCCCAAAAAATACTTTAACATTCCCAAATCTTTAGTCTGAAACTATGTGTGGAGAAAGGCTTTAAGAGATGAAATTCCTATAGAGTCACTACCGGTGATTAAAGTATCATCCACATATACCACCAATAGAATAATGCCACCAGTTGATTGTGCATAGAAGACGGAGTGATCAGACTTACTCTTCTTCCACCGCACTAACAAACTTGCCAAACCAAGCACGGGGACTCTGTTTCAAGCCATACAAGGATTTACGAAGGCAACATACTTTATCAGGCTCCCCCTGAGCAACAAACCCTGGTGGTTGCTCCATATAGACTTCCTCCTTGAGATCACCATGAAGAAATGCATTTTTAATATCCAATTGATGGAGGGGCCAATGATAGGTGGCTGCCAGAGAAATAAATAACATCACATAGGCTAGTTTGGCAACAGGGGAAAAAGTATCAAAATAATCGACGCCATAGGTCTGGGCATATCCTTTGGCAACTAGGCGGGCCTTCAAGCAAGCAATAGAGCCATCAGGATTAACCTTCACCGTGAATACCCATTTACATCCTATAGGTCGCTTGCCAATAGGCAGATCTACCAAAGACCATGTCCCATTGGTATCCAAAGCATTCATCTCCTCAATCATAGCCGTACGCCAGCCAGAGTGGGCTAAGGCTTCATGAACTGTCTTAGGAACAGACACAGACTCGAGAGAAGCGATAAAAGCGCAAGATGATGATGATAACTGGTTATAATAGACAAAAGAGGATATTGGGTAAGTACATGTACGCTTACCTTTGCAAAGGGCAATGGGAAGATCATCCGGTGGGGAGGGTTCTGATGTGGGAGCGACAGGCTCATCAGGACAAACCGGAAGCGGAGCATCAGAAATTGGCGGAGAATGGGGGCGGTGAGAGTAGGTTTGTGTGATGGGAGGCCGGTCAGAAATGGATGAAGAGGGGATCAAGGTCTGTGTGATAATAGGCTGGTTGGGAATGGATGAAGAGGGGATCGATGAAGGAATATCAATTGACGAAACATGGTAGAGTAACCAATCATCATCCTCCTGCTAACTTCGCGGGGCAACAGACTGAGAAAATGGAGTATGCTCCCAGAAGGTAACATCAGCATAAACAAAATATTTACAAAGATTAGGACAAGAACACCGATATCCTTTTTGCACACGAGAGTATCCAAGAAAGATACACTTAATGGATTTAGGATCAAGTTTAGTGAGCTGAGAACGACCATCCCGAACAAAACAGGTACAACAAATATTCGAGGTTCAATGGGGAACAAAGGTTTATTGGGGAAGAGAATATGAAAAGGGGTAGATCCTGACAAGACTGAGGAGGGCATGCGATTGATTAAGAAACAAGCAGTAGACACAGCATCTGCCCAAAAATGTTTAGGAACCTGCATTTGAAATAACAAAGCTCTAGCAGTTTCGAGAAGGTGTCTATTTTTTTGTTCAGCAACTCCATTTTGAGATGGGGTATCCACACCAGAAGTTTGATGAAGAATACCATGTTGGAGCATAAAATTTTGAAATTGGGCAGACAAGTATTCTTTAGCATTGTCACTGCGCAAAATTTGCACAGGTACACCAAAAAGAGTGCGAATTTTAGCACAAAAGGCAGAAAATTGAGAGAATAATTCTGACCGACTCTTCATTAAGTATAACCAAGTCAAACGAGAATTATCATCAACAAAGGTAACAAAGTACCGAAAGCCCGTGGGAGATGCAACCGGGCAAGGACCCCATACATCAGAATGGACTAAATCAAATGGAGCAATCGCCCGTTTATTAACTCTTGGATTCAAGCTCACGCGATGATGTTTGGCAAACTGACATGACTCACAGTCTAAAGAAGACAAGCTAGATACTTGAGGAAAGAGTTTCTTTAATGAAGGAAGAGAGGGATGACCTAACCGACAATGAGCTTCAAATGGGCTAACAATGCTAGTACATGCAATAGATTTGGGTCGTGTATCCAGAATGTAAAGGCCGCCAGATTTATATCCCTTACCAATAACTTCCTTAGTCGTGAGATCTTGAAAGAGACACGAATCGGGAAAAAATATGGCACAACAATTGAGTTGGCGAGTGAGTTTGCTAACCGAAATCAAATTGAAAGAAAAATTAGGAATACTAAGGACAGATGACAAAGATAGGGACGACGTGAGTTTAATTGTGCCAGGCCCGTTAACAGACGCCGTGGAACCATCGGCTAAAGTAACTGGAGAGATAGATTTATGGAGCTGAAAGGTAGAGAACAGATTAGAATTACCGGTCATGTGGTCGGAGGCACCAGAATCAATGACCCATTGCGAGGGAGATGAGGAAACAAGGCTGAGATTAGACTTTCTTGACCCAACAATAGAAGTGGAGGACAAATTAGCAGATTGAGACACTATTGATTGTTCCTTTGGGTTTGTCATACTAGATGGCAAAAATAAATAAAGTTCAGCAGCCCAAATATATGACAGCAGCCCAGCCCAAAAGAAATATTCAGCACAGCCCAAACAACCAAACAAGACCCAACACAGCCCAGATAATAGCTGAATAGTAGCAGCCCAGGATGAAAAAAAACAACTATCCAGCAGCCCAAAACAAACAAACACAAACAAGGAAGCAGCCCAGCAGCAAACCGTGAAGAAAAACTGATTAAAAGGAACAAAATACCAGCCGTCCAAAGTCCAAGCAGTAACTAGCGAGACGTCTCTTCCGAAACAGATCAAAATAACAGCAGGGGTTGAGCGAGAAGAGACCGTGGCTACCACAACTAGCGGTAACTCACCACAGACCAACGATGGTAACAACCAGTCGACTCAAGACACGAGTCGGCATCCGAACGGTGCTGCCACAGCACCAAGAGAAGAAGAGCGACGACGGAACATTAGAGTAACGAAGTTTGCCGCTAATCCTAACACTAACCTTTCTCTGATACCATGTAAGATCAGAATATGAAGGATTCTTCTATCTCTATTCAGTCTATATCATACATATTTATACAGATTAAAGTAGCCTATTCTAGGAAAGGAATAAATTCATCCTATAAATCAGCTAGCAAATCAGCCTACTAATTAGCCTACAATTATGCCTAATTATCTACAATCTTTAACAAAAATATACAACTGAATGAGAAAATATATTATAACTGAAGGAGATGCTTTCCTTCAACAACAAACAGGTGACCCTATTCCCTTAAACCCTAAGCAACTAATAAGAGCAGGAACCCAAAGAGATTAGAATAATAATGTTTTAGGCAAAGTAAGACAAGGAGCGAGAAAGTGCAGATCTTTTTAAGTTTTAAAGTAGTCAAAAGAAAGGACCAATTGCAGCAAAAATATATATATTATGAATTTTAACTAAGTATAACTAATAATGAGCATGCATGAAGTGTAACAATAAACCCAGAGTCAACAGCGGAGACAGCCATACCATTTCTTTCTTTATCTGTTCAAAAGGTTGTTTGTCTAGTTTGTCGATGCTTGAACAAATAGTTCTGAATTTTTCCGGTGGCACACCACATATGGCCATCATTCCATCAAGTAGCTTCCGATGATTCAATTTTACCTAGAAAAAAGTTACATACAAGCAATAAGATCAATATTTTAAAATAAAATAATCATTACAGTCATAGAAAAACCTTCAGAGAACTGCATAGTATGCTTGAATTTCAGAGAAGATAATATATGGAACGAGGAAAAGTAATATTCATATATCTGAAATAAAGGTAATCCAATTTCTCTCCAGAAAACATTCTAGTACTTACCTCATAATCCCCAATGTCTAGCTCATTTAACAATTCAGTCAATATCTTTATAACCTCAAAGTCAGGTCCCATTTTTTCAAATTGTCCGGCAATGTCAAAATCACATTGATAGAATTCACGATATCTTCCCTTAGATGGGTTATCCCTTCTGTACACCTTTGCTATCTGATACCTTTTGAATGATGTAAGACCATTCATAGCCACAAATCTGGCAAATGGAACAGTGAGATCGTAACGAAGTGAACACAGTTCTCCACCCTGTAGATGTCCATTGATAAAGTTTAGAAGAGAAATAAAGAGAAAATGATTTGGTACAGTGATGACACCAACCATTCATGCCCACTCATATTCACTAGAATTTCATTTCCTGAGGACTTCAAAGAATCATATAACTTATGCAACTACTTGTCCAATATGAATTTGAAAAAGAACAATCTAGAGAAAAGTTGCCTTGGATCAAATACTTGACATTTCTTCCTATTTTTAAGCACATACAGCTAAGATCAAAATTGATTTCGATTTTGATTCAACACAGTAAGTATCAGATCCTACCCCACAAGGAACATGCTATTGGAAAATAATTATGATAGTTGCTCTAATGTCATAACCATCTTAATGAAGTGGCTTTCCTACTCTTCAGTACATGGGTTTTTTATGAAAGATAAAAGGTCAAAATCATCATTGCTAATCCCATCCTTAAAAGGGGAACATGAACACAAATTCAAAACTTATGAATTTAGTCTATGTATACCCCCTTGAAAAAAACAATTCAACCTGATTAAATCAAGAGAAACTCTGAAGGTCGTAATATTATTGCAAGACAACACTAAAGGAAAACAACATTGATAAAATAGAAGGAAAATGATTAACCAACAGCTTTATGCTGTCTTGCCAGTTCAAGAGACATAATGACAAATGTTTTCAAAATGCATAGTGGAAAATGTTCAATGTACCTGATCAGCCAGGTCATAAATCAACTTTGAGTCTTCACCATACTTCCCCATAAGAGTTTCTCTCAATTCAAAAGCAGGAGTGTCGAGAGCTGTGGCACCATGCCTCTTAAAAACCTCAACAATAATTGAGAAAGCTTTCTCTCTTACAGTCATCTGTTCCTTTGCAAAATCTCTCGTACCCTGTCAAACAAAATCACACCCCATGACAAACAATTAACTTCTTGCTTCGGGCAACCCCACCCAACCCCCCACCTTCTCTTTCTCTCGCCTCTTATGCTTAAAAGATTGATAAAGTTTTAGCAAATGGTGCTGGCTATAAACCATGCAATACAGTCTGTGTAAATATTTGGAATAGCTGCAAGGTTTCAGTTTAGTTTAGCCTTTCCATTCAACACACATCAATATAACTGCTAATTAACATTGAAAAGGGAAGATGATTAAAAGATCACACTTAGTCTTCAAGAAAAAATTGGGCAGTTTTGTTTCACAAATACGCTGGAACAGAATGGACAAAGTACAAAACTCAAACACCATAAAGATACTTAAGTTCTTAAACATCACAAACAAATGTTATCAACCATAGTGATTGGAAATTGAACTTCCTAGTGCCTACATTGCCAAACCAATTGTCAAGCCAAATAATAAAATCCTTGATGGTTCACATTGAATGTTGGCATGATAGAATAAAGAAAAGCACAGTTCAAAAGAGCCCCTCCTCTCCACAATCCCCTTAGATAGAAAATATAGGAAAATTTGGGATAGTGGAGTACTGTATACATTTTAAATTGAATAGTTATCAGCATCCAGTGTAAGCACTGTAAAAACGCCACAGAGGTTATTACATAGATGATCACGCAACAGTTCATGAAACTTCAAAACAAGAAGCAATTTTGGTAATTAAATACCTTTGGAAGCTTGGGAAGCCTTCGACTCTCGTTGCTCTCCACTATCTCTTTCACTTTCTTCAGTAAAACCTCAAATTCTGATTTGGCCGGATCAAAAAATGAGAGGAAATGCTGAGACCATTTATCCAATAAAGCAGAAGGGTGGATGGAATTGGCTTCAGTTATTGCCCCATCTAATAAACTTTCCTTAAATAACTGTACGAGAGCTATAGATCCTTTCCCCAAGACTTTTTTTTTCTTTTCACTCTTCTTATCAGCGGCATTAGCAGGGACAGTGCCCTCCAGCAAAAAAAATGCTAGTGTTGCCTCCCAAGAAATAGCCTTCCTCACACCCTCCAACAAAGTAAAAATGTTGTGAGAAAACACAACATAGTCCTTATTGAGAGAAGCCTGCGAAGACACGTAAGTATTTTCAAGCCAATCAATGCCGGCCGGACGTTGAGCTTCAAAACATGAAGCTAGTTCGCCTCCATCTTGCAGTACTAAATCAACAAGAAGCTCCGCTCTGCGGCAGCTAAGTGCAGCCAAATTTAGTAGGGCCTGAGGCAGGGATGATAGCGTGGCAGACATGGCTAAAGCAGTCCCAGTTCCAGTTTTGAAAGGGGTGCTCAACTGGACACGCGTTCTAGAGTGTAGCAGTCGGCAGATTTCTCTGAAATGTCCATGGACAGCTGGTATCCCGGCCACAGAGGTGTCAACAGGCTTTCCATTCTGGACAAATTTGGAGCCATTGAAAAAGACCTTGAAGTCAGCAGCTACAGAGACCTCATCTTTAACGGTGGAACCATCACCAGAATCAGTCAGATCAAAGGCGGAGACATCAGCCCTGAGGGCCTCACAGGTGAGGGCAGCAACGCCATCAACAATTGAAGCAAGAGCAGAGGAGCGGTGATCCAAAAGGGCAGATATGGCACCAAGAGTGGCCACATTGTAATCCAGATTGCTCGGGGAAACAGCATCTTCAATTGTAAAATCCCTGACTTGAAGGGCAGCATTTTTTAGGTCCAATGCATCAGAAAGTTGGGCTACGGCATCGTAAGAGACGCCAGCAGAAGGAGGAGTGGAAGAGGACGAGAGTAAGAGCTTATTCAAGAAAACGAGGATAGAAGCTCTCGCCTCTTCACAATTAAGATAATCAGGAATGGTGAAGGAAAACTGAGAACCAAAAGCTTTAGGAATGGAACTGGACGATGGCAGCTTGGAGAGAGTATAACCATCAATAGTAACTGGAGCAAGGCCATTGGCCACCAGAAATACAGAGAGTGATGACAATGTTGAGCCTCCTTTACCACTACCCAATCGCACAACAACGCTACCAGACCCAGCCGCCATTGTTGTTCCTATGTTATCACAGAACAAGCAATTGTATGGTTCCTACAGAATATGAACTGGGTTCACCCAATCAACCTGAGGCTCTTAGGCTCGCACAGCAACAATGTTTTGCATCATTTTGA
Source organism: Leptodermis oblonga (assembly GCA_016801395.1). Lineage (NCBI taxonomy): Eukaryota > Viridiplantae > Streptophyta > Magnoliopsida > Gentianales > Rubiaceae > Leptodermis > Leptodermis oblonga. The sequence continues at coordinate 30,000,830 of CM028751.1, forward strand.
TGAAGTTTTTTATCTACATTCATTCAAGCCCGAATCATATACTCCAAAATTGGTAGAAAACAACTTCAAATTTGCTTTAATCAAACCCATCTCGTCTCCATACCCGGAAGTTAACACCCAAATCAAATCTTTTTCTTTCCTACAAAACTCGCATTCAAAACTTGGCAGTAGAAAAAGATTGCTCGTGATTTCTCTCCAAACTCTCCTGGCACTCAGCTCTGGCCCCTAATCCCCAAAAAAGAATGTGAGAAGAAAAGTTGTCACAACTTGGTGGTCCAATTAAAAAGCTTCAAGAAATCAACGCAAATTGATGAAATTGACAGTGATCGGAATCAGAGAATTCCTTCTTTCCACCTCAATTTTGCAGGTTAGGTTTGATGCTGCACAGTTGGAAATGGTGGAGAAAGAGAGAGGAAAATAGCTTACGACGGACGACGTCGTACAGAAAATGAACAATTTTGAGGTAATTGGGCTTTTGAATGAAAATATAAAACTTAGGAAAAATTTCTATTATTAGGGGCGTTCGAAAAAATATATATAATTATTATTAAGGGCTAACTTTTTAATATTTATTTTTATGAGCATTATATTATCTCTAATAAGGGCATGTTTGGTATCGTGATTCAAGTCGTGTTTTGAAATCACTTTTGATTTTACAATATTAGAAGTGTGTTGAAAATGTAAAAAAGTTTATTGGAAATGTAAAAAGATTTATTGGGAATGATGAAAAACTATTATAAAACAAAAGTGATTTCAAAACACGTTTTAAAAATGTGATACCAAACAGGCCCTAAATATCCAATTAGAAAAAGACTTTCGTATCCTTCAATTCAACTCTTTCCCTAAACTCTTTCCGAAGGAGTTCTCACCTCATTTGTTATTGTCGTTCTTATCTTCTTTCTTTCTTTTTTCCCCTCATTTTTAGCAGATGAAGTGGATTTTTATTTTCAAACCCAGTAAAACACATCTTCTTGTTTTTTCGGGTAAATTTTGTTTTTCTTCTCCAGTCCATAACTTTGTAAAGAAAGAAAACATAGCAGAATTCGGTATGAGTTCTTGAAGATTTCGTTAGGCTTCTATTTTCTATAAAAGCTATCTGCAGAATAGAACCATGAACATCAAACCCCTCGCTTCAATTCTTATTTTAGAAAATAAAGTTTTTCGAGTTTCCTCCCTATCAAGGGATGTTGCAGCCAAGCTAATAGCTGCATATAAAGCACAAGTAAGACTCTGATTTCTGCAGAAAATTGTATGGTCTCTGATGTGACGTAAAAAGTCCGGTGTTGGATGCTCCTTGGTGTGCATAAAATTGGATCCCTATTGGGCCTAGCCCAATGGACTAAGACACAGATAAACAGTGAAGGATAAAAAGACGTACATAGAGCCCAAAACTATGCTTAGGTTGGAAAGATCACCCAATCAAGCCGAGTAGTGTTTTTGTTACCAACTTAGGTCAGTCAGAACCATAAAACCGAGCCGGACAGTGCATCTCGTAAAAGGTTAGGTCGGACATTAGACTTTAGAATGCCTTGATCATTCTCTCATGTTTTTACCATAATAATTGGCCTAACCGATCTGAGATAGCTGGACCGAACTACGCTATCTCACTGACACAGTAGGTGAAATTTGTCATAGATTAGGTATGTCTTTTCTATTGCACGCAGAGATTTCCAGATCTTCTAAGAGAGGACGAATTCCATGAAATCCGGTCAAAACAGTAGCGTCCACACCACGCTAAACAGAAGGAGCAGGTGAACAAGTCAATCATAAAGGTTCAACGGACACATTTCAACTTAGAGGTATATATACTAAGTCTTCAGACTTAGTGAGGTACGCAATCTTTACCATTTCAAGCATTCATCTTTACTGTTTATCTTCTTCAACCATACTAACTTGACCGTCGGAGCCTATACAAGGGGGAAAGCCCCGCTCCTTTTTTCTGATTATTTACCATTGGTCACCGGAACAGTGCGATCCACCTCTTCATCAACCTTGCTGATCCGAGTTACCCAGATCGGCTCTCCGCTTGTTCATTTTCTCTCACAATGAAGTTTTATTCAGATTGGGCCTTGCCATTTAAGAAGCTTTGCTGGGGCCTTGAGAAGCACTTCCTGAAGGCTATTTTTTGCGTCACATCAACTAGCGCCGACTGTGGGGAGCGTTTAGTCAAACTATTTCATCAAATTTTCCTCACTTTTAAAGAAATTTGTTGAAACCATGACGCAAACTCAAGATTGTTCAGGAATGGGTGCTTCTTCTTCTAACACTGCCGCGGATATCATCGTTACAACCGCTATGGTTCCTACCGTCACCACCGCTTCTATCCCTCCCAATGATCCACCAACTACCGCCGCCGTTGTTGAGCCTCTCACCCCCCAGCAGGAACAAGCGGAAAGAGAGAAGTTTTACCGTTTGTTCCCGCAGTTGTTTCATCTAATGAACCATAGCATTCCGGTCACCTCTACTTCGAATGTAGAACTCCCCGTCTCAAGCATAACGACCACTGCCCCAGATTTGGTTAACATGGATCACCCTTTTAGTTCACAAGCTGTCCCCGTTATTCCCTCACCGGGAGCTCTGTTCAATCCTATGTCTGACCCCTCTGTTGTGTTGATGTCTAGCCTTCCCCCCCCCCCCCCCCCCAGTCCATCGCCGTTTTAGGATGCCCTCTACACTCTGGGGGAACTCATCTTTTTTTGGGTCTAACTACGTAGCTGGTCTTCCTACCCTTTCTACTGCACCTCTTGTGTACACCACCTTAGCCCATACCCAGGTCACCCCTACTTTTTCAGCTCTCTTCATGGTTCCTCACGCTCAGCTCAGTAATTACCCTTTTATGTCGGGTCTGCCTTTTCCTATGATAGGGCAGCAAGCGAGTCAGTTAGGTCAGTCTGGCCTGGGCCCACAGAATCAAATAGGTCAGCCCGGTCTAGTTCAACCGTTAAACCAATTTAGTCACCTTGGTCCTGAAGTCAACCAATTAGGATATCTCGGACACCTAGCTCCGTCGAACCTAGCTCAGTTTCAGCATTACGGTATAGGCACCAGCCGAGCCATGCAGCCACCCACAGGGTACTCTCCCTTACTTAACCCGAGCTATTACCCCGGCCCAACGCAGGGAACTTCGCCACTGGAGGACCAATACCTACTTACTCCGGCATAGGTGGATACCCCTTAGGTCAGTCAGGATACCCCCAGCTCGGTCAAACAGTCCTCCCCGGATCCGGATACGCTCAGCTTGGACGAGCCGGGCCCACTTCTCGGGTGTCTCATCCATTTGGTTGGGAGATCCAAATGGCACCATTCCTCCCGGGTTACAAAGGTCTAGGTAAGGTTGACAAGTACGACGGAACTACCGACCCCACAGCTCATTGGATGCAATGCATGAGCATCATGGATGCCGCAAACTTGTCTGATGCCAACCGTTGCATGACATTCCATTTGACTCTTAAAGGTCAGGCCATAAATTGGTATTGTACTCTGACTCGAAACTCCATTCATTCATTAGATCAGTTCGGTGACCTGTTTTTAGCTAATTTTATGGGTAACAAAATATTGTCCAAACCAATTTCACACTTAATGAACATAACTCAAAGAATGGGAGAGGGACTACAGGCCTACATATATCGGTTTAACGTAGAATCTAGGCAATGCCATGAAAAAGATGATAGGATAATGATGGGGTCATTTATTAACGGGTTACGGTCAGGACCTTTAGCTACCGAACTGGCCATCCGACCCCCGCACTCCTATTTTGAAATGATGGTTACTGCTGTTAACTTTGCTGTTGTTGAGGATGCTGCAGCTATAAAACAGGAACGGGAGAGAGGTTGTTCCGACCTATACGGTAAGAGGAAAGCTTCTTCCCCGATTCCTCCCCCGGGAGGAAATAAGAAGCTAAACTTTGTGAATACTACTAACCCTATCCCGAAGACCGGGGTAAGTGTGAACGCTGTGCAGGTGGCCGAGCCTCTCTCCGTCCCCCGAGCCGACATATACGCGGCCATCCAGCATCAAGGGTTGCTACCCCCAGCCCGCCCCATGACGGGTCCCATAGATCGGCTCAATCCCGGCAGGTATTGTAACTACCATAAACATATTGGCCACAATACTAATGATTGTCGAGATTTAGCTGCAGAGATAGCAAAACTTATTCAAGCTGGAAAACTGCCCCAATATACACAAGTCGCACCATTGCCCAAACCCAAGGCTTCAGCAGCCCGGGAGCGACCTACCGGATGCTACCGGTGTGGAGAGCCCGGCCATTTTGCCCGAGAATGTTCCCAACCCGACCCCCGAGCCCCAAACGCTGGAGCCGACCTAACCATAGCTGGGGTCATAAACACCATAGCTGGAGGACCGACCCAGGGCGACTCTAATCGCCAAAGAAAATAGGTATATCGGCAAAGGAACAACATTTTGGGTAAGCGTAAAGCGGAAGCCATGGCACCAGTAATTACTTTTGATGATAGTGATATTTTCTTGCATTACAATTGTGACGATCCACTAATGATCGATTGTTATATTTCCAATTATCAAGTACGTAGGACATTGCTAGACACGGGTAGTTCTAGTAATATAATTACAACCAAAGCATTGGCCGGATATCAGTTACATAAGACACAGTTAAATTCAGTACGTACACCATTGATTGGCTTTGGCAACCACCATGTTATCCCTGTAGGACAGTTGAGCATTCCGGTCACGTTAATAGCTGGGCAGCTAAAACGTACAGAAACCATAGACTTCGTGGTCATTGATGAACCATCACCGTATAATGTATACCTAGGTCGGCCTGGATTAAATCAGTTCCAGGCGATTGCTTCTACCATGCATATGCTTTTGAAATTCCCCACCATGGGTGGGGTAGCTACTCTGCGTTGTGATGTTATACAGGCTAAGCAGTGTTACACGGCTTCCCTAAGGGAACAAACACCAACGGATCGAAAATCAAAAGATGCCTCTGCAGTCATTCCGACCTCCGCACTTCGAGCTTCGCCGCCTACCCTCACTGGAAATACTACTCATCCCATTAGCATCACCGACCTGACAGGTAGCTCAGATCGGTCCATTGAAACAGGGGCCGAGGTAAAGATCATCCCCCTGGCAGCCGATCCAAACAAGGTAATTAAGATTGGGGCTGATTTACCTCCTCAGTTACAACATGATTTACTTAACCTTTTGCGTGAGTTTCCGGAAGTCTTTGCTTGGGGGCCGGAAGACATGTCTGGCATTTCTCGAAATATCATTGAACACAGGCTATCCATTGATGCCAATCATAGGCCGGTTCGTCAACAAAAGCGTAACCTGGGAGGAGAACGCAGCAGATACGTGAAGATCGAAGTCAACGCCCTATTGGAGGTACGTATCATCCGAGAAGTAGATTATCCTGAATGGCTAGCTAACCCTGTGTTGGTTCCCAAGCCCGATGGTTTGTGGCGTATGTGCATAGATTTTACCGACCTAAACAAAGCCTGCCCCAAAGATTAGTTCCCTCTACCGTTGATCGACGTTCTGGTCGACGCCATAGCTGGATTCCGTTTCCTTAACTTCTTGGATGCTTACAAGGGCTATCACCAGATCTTCATGGCTAAAGAAGACGAGGAGAAAACATCTTTCATCATGGATAAAGGTACTTATTGCTTTATTACTATGCCTTTCGGTTTGAAAAATGCCGGAGCTACTTTTCAGCGTTTGATAAACAAAATTTTTAAAAACCAGTTAGGCCGGAACATGGAAGCATATATTGATGATTTGCTTGTTAAAAGTAGGGATGAGTCTGCTTATTTGCTTGACGTGAAACACTCGAAACCCTTGTCCAATATCAATTAAGGTTAAATCCGAAAAAATGTGTTTTTGGGGCTACTTTGGGAAAATTCTTAGGTTACATGGTTTCTGAGAGGGGTATCTCGGTTAATCCAAAGAAAGTAGAAGTTGTCCTACAAATGCATCCGCCTATCAATTCGTGAAGTGCAGCAGTTAACGGGTAGACTAGCAGCCTTAAATCGGTTTTTAGCTCGGTTAGCAGAACGAGCCCTACCATTTTTTAGCATCTTAAAGAAAACAGATAAATTTGTGTGGACTTCGGAATGCCAAACTGCTTTTGAACAACTAAAAACATATTTAGCTTCATTGCCATCTTTAACCATGCCTATTCCTGGAGAACAATTATACATGTATATAGCTACCACTGCATCCGTAATTAGCTCGGTTTTGCTTCGAGAAGATAACCGGGTCCAAAGACCCATCTATTTTGTTAGCAAAGTTTTGCAGGCAGCAGAGAAAAACTATTCTAGCCTGGAAAAGCTAGTCTTGGCTCTAGTTCACTCCACACGACGTCTTCGGCCTTATTTCAACTCACACGGAATCACCGTCTACACCGACGCACCTCTCAAAGCCATCCTACAAAAGGCAGGAGTTTCTGGTCGTCTCACCAAATGGGCCATCGAATTGGGGGAGTATGACATCACCTTTGCCCCTCGCACCGCAGTTAAAGGGCAAGTATTAGCAGATTTCATAGCTGAGGGACTACCAGACAACCAAGAAAGCATGCCTGGCCCGTCACAAGAAACCGATCTTCTTTTAACCGTGGCAAAAGGTGATGACTTGTGGACACTCTACGTAGATGGTGCCTCTAGCCAGTCCGGATCGGGTGCGGGGATCATCCTCACCAGCCCTGTTGGAGAAATCCACACTTATGCTCTACGATTCTGCTTTACGGCCACAAATAATGAAGCAGAGTACGAAGCCATGATAGCCGGTCTAAAATTAGCTCAGAAACTAGGGGTCGGAAATCTAAAAATTTGTTCAGACTCCCAGCTGGTAGTTAAACAAATTTTGGGGGAGTATCAGGCTAAGGATCTGCAAATTGAGGAATATTTAGCACTGGTGCAGCAGCATCTAAAATTTTTTCCAAAATGGACTATAGAGCGGGTCCCACGAAGTAAAAACACAAATGCAGATGCCCTGTCCAAATTGGCTTCTTCGATTTTCTCTCATCTGACTAAAAGCGTTCTAGTAGAAGAAGTGCAGACCAGGAGTACAGCGAAACCAGCAATCTTGTCCATAAGTGAAGGTCAGGATTGGAGATTTCCTCTATGGCAATACTTACAAAATGGTACTTTACCAGATTCACAAAAGGAAGCACAACAGATACGAAGGAAGGCTGAACACTATCAAATAATCGGGGAGGATCTGTATAAAAAGGGTTTCTTGATGCCCTTACTGAAGTGCTTGGGTCCAGGAGAAGCAGAAGCCGTGCTGAAAGAAGTACATCAGGGAGATTGCGGGTCTCACATTGGGGCTCGGAATTTGGCCAAGAAAATAATTGGGGCTGGGTTTTATTGGCCCCGATTATTCCAGAAAGCATTAGAATATGTTCAACGGTGTCCCAGTTGCCAACACAATGCGACAATTCACAGATTGCCGGCCTCCGACTTTACGGGGATAATTGCCCCTTGGCCTTTCGCGGAATGGGGAATAGATCTCATGGGATCGTTTCCTAAGATCGGTTCTTGTCATTATCTTGTGGTAGCCATAGACTATTTCATAAAATGGGTAGAAGCCAAGGCATTGACAAACATTACCGGGCGAACTGTAGCTCGATTTCTTTGGAGACAAATCATCTGTCGGTTCGGCGTGCCCAACTCGGTTATCTCGGATAATGGGACCCAGTTCGAATCCAAGGAGTTCACAGCCTTGTGTTCAAAGTTTGGTATCACCCAATGTTTCGCATCTGTAGCTCATCCTCCGGCAAATGGGCAGGTGGAACTCACGAACCGAACTTTGAGTTCCACGGATTGAAAACCAGGTTAGAAGATAAAGGCAAGAATTGGGTAGATCAGCTACCTCATATACTTTGGTGTCACCGGACTACACCTAAATCGGCTACAGGGAAGACCCCTTTCGAGCTAGCCTTTGGGGTCAATGCTGTTATCCCCCCAGAAATACGAAGTGGTGCCCCCCGAGTTACGCACTTCGAAAGGGACCAGAATCAGAAAAACTTGGAGCTTAGCTTGGATTTGATGGAAGAAGCTCGGGACACTGCCTATGTACACCAACTCAATTACAAAAACTTAATTCGGCAACACTATGATGCTCGGGTCAAACATCGGGCCTTCGTACCAGGAGACTTAGTTTTACGGAACCGAGCTATCAGCAAACCGCAAGAACAAGGCAAGTTAGTATCTAATTGGGAAGGGCCTTACCGGGTGATCGAAGCCTGACCTACTGGAAGTTATGTTTTGGAAGATTTGCAAGGACAGCTGATTCCGCGGGCTTGGAACGCAGCACACTTAAGGAAGTACTATCTATGAAGCAGTTAGAGTTAAAGTCAGGAAAAGTATCAAACTTAAGATGACAAAAGAAGAAAAAGAATGTGTTTATTCAATAAACGAGCTCAGGTACAAAGCCGATCTAAAATTACAAAAATTCTCCAAAAAAAAAAAAATACAAAGAAGAGCTAGGAAGGAAGGTCAGCGACATGGTCATGGCCACTGTTAAGAAGGGTAAGCCCGATCTCAGGAAGGAGGAGCTTGAGAGGTCGCTTTGTCTGCTGCCTCCTGGGGGTCGGCCTCCGGGTCTTCTTCAGTATTCTCCGGTAGAGGGACACCGTTAGCTCGGCATTCCTGCTTGATCTCCTCTACCAGATCAAAAGGATCGCGACCCTGAGGAAGCAAGGAAGTCTGGGCCATGGAGTCCGCAGGAACATCTTCTACCGACCTGGAACCTTTCAGCTCGTCCCAGCACAGAGTATACCCACACTAGATCAGCTCCAAGAAGCGCCGGTTCATCAGGTCCAGCAGGGGGCCCTTTTTAAAGGCTTTCAAAGAAGCTTGGCGTGCCGCTTCGACCTCCGCCGGGCTGAGCAGCTCGGCAGCCTTCTTTGCCTCCTCCTCAGCTGCCTTCACCAAGGCAGCCTTTTCCTTCTCCAGGGCGGCCTTCTCCTCCTTCAGGGCGGCCACCTCAGCTTCCAAGCCCTGGTTCTTGGTTTCCAGCCGATTGGCTTTTGTACCCAGCTCCTGGTTTTCTGCATGAAGCTCAGTGTTGGTGGCCGCGAGCTGCGTTACTTTGCTGGATTCGACCCCCAGCTTCATCTCCAGATCCTCAATTGCCTCGGCCGGCTTCTTCGACCTTTCTTGCTCATAGATTTGGGCCAGAATGTCCAAAGCTATCGTCCTCTTGGCCGTAGCAGCGTAATTTACGCGGACCTGCAAAAACTGATCCAGGGTATTATAAAAGCATCACAAGGTAATCATTTATTCTCAATAACTAACTGTGAATTTGGAAGCTTCCCCTTTTTATGTGCGAAGCCAGAAAAGCCTCTTGTTGTGCCAGCTGATCAAGGGTTTTCCTCATCTGGCCACTCATCTCCACGATCTCCACAAGGGAGTTATGGGATTCAGACACCAACTTCGCATAGGGCCTAACGTCATCGGGCTGAGGCTCCGCCAAATGGATCTGGTGCATAGGTCGGGCTAGGGAGCCCGGTCTCTCCCTTGGTTCTTTCAGCAATATTAACCTTTCCTGAGACAAAGGGTCCACGGGTCCCAGCAACTCATCGGGGCTCGGCAGATTGGAGCTCGTCAGCAATTGTGGAGCCTTAGCGGCTTTGGCCGCCTGAACCTCCGCAGGGGTCGGCTTGCTCTTCTTTATGGCCCGAGGTACTAGTGCCGAGCTGGGAGGATCGGCGACCTCAACTTCCTCCGTGAGGTCGATCTCGGCCGGTCTCTTCGAAGACCCCGAAGCTGCCGCTGGCTTGTTGGCTTTCTTCTTCCAGCCAAATCCGCTGAAGCCACCTGAAAACAAACAATACACAAAGATCAGAATCACCGATCTAGGAAGGATGAGAAAACAATAAATAAAAGGTTAGAGACAAGTATTTACTTTCTTCCTCTACATCAGGGGCTTGGCTCAGCCCGGCCCAGACCAGAAGACCCTCTGAAGGGTACTTAACCGAATATTTTTTCGAGCTGGTGAAATTTCTTAACACCTTATAGTCCGATTGCACTACGGGGCTAGACTTATCTCGGGTTTGGTCCGCCGGCACTATAAACTGCGACCAACGGCAAGGGAGATTTGCTTCGTCGGCTTTCACCATAAAGTACCTCGCCCTCCAATGTTTGTTAGTATCGGGAGAGTCGATTATAAGTATGGGCCCGTTTCTACGTTTTTGGAACGACACCCACCCATGCCCATAGGAATACTGACGGACGGTATAAAATTGGAAGAACAAGTCTACGGTAGGTCGGATCCCAGCCCCAAAATAGACACACATAAACCCCACCAAAAACCTAAGGGTGTTAGGTACTAATTGGCTCAGCCCGATGTATAGGTAATCACACAGCTCGTTTAAAAAATCCGGGGCCAAAAACCTTAGCCCGAATTTTATGTGATGTTCGTATATCCGGACCCAATCCCCAGAAGTGCTAGTTATCCTTTCCTCGGGTGTGGGTAGACGGGTTTGGATAGATGGGTCAAGGAAGTGGGTCGATTTTAGGGTTTCTAATTCTACCCTAGAAGCTCGGAAACTATTTCTTTGGGATGAAAGTCATATGGGGCGGCCGTATCTACAGGAAGCAGTACAAAAGCACCATAATCATGCATATATCCAGATAACAGATCCTACGAAGGGTTCATGCTTCGAACATGCCAGAAATTTAAAGCTAAATCAACAGTTTACTTGCATATAGAAAGTGAAAGAAGGGCACTGACCTGAGGCCGGGTTTTGGCGAGAGGCTCCGGTGCCGGAACTCCTTTCAGAAGCCATTGCAGACAGTCGAACGAAGGAAAAAAGCACGGCGACGGAACAGTGGCGACGGCGAAGCAACGGCACGGACAAAAACAGCGGAGCAGAAAAACGACACCGACGGACTCCGGCAAGGCACAACCACTGCGACGGACGAAAGGAGAGCACAAAAATTCTTTTTTCTCTTTTCAGAATGCAAATAGCGTAATGGTGCCAAATGCCAACTTCTACGGCTATTATAGGGAAGCCTCGGGAAGATCGAACGGACACGGGCGAGCCAATCGTTGCAGCCTTTAATGTCACCTCGAGGATAGTAAAAGCATTGGAAGTCGTACCGGTTGCCTTAATAGTCGTGAAGACATGTCCTGTCATGTCCCGACTCTTCAAAAGCCAGATTTCGTATAACGCAAAGGTACGCCTTTATTGCTGCATTTATTAATTTGTCCAATAAACTGTTCAAATTCTTTAGGTCAGTATTGCAATTATTACTTATGCATCGGCTGACCCGATATTCTCTTTAGGTCGGACTTCTTAGTCATGTCTCGCATGATTTGTCATATTCGATAATCTATAGGTCGGAAGAAAAACTTTAAAGAGGTATCTAAACATAGAACACTTGCCTTGTTCACGTTTTTGGCTTAGTAAAACATAGTAAATATCACCCTTTAGCTCGGAAAATTGGATCAGATTAACATCAGGGAAGGCATGATAAATACTTCAGGCAAAGTTTTAGCTCGGAAAAACACAAGAGTATTAAGTTTTAGATCGGTAAAACCTAATACTGGGGGGACTTGTTGGTGTGCATAAAATTGGATCCCTATTGGGCCTAGCCCAATGGACTAAGACACAGATAAACAGTGAAGGATAAAAAGACGTACATAGAGCCCAGAACTATGCTTAGGTCGGAAAGATCACCCTAATCAAGCCGAGTAGTGTTTTTGTTACCAACTTAGGTCGGTCAGAACCATAAAACCGAGCCGGACAGTGCATCTCGTAAAAGGTTAGGTCGGACATTAGACTTTAGAATGCCTTGATCATTCCCTCACGTTTTTACCATAATAATTGGCCTAACCGATCTGAGATAACTGGACCGGACTACGCTATCTCATTGACACAGTAGGTGAAATTTGTCATAGATTAGGTATGTCTTTTCTATTGCAAGCAGAGATTTCCAGATCTTCTAAGAGAGGACGAATTCCATGAAATCCGGTCAAGACAGTAGCGTCCACGCCACGCTAAACAGAAGGAGCAGGTGAACAAGTCAATCATAAAGGTTCAACGGACACATTTCAACTTGGAGGTATATATACTAAGTCTTCAGACTTAGTGAGGTACGCAATCTTTACCATTTCAAGCATTCATCTTTACTGTTTATCTTCTCCAACTATACTAACTTGACCGTCGGAGCCTATACAGGGAGGAAAGCTCCGCTCCTTTTTCTGATTATTTACCATTGGTCACCGGAACAGTGCGATCCACCTCTTTATCAACCTTGCTGGTCCGAGTTACCCAGATCGGCTCTCCGCTTGTTCATTTTCTCTCATAGTGAAGTTTTATTCAGATTGGGCCTTGCCATTTAAGAAGCTTTGCTGGGCCTTGAGAAGCACTTCCTGAAGGCTATTTTTTGCGTCACATCACTCCTGTTTGGCCCATGAAGATCTTGTATACTCAGGCCCAATCTGCTAATTGACAGCTTGAAGGGATAAAAAACGGAGCCTGGATCCGGGCAGCGACAACTTGGTTCCATAACTTTTTGGAGGAATCCGGTCTGGAAAAATTCCGGTAACGGGAGAAATAAACAAGAAACAAGCGGAGCTATCCCCCCTGTGTAACTCCGACGGTCAAGTTAGCAACATGTAAGCAGAAAATGGTATTGACCAAGAGCTTAAGAGAAATTGCTTCATGAATGGCTTACCTGAAATGAGTCTTGTGACTGAGTATTTATAGGCTCACCTTGATATATGCGTTGTGCCATGATGAGCTGTAGGATATGTCCGTTGTGCCAGATGAGCTGTATGCTTAACCATTCCTCTTTTTATGTTGACTTGAATGCTCATGTAATAACGGCTCTATTTTGGCCCATTTGTGATTATTGCTCCTGCATATATTTAAGCTAGATCATGGACCTACAATGATGCCTAGCTATCATGTCAATGTTACCGTTATCCAACCTAAATGTCCCAAGCCCGGTCTTGATGGTTACCTACCTAAGCTATTTTCTTAGCTTGGTTTACTACTGACCTAAGCCATTTCATTACTGCTGACCTAAGTTTTCCCAACCTAAGCCTTCATGACCCAAGCTTTCCCGACCTAAGCCTTCATGACCTAAGCTTTCCCGACCTAAGCCTTCATGACCCAAGCTTTTCCGACCTAAGCCTTCATGACCTAAGCTTTCATGACCTAAGCTTTACTTGTCTTGATTGGGCCAAGCCCAATGGCTTTAGCTATTTTTATGCACATGCATCCGACCTTAATAAGTTCTTGTCCGCCGACCTTGACTGTGGTGAGGTACTGAAATCTATACTATAATTACCGACCTAACATAAATTTTACCGACCTATTGCTATCTGAAATGCTGAACTAACAAAGAGCACTACCCCATGCCAACGGGACAGACCTAGCCATGCTTCCAGTGACAACAGAAAGACTTGCTTAATTGCATACCTCCGCATCCCGACCTAAGGGTTTGACCCAATATCCTACGAGACTATGCTAATGACTTATCCCGGCCAAATGCCTAGCCCTGACTATATTTGTCCCAGCTAACTACTTAGCCCTGCTTATGTTTGTCCGACCTTATTGCTTAGCCCTTCCTATGTTTGTCCCAACTAACTGCTTAGCCCTACTTATGTTTGTCCCAACTAATTGCTTAGCCCTTCCTATGTTTGTCTCAACTAACTGCTTAGCCATACTTATGTTTGTCCCAGCTAACTGCTTAGCCCTTCCTACGTATGTCACAGCTAACTGCTTATCCCTGCCAATGTTTATCCCAGCTAACTACTTAGCCCTTCCTATGTATGTCACAGCAAACTGCTTAGCCCTGCCCATGTTTATCCCAACTAACTGCTTAGCCCTTCCTATGTTTGTCTTGGCCAACATATTGGACTTGCCCCTGATTTGCCCTGATCAACGTATTGGTCCTGCCCATGCTTTGTCCCGGCCAATGTATTGGCCCCGTCCATGCAACATTGCCTTGCCTGTTTAACATTATAACGAAGAGAAGCCATCCCATACATGATAGAAAATGTAAAAAGCATATACATAACTGAAGCTATGGATTGAAAGTGGTTTAAACCAGGCCTTCTAAGGTACACATGGTAAGGTGATCACATGATTTCTGTAAGTAGTAGCTGGCCAGCTATCATGGTGACTGCTATGCTCAACTGTCCTGTGAGTATAACATGGTGGTTACCAAATTTAACATGGTGACTGGTATGCTCAGCTATCATGATGGTTGTCATAATAATTTGAAAGCGGTTCCAAACCGTGTCTTTCACAATGCCTACTGAATAATGAAAACAATAATGTGAAAGCGGTTCCCAACCGTGTCTTTCGCAATGCATATTGAATAATGAACACAATAATGTGAAAGCGGTTCCCAACCGTGTCTTTCGCAATGCATACTGAATAATGAACATAATAACATAAGCATCTAAGATATTTTATTGTCTTATAGACCGTACCTGATGGTCTCTAAGACCTACCAACGGTATCTGACCCGATTTCATGACTGTATAATTGAATAACTGTATTTTGAATAACTTTATTAAATCCTGACCTGGCTCAAGGCGCCTGTGGGTCAGGCTGTGAACGCCCAGCAGGGCAACCTTGAATACGTGTCCCCTGCATGCTATAAAGGTCATCCACTGATCAGTCGGCCTCTAAGGTCATCCACTGATGGGTCAGCCTCCAAGGTCATCCACTTATGGGTCGGCCTCCAATGTCATCCACTTATGGGTCGTTCACTGATGGGTCATCCACCAAGGCCATCCTCTGATGGGTCGGCCTCCAAAGCCATCCTCTAATGGGTCGGCCTCCAAGGTCATCCTCTGATGGGTCATCCATATAACTTCATCCCTGTAAAAAAGTTAACACCATTCACGGGTCTCCAATCTCGATCAATGGCCGTACCTGATGTTAACACCATTCACGGGTCATCCATATCTTACTTGTCTTTCTGATTTGCTGTTCCTCCATTTCTCGACAATAAAGAACAAGAAATGCAACAAGAGTTGAAGTATAAAATTAAAAATATTTTCACAATATTTTTAACGTCATTTCACTGAACATTTTAATTGTTTCGAAAGCCGCCATTCAAAGCGTTCTCCTTCTAGAATGTTAACAACCAGATAGATGCACATGGTATGCTGCTTGGAAGCGGTTCAAAAACCAAGCCTTCCCAGATGTACATGGTATGATGTCGATTCCTTGATGCCAACCAAATTTATATTTCTATATGTCGGTTAAGAAATCAATTGTCCCAAAAACTGTACATGATTGGAGAATTATTTCCTTAGTGCAAACTGCTATTCTGGAAGAAGAATCATCCGTTCCCGAACGTTCTTGCGTCATAACTTCAACAAATTTCTTTGATTGTGAAGAAAATTTGATGAAGAAAATCGATCAAATCGTCCCCATAGACGGCGCCAGTTGATGTGACGTAAAAAGTCCGGTGTTGGATGCTCCTGTTTGGCCCAATGAAGATCTTGTATACTCAGGCCCAATCTGCTAATTGACAGCTTGAAGGGATAAAAAACGGAGCCTGGATCCGGGCAGCGACAGCTTGGTTCCATAACTTTCTGGAGGAATCCGGTCTGAGAAAATTTCGGTAACGGGAGAAATAAACAAGAAACAAGCGGAGCTATCCCCCCTGTGTAACTCCGATGGTCAAGTTA
This sequence comes from Leptodermis oblonga, assembly GCA_016801395.1. Taxonomy (NCBI): domain Eukaryota; kingdom Viridiplantae; phylum Streptophyta; class Magnoliopsida; order Gentianales; family Rubiaceae; genus Leptodermis; species Leptodermis oblonga. The sequence continues at coordinate 30,016,472 of CM028751.1, forward strand.
GCAACATGTAAGCAGAAAATGGTATTGACCAAGAGATTAAGAGAAATTGCTTCATGAATGGCTTACCTGAAATGAGTCTTGTGACTGAGTATTTATAGGCTCACCTTGATATATGCGTTGTGCCATGATGAGCTGTAGGATATGTTCGTTGTGCCAGATGAGCTGTATGCTTAACCATTCCCCTTTTTATGTTGACTTGAATGCCCATGTAATAACGGCTCTATTTTGGGCCATTTGTGATTATTGCTCCTGCATATATTTAAGCTAGATCCTGGCCCTACAATGATGCCTAGCTATCATGTCAATGTTACCGTTATCCAACCTAAATGTCCCAAGCTCGGTCTTGATGGTTACCTACCTAAGCTATTTTCTTAGCTTGGTTTACTACTGACCTAAGCCATTTCATTACTGCAGACCGAAGTTTTTCCGACCTAAGCCTTCATGACCCAAGCTTTCCCGACCTAAGCTTTCATGACCCAAGCTTTCCCGGCTTTCCCGACCTAAGCCTTCATGACCTAAGCTTTCCCGACCTAAGCCTTAATGACCCAAGCTTTCCCGACCTAAGCCTTCATGACCTAAGCTTTGATGACCTAAGCTTTACTTGTATTGATTGGGCCAAATCCAATGGCTTTAGCTATTTTTATGCACATCAGTCTCAATCCCAGATTGTTGGAGTATTTTAAGAAAATAATAAATCATTTGCTGATTTTGTAGGAAGAATTTCAGTTACAAAATTGTTATTTATATCATAAATGTATTTTGAGTAATTATATTATATTTATGTTCATAAATTAAAAATATATTCCAATCCTATTTATTTAACATTGAATATGAGTAACTAGTCTTTATATTCATATGAATGTGTAACTGAATTTTAAATTAATCTTAAATGACATTTTATTGGCATATGAAGAGGCAACCGTTTAGTCTCAATAAATTAAAAGAAAAGAAGGATTCTTTTTTATCAATGAGAAAAACGATTTGTTTTTTTAAATTCCTTAAACATTTCTATAACCGTTTATTGCTTAATTGTACAGTTAATTTTCTCTATACATTAATCCTGGCCAAACGGTTCTCATAGTGCACTAAGTATATATATGATACATATGTGTGTATCTACCCTATATAATATAAACGAATATAGGTTTGATATTAGATTGTCATGTGGCTGCCACATTGAACTTTAATTATTAAGCATCTTTCTAATTTATGTCTAATAGACTTTTAATTTAACTATTTATGTGGATGCCACATAAGCTTAATATCTAATAATTAAATATTGAGTGAACTTATTTTATTTTCTACCATTCAATTAAATAATTTTTTTATTTATTTATTTTTACATGTGGCTCTTTCACTCCTTTATAGGAGCATTGCACTTTTATTCTTCCACCTTTTTATATATATTTATTAAATGCACATCTCACAAAAATTATATATACATACCAACAGGTCAACAAAAATTTAAATTTTAATTATATAATTTAAGGATTTTATTTATATAAAAAAAAAAAGGCATGAGACCAACTTTCAGGTTCCGTACAATTTTTTTTTATAAAAATAAAACTTTATTTTTTTTCTTTTTTAGACTTATAATCTTAAATTCACAACTTTACATTTTCTAAACATTTTCACCATGAAGTTAATTACTCAATTGATAATTGAGTGTATTAGTTTTTAACTCCTGAAGAATAGGAAAAGTCTACTGTCTCTTTGTTTCACCATTTATTTATTACAAATAAAAATAATATGTTGTATGCCTCTTTGCTTCACCTTCTATCATTATAAATATGAACAAACTATTGCTTTTCTTGCACCTTTTGTTAGTTACAATCAATAAGTTGTATATTTTCCTTCCTTGATCCATTCTATGAATGGCATTTTGAAATATTCTCAACTATCTTCGTTCTCTTAGTCATAAACAACACTGAAATTCTCTTTTAAATTGTTGTGAAGTGCATCACGGTTAGTGAGTTATTCTGTTCTAGATATGTTAACTAATTTCTTGAAATGAGAAATTTTATTCTTATATTTTACTATTAAAAATTATGACATTTTACACATCTAATAATATGTGATTTACATAGATCCTTTCTTGAATTTTCTTTTCCCATTAAGTTTTTTGTTGATTACTTTAATTTGTTGTTTTGTTTAAATTGTTTTGTTGTTGGTGCAATTTTTTTATGTGAAAACTTTTAGTTATCAAGAGTTGAAGGATTATTGTGTTAAAATTCTCTTTCCTATTAGTTCACAATGTATCATGTATGTAAAATTATAAATCATGATGTATGCTCTAGACTGTTCCTTTCTTTTACAGGCTTTTGTTATATTAATTTCTTGTTTTTAAAAAAGGTAGAGAAGTAAGTTTAAATATGCAAAAAAAAAAAATCATTTTTTTTCCAACAACCTCAAAATTTTCCACAATTCTAAAGTAGATCCTTAATGGAAGGATGTTAAGTTACATACAAAAACAACAAGAATATGTCGGATGAAGGTAGTGTACTGGTAACCATATACTATTAAGGATGGAAAATTTCTTCCTTGATTTTGATATTTTTTTGTAGACTCTAATTGTTCTAAAAATGTATTGAATTAAGTTAATAGATGATAAATTTAAACGAGCTCTCATATTCGTTGTTCTATTTGTATGCTAGCCTGTGCACAATTAAACTTTTTATTATTATGATACAAATTAATATTTTATTAGACATAAGCCGTGCAGTGCACGCATGTACCTTCTAGTTTTATATAGTGAATCCAAATGTTGGAGTCTAATATGTGAGAGATATTCTTTGTTAAACTAATTCATATATTCTTTGAGAGATGTGAAGATTCCTTTACATATTTGAGATATGTTTAGAAGAGTTAATCTACGACATTATAGGGATATGGCAAATACGACATAGTGTATATCTGAGTTACCCTCTATTAGCGGTGTAGGCTGATAAGTGGTGTACAACTAGTGTGCTGGGCTATTGAATTCTAGGTGACAAGCTAAAAGATAGTGATCTGCTGCACCGGACTCTCCTACAGAGGAACTTGAATCACCTAAAAATAGCGATTACGTGCCTCAGCCCATGCCGCACTAGTTTTCTTTAAATTATTGTTTTTTACTTTAATTTATTTTTATATCGTTATTTATACTAATATTTTGATTTTGTTCGAGCAGGAACAACACAGATTCTGCAAAAATGAAACAGGGACAACTCACCTAAACAAAGCTTCCAAGTTCCAACGTCCAAAAGAACCCATGTCTTCCAGAAATTTTTTCTTTCCTTACCTAAACAATTATGCACAAAAGGTTTTTTGTTAGTTTACTCAGACACAATACAGTACTAAAAAGAAGAAAAACGTTTCATCGGCAAATTTTTTTTATTTATTTCAGTCAGTTTAAGTGCAGCCGGCCATATTGAAGAATATATTAGCTACATTACATCAAAACTTTCCCACTTATGTTTATCTCAAACTAACATAAACAATTCAACCGTTTTTGTATTATCTCCAACAAGTATTTCCATACTCAATCCAATCCATCAAATACCTGTTTCCTGTTAATCAAACGAAGGGGAATAAAACTATCAGTTGGAGTCATTGACACATACGTTCGGGATGAACGGCTAATTTCTCCTGCCTACAAGCGAGTTTCTACTGCCCTTTTGTTCCTTTCCAAATCTGGTACGAGAGATTTGAATTTTGAAGGACGTTGTGATGTTTTTTCTTAGTTGAAAAAGATTAAGGGAGATAAGGAGAAGGATTGTCACGTTATGGGTTTTGGTGACTAGCGATAGCGGTCGAAGAGAGGAGAACAAGAAAAGAGGAAACAAAAACAAAAAAAAAAAAAAAAGGAGAGAGATGAAGGGGTTCTGGTTCTTGTGGAAAAAGACGAAGAGATTTCTAGAAGGATAAATAAGTCTTTTTCTAATTATAAATTTATTAAACATATATGAATGCCCATAATAATAAATAGTAAAAATTTACGACGAAGAGATTTCTAGAAAGATAAATAAGTCTTTTTTTAATTATAAATTTATTAAACATATATGAATGCCCATAATAATAAATAGTAAAAAGTTACGCCTCAATAATAATTATGTTTCTTCGACCGCCCTTAATAGAAATTTTCCCTAAAACCTAAACCTTAATTGGGCTGTTGGGCTTGTATACCCCTGTAATTGACCAGGCAATCGATCTATTAGCATTTGGTTAATTTCATTAACACCGCTCTTAGTTGCAACTAATATACATCTACCAATGAATAGCAAAGGATCCAATGCATATTTTGTAAGATTATTAAATACACATGAAATAAGTAAATTAACAGATTCTTCTTTATTAGTGTAAGGTAGCATAATTGATGGTGGTAAAGTTATTTCACAATTTTCATCAACATGCTATAGGCCCACAACCCTTCTCCAACTCTAAAAATAAAAGCTGAAAAAAGTGGATCTAAAAGTGTTCTTATATTAAACGACAAAGTAATTTTTTTAGTGAAGGCCACAATGAGAATTAATAATATATGCATCTACCAGGTTTGCCTAGAAACTTTTTCTAATACATGCAAGGTTTGCCTTAAATCACCACCAAATACAACAACTTTACCACCAAAAGACACATTTGAATTCATTATGTCCTTTAACAAAAAATCAAGGGCCTCTAAAGATGCTCTCTTTGCCATTGTATTTTCATCCCAAACTATAAACTTAGTGTTTATTATCAACGTAGCTAGATTATTTTGCTTACCAAGTTGACAACCTTTTTTATCTGAAGAATCTAATGGTAGTATAAATCTTGAATGAGCAGTTTACCCCCCAGGTAATACTGCAGCAGATACTCTAGAAGTTACAACAGTCAAAACTATACTACCTGGATATCTCAAAGTAGCTAATAGAGCACGATATAAAAATATTTTCCCTATCTCTCCTGCCCATCAACAAAAAAAAAAAACTTTGGCATTCTTTAGAATTAATCGACTGAATGATCATATCATATGCTTTACCCTGTTCAGCATTCAGCCTCTATTTCAAATTTAAATCTTAGCACTAACAGTTATACTCAGTTCACTTTCAACTTCCCTGGTTAAAAATAAGTTATCATCACTAAATACATTCTCATGAACCAACTGATATTCTTTAATGTTTTTTCCATTGTCAATAGAAAGTTATTAATGCTTTGTAAAACTTGCTTCTGAATAAGCAAGGAATTATGTCACATCCTCGCTTCAGATCGTTTAATATCAGCAGATAACTTAGGTTCAAATTTTTCCCACAACAGTTGAGGATTCTCAGGAGAACAATAAACAAGTAAGGTTGCAAAAAGACATATCAAACTGCATGGCATTTGAAAAAGATATGCTTCTTTAAAGCAATTTGCTATGTAAGTATCTAATTTCAGAAGTTCTTATTTCAAAGAAAGGTTCTCTAAAAGAGTTAAGTTTTTTTTCGATCAACTATCATCAGGGCATCATAAGAACTAGGCGATCAGATATTGTTCAACAAAAGTCGAAGATATTACCTCTCACCTTCCTTAGGACTAACAGTGTTAATTCTACGTATGACTCTGTCTTTTTTCCTAGGCACCCACATTCTCTCCTTAGCCCACCAAACAAAATATTTTGAAAATTCTTTATAAAGAAGATTCAGTTCCCTGGCATGCTCATCATTTGCATTCATCCAAAAGAAACTAGTTAGAGTTGTTCATTGTAACCGCCCATTATTTATAACAAATTCTAAGTTTGCTTGGCTTTTAAATGAGACAAACGGTTGACCTTTCAAGTGTATTTGTAAAGTATATACAACAGGATTAATAAAATGCAATTTAAAAGCAAATATCCACCACAATGTCTCAGCAGGACCAAATACTTCACAAGTTTAATCGTTTAATTTCATCCATTGGTTCACTTTCAGAGCCTATATAAAAAGCAGTTATGTCATGACCTTTAAAAATATATTTATGCAAATACTTCACAAATTTGACTGTTGGACATGTCTCAACATTAAATGACAATCAAACTAAGCTAAAAGAAAGATATTATACTGAACAACTCATCTATTGTCAAGAAAATGGTTTTGGACTTTAACAGTCCTCCCATTATTACTTCTACGATAGATAGGATATCCATCGTCAGCACATAAGGTACTATTACAAAAAAATTTGGGGGTAAAGATTCTTGCATTTTCTAGATTTCACGCACACATTATTTTGTTTCAATTCACCACATGGACCAAGCATCATATGCTTAGAAACCAAAGAGAATAAATGAGGTTGTAATTCAGGATCAGGTAGCATAGCACAAACAATATCATCGTATGCATGCGAATTTAAAAGTTTTAAGTCAAGTGTCAACATTTCTAATAAATGACAATGTGACAACCCTCTTTTCTGAAACCTTATGACATACACGCATGCATCAACACCACCAAAATTTTTTATCTAGGAGCTCAATTTTAGACTTAAACACTCCCGCTAACAAATTAGGGCTATCATTAGGTTTTGAGCAGTGAGGAGGTTGTTAAGAATTTCAGGCCAACAAGGATTACAAGTAATTGTAATGAAATAATCAGATTTTCCCAGTTTTTGGATAATAGCCATAGCATCAAAATACCTAGCTCTCATATCTCTTGGCCCCCTAACAAAAGACTCTGGTAGTATAACTCTCTGGCCTATATCTTGTGACACCCCAAATCCACCACCTCGCATACAAGGGGTTGGCTTTACCGAATGCCTACCTGGTTCGCACCAGGACTCAAAACATGCAGAACAAAATAATAATAATAATAATAATAATAATAACTTCTCTTATTTATTAAAACAGCCAAACCTTAATGTACATAGATCAATATTTAAACATAAAAGCAAAAGCAGGGCTAAACATAACCTCTTTATGTACATTCCTATGAAACTAATATAATAGGTCCAGCTCTCATGTAGTCCCATCCTAGTATTGATAATGAGCAAAGTCCTCTTCATACCAAGGATCTGTTACAAAATTTTGAAAACAGAAAACAGGAAACACAGAAAATGGAAAAAGCCCTTGCCCAGTGAGAGTCCACCTTTTTCTCAAATATTTACCAAGTTGCAATAATTACCCATGCATACAATTCAGGCATATCCTAACAATTAGCATTCATGACTCATATAAGGTTCATAGAACATATATGGAGAATAAGAGGCGTTCGGCAACGCTCTATGTGAACGATGAACGACAGACCAGCTCACCTCGGAGAATAAGAGGTGTTCGCTAGCGTGTACAGGAACGCTAAACAACATACCAACTCATCTCAATTGAAATATAATAAAGAGTATGAGAGTCATTCGCCAACGTTTTATGTGAACGATAACGACAAAACAACTCACCTCAGAGACTGAGAGGCGTTCGCCAGCATATGCTAAACGACAGACCAACTCATCTCAATTGAAATATATCGTCAGCCAACTCCCAACAACTTATACTGATATGGGCCTAATGTTCTGGGCTGATTTCGAAATCAGGAACGCAAGTGATCCAGACGACCAAGCCCGATGCTGGCTCGCGTGATCAAATCGCAAAACAAATAATGGATCCGACATGACTTATGCTCAAATAACTGATTCAGTGCACAAACGAAAGTACAACTAAAACATTATATGTATATATTTATTCCAGCCAGTAAGTAAACACAACTGCCAGTTCAAAATCAAAAAGCATTTCAAACATTTTTAACAAACATTTCAAAACATGCACAAGCAAGATTCAGTGCAGTTCAATTACTAATTGCATTAAAACGGAATCCATTTTCAGTGATAGACTCACTTCGGTCCTGAGATGCCTGCTCACTATTTTTTCAATTATCTGCAGTTTATAAATATCGAAAGGTTCAGTTTCTATTCTATTCCAAATAGATCTGAATTTCTTATAAACCCTAATTTTCCTTTTAAACCTAAATTTCCTAAAAACCTAATAATATTATTCTTTCAAAATTCCAACAAGTCCTTAATCTAATTGAAGAAAAATTCCTAATTTAATTATAAAGCAAAACTAACTTAAAAGAAATTATACATAATTTTAAGAAAATTGTGATTTTAAAGGCCAATCGTTTTTTCCCGATTGAAAATCGGCCAAAACCGATTGGAATTGGTTTTGCCCCTTTTCAATCAGTTTTTCCGATTTCCTTTTGGGCATGAATTGGTTTTCCCCGATTCTAAATCAGCTAAAACCAATTCGTGCCCAGAAAACTTGATTTCCAAGTTTTCTTTCCGGTTTGCCAAAAAATTCTCTAAAATTCCATTTCTTCCATTTTCTTTTGCCTTAAATCCCTCCTACAATATTCATGCATCGTCTCTAATACTTCATAACTAGATTTTCCATAATAATTTCAAGATCTAAACTCAAAATCCTTAGAAATTCTTAAAACTTCAAAATATGCAATATTTTGCTAAAACCAACCGAACAATACTTTGAATTCCTTACCGGTACATTCCGAACTCCTTCTAACACCAAATCCACGGCTACATAATCAATCCTTGGCTTCCAAGTTTTGGTTTCCAAGTTTTTCTCCTTTCTTCGTCGTCCTTCTCCTTCCTTCCTTCTCTCTTTCTTTGTTCTAGGTCTTCTCTAGTTAGTTTGGTTTCGGTTTTGGCAGCATTTGGCCATGATGTGTGTGAAGAATGAAGGTAAGAGAGGGGTATTTAAAGGCCAAGTCAGCCTAATAAGCCAAAGGTTCGAGTTTATCTCAGAATTTTATTTTTTTTTCAAATCCAGGTCCGAATCAGTTTTACTCAATCGGGAATCGTTTATAACCGATTGAGATCGATTTTTACCATCTTAAAATCGGTTTTACCCGATTTATTTCATTTCTAATTGGTTGTGACCTTTTTCAAATCAGTTACAACCAGTTGGAGGGTGGTTAGATTTTTTTCTACCTTTTCAAGTTGTGTCTACCCGTTTAAAAGTCAGTAGAATCGTTTTGGGAAGTGGTGGAATCGGTATTACCGATTTTCTTATCTCCAAGAATCGGTTTTACCCGTTTAGAAGCGGGTAAAACCAATTATAGCTCTAAATCAATTGGTTTTACTCGATTCCAAATCGGTTAAAATCGACTGGTCCCCTTTATTTTATTTTTCTATTATTTTCTAATTTCTTTATTCTTATTACTTAATCGCTTTATTACTTAAACATAATTCTAACCTTATTCCTAATACACATAATTTTAATAAACATTAAAATTCTTTATAATCTAAATAAATTATCTTATTAAACAAAATTCTTTAAGGAAAATTGTACAAGTTCATCACTATACATACTTTGAAAAAATTAAAATACTTTATAAAAATACAATCCTACGGCTGATCCAAGGGCAAAATTTACGAGATCTCACACATCTACTCTTTGAATATGGCCAATACTAAACTCATCAATCACACCCTGCATCATTTTAGTCCTAATTTGATTTTGTTGATTCCTATGAAATTGTAGCTTACAAGTCTCTATTTCGATATAAGCATTCACAACAAATTGTTGGAACAACCTACCCGTACGTATAAGCATAGAAGGATCTTCTGGCCTCATTTGATATTTATAACAGTAGTATTCCCTAGCACTCACAGTTGGACATTTAGGATCCATATATTCAGACCTAAAAAAAGAGGAATTAACTTATTTTAAAAAGCTTGGCAAAAAACAAGGAAGAGATAATAACATGTTAGAAATAAAAAAGAAAAGAACATAATTATTATATAATTGAAAATGCATCTTTCCTCTAAGTCCACCGGTTCAGAGGCAGAATGCACTGGATTTTGTTCCTCAATGTTATTGTTTCGTGTGTCCCCGGAAGACCCTTGTCTTTTTCGCTTCTTTGAGCGTAAGGTAGTAAGGTGCCAGACAATTTCTCCACTGGAGAACATCAGTGGATACTGCAGCGTATCATAACACCAATAATAATGTCAGGTCCTTATTGAAGTATTTGAATCAGTATACACCTGAACATGTGTTGTCCTATCATAATAGTCTTCAGGGATTCTGTAAAGGTATATGCCAACTGAGATGTCGTGGGATTGTTATACCTATGTTGATCTAATTTAGGACTTGCATTCAACACAATTACCTTGTCATTTATAGATGGAAACTCTCTAAGTTGCATAAGGTATTTACAGTAAGGATTATCTTTAAGGACATTTATTAACAAGTTCAAAGTTTTAGGTTCTAATTATTTTGATTGGCCAAGTCTTCGCTTCATTTCTTCCTCAGTATCATAGAAATATAACTGGATAGCGGAAGGTTGATCCACACCACCCTACCCTATACCCTTACGATAGTGATAAATCTGTCCCTACACTTTGAAAGTGTACACACCACTTTCTAGTTAAGTCTTTATCATACTTCGCTCATAATATTGTAAATGCAGGTTGATTGTTATAATTCCTACTACTTTTACCAATGTTTTCAAAATCGGATCGGGCATCGAATCGGAAAAGCTATGGGGTTCAGGAGTCAATGGGTCGGACCGGTTAGATCAGGGGTTGAACCGGTGACGTCATCACGATGTCATAAATATATTTTTTATAATTTTAAATACTATATACATATTATTTTATAATTTAAAAGAGAACTTATAGAAATTTTAAAAGAATAATGGTGTGCCTAAAATTGAACCTCCATTGGGCCTAGCCCAATGGACTAAAACAAAGATACAGTGAAAGATAAAAAGACGCGTGGAAAGCCCAGAACCCCTCTTAGGTCGGATAGATCATCCACACCAAGCCAAGTAGTATTTCAGTTACAAATTTAGGTCGGTCAAAACCGTAAAACCGAGCCGGACAGTATATCTCGTCAAGGGTTAGGTCGGACCTTAGACTTTGGAATGCCTTGATTAGTTCCTTACGTTTATACCATGATAATCGGCCTAACCGAGCTAAGATAGTTAGATCGGACTACGCTATTTCACTGACACAGTAGGTGAAAATTGTCATAGATTAGGTATATCTTTTCTATTACACGCAGAGATTTCCAGATCTTCTAAGAGAGGAAGAATTCCATGAAATCCGGTCAAGACAGTAGCGTCCACGCCACGCTAAACAGAAGGTGCAGGTTAACAAGTCAATCATGAAGGTTCAACGGACACATTTCAACTTTGAGGTATATATACTAAGTCTTCAGACTTAGTGAGGTACGCAACTTTTACCATTTTGAGCAATTGTCTTTACTGTTTATCTTCTCCAACTCTTCTAACTTGATCGTCGGAGCTTATACAGGGGGGAAAGCCCCGCTTTTCTCTTGATCAATCTATAGTTATCACCGGAACAGTACGAATCACTCCCTTCCATCGTTCTTGCTGGTCCGAGCTACCCAGATCGGTTCTTAGCTCAGTCATCTCCCTTTGTGGTGAAGATTTATTCAGATTGGGCCTTGTTATTTGAGAGGAATCATTGGGCCATGAGAAGCACTGCCTGAAGAGCATTTTTTGTGTCACATCAACTGGCGCCGTCTGTGGGGAGCGTTTGATCAAAGTATTTCATCAAATCTTCTCCACTTTTAAAGAAATTTGTTGAAACCATGACGCAAGCTCAAGATTGTTCGGGAGTGGGTGCTTCTTCATCTAACACCATCGATGATCTCGTCGTTACGACCGCTATAGTTCCGACTGTCACCATAGTGTCTACTGCCCCATCGCACCACCAGCTGCCGCCACCGTTGTTGAGCCTCTCACCCCCCAGCAGGAACAAGCGGAAAGAGAGAAGTTTTACCGTTTGTTTCCGCAACTATTCCATCTGATGAACCATAACATTCCGGTCACCTCAACTCCCAATTTAGAACTCCCCGTTTCAGGTATTACAACCACGGCCCCAGACGTAGTTAGCATAGAACATCCCTTTAGTTCGCAAGTTGTCCCCACTGTTCCCCCACCAGGAGCCCTGTTCAATCCCATGGCCGATCCCTCTGTTGTTTTAATTTCTAGCCTTCCCCCTCAGTCTATCGCTGTTTCAGGATGCCCTCCACACTCTGGGGGAGCCCATCTTTTTTCAGGATCTAATTATGTAGCCGGTCTCCCTAACCTTTATACTGCACCTCCTGTTTACACCACCTTAGCCCATACCCAGGTCACCCCCACTTTTCCAGCTCCTTTCATGGTTCCTACCGCCCAGCTCAATAATAACCCTTTCATGTCGGGCCTACCTTTTCCTATGTTGGGACAGCAAGTGAATCAGTTAGATCAGCTTGGCCTGGGCCCACAGACAAGTCAAGTAGGTCATCCCGGCCTTATTCAATCATCCAACCAACAAGGCCACTTCGGTCCTGAACTCAACCAATTAGGATAGCCCGGATACCTAGCTCCGTCTAACTTAGCTTAGTTTCAGCATTATGGTATAGGCACCAGTCGAGCCATGCAGCCTCCCACAGGGTACTCTCCCTTACTCAACCCGAACTATTATGCCGGGCCCGGCGCGAAGAACTTCGCAGCTGGAGGACCGCTACCTACTTATCCCGGAATGGGTGGATACCCCCTAGGTCAAACCGGGTACGCCCAGCCCGGTCAAACAAGTTCTCCCTGGATCCGTATATGCGCAGTTGGGACGAGTCGGGCCCACTTCTCTGGTGTCTCATCCTTTTGGCTGGGAAATCCAAACAGCACCATTCCCCCCGGGCTATAAAGGTTTAGGTAAGGTTGATAAGTATGACGGAACTACCGACCCTACGGCTCACTGGATGCAATGCATGAGTGTCATGGATGCTGCCAATTTGTCTGATGCCAATCGTTGCATGACATTCCATCTAACCCTTAAAGGTCAAGCTATAAATTGGTATTGTACTCTACCTCGAAACTCCATTCATTCATTGGATCAATTCGGTGATTTGTTTTTAGCCAATTTCATGGGTAACAAAATACTGTCTAAACCTATTTCACACTTAATGAATATAACTTAAAGGGTAGGGGAGGGATTACAGGCCTACATAGATCGATTTAACGTAGAATCTAGGCAATGCTATGAAAAAAATGACAAGATTATAATTGGGTCATTTATTAACGGGCTACGGTCAGGACCTTTAGCTACTGAACTTTCCATCCGACCCCCACATTCTTATTTTGAAATAATGGTCACTGCTGTTAACTTTGCTGTTATTGAGAATGCTACAGCCATAAAACAGGAGCGAGAAAGAGGTTTTTTCGACCTATATGGTAAGAGAAAAGCTTCTTCCCCAATCTCTCCCCCAGGAGGAAGTAAGAAGCAAAATTTTGTGAATACTACTAACCCATCCCGAAGGCCGGGGTAAGTGTTAATGCCGTGCAGGTGGTCAAGCCCATCTCTGTTCCACGAGCCGACATATATGCGGCCATCCAGCACCAAGGGTTGTTACCCCCAGCCCGCCCCATGACGGGTCCCACAGATCGGCTCAATCCTGGCAGGTATTGTAACTATCATAAACATATTGGTCACAATACTAATGATTGTCGAGATTTAGCTGCAGAGATAGCAAAACTTATTCAAGCTGGAAAACTGCCCCAATATACACAAGTAGCACCTTTACCCAAACCCGCGGCTTCAGCAGCCCGGGAGCGACCTACCGGATGCTACCGGTGTAGGGAACCCGGTCATTTTGCCCGCGAATGTCCTCAACCAGACCCCCGAGCCCAGAAGCTGGGGGTGGAGCCGGTCTAACCATAGCTGGGGTCGTGAACACCATAGCTGGAGGACCGACCCAGGGCGACTCTAATCGCCAAAAAAAACAGGTATATCGGCAAAGGAACAACGTTTTGGGTAAGCTTAAAGCGGAAGCCATGGCACCAGTAATTACTTTTGATGACAGTGATATTTTCTTGCATTACAATTGTGACGATCCACTAGTGATCGATTGTTATATTTCTAATTATCAAGTACGTAGGACATTGCTAGACACGGGTAGCTCTAGTAATATAATCACTACCAAAGCATTGGCAAGATGTCAGTTACATAAGGCACATTTAAATCCAGTACGTACACCCTTGATTGGCTTTGGCAACCACCATGTTATTCCTGTGGGACAGTTAAGCATACCGGTCACGTTGATAGCTGGACAGCTATAACGTACAGAAAGCATAGACTTCGTAGTCATTGATGAACTCTCACCTTACAATGTGTATTTGGGTCGGTCTAGACTAAATCAATTTCAGGCCATTGCGTCTACCATGCATATGCTTTTAAAATTCCCCACCATGGGCGGGGTGGCCACTCTTCGTTGTGATATCATAAAGGCTAAGCAATGTTACACGGCTTTCCTAAGAGAACAGGCACCTGTGGATCGGAAATCAAAAGTTGCCCCTGCGGTCATTCCGATCTCCGCGCCCCAAGCTTCACCGCCTACCCTCCCCAGAAATATTACTCATCCCATTAACATCACCGACCTGACAGGTAGCTCAGATCGGTCCATTAAAGCAGGGGCAGAGGTGAAGATCATCCCCCTGGCTGCCGATCCAAACAAGGTAATCAAAATTGGGGCTGATTTACCTCCTCAGTTACAACATGATTTACTTAACCTTTTGCGTGAGTTTGCGGAAGTCTTTGCTTGGGGGCCGGAAGACATGCCTGGCATTTCTCGAAATATCATTGAACACAGGCTATCCATTGATGCCAATCATAGCCCGGTTCGTCAACGAAAGCGTAACCTCGGAGGAGAACGCAGCAAATACGTGGAGATCGAAGTCAACGCCCTATTGGAGGTACGTATCATTCGAGAAGTAGATTATCCTGAATGGCTAGCTAACCCTGTGTTGGTTCCCAAGCCCGATGGTTCGTGGCGTATGTGCATAGATTTTACCGACCTAAACAAAGCCTACCCCAAAGACTGGTTCCCCCTACCTTTGATCGACATTCTGGTCGACGCCATAGCTGGATTCCGCTTCCTTAACTTCTTGGATGTTTACAAGGGCTATCACCAGATCTTCATGGCTAAAGAAGACGAGGAAAAAACATCTTTCATCATGGATAAAGGTACTTATTGCTTTATTACTATGCCTTTCGGTTTGAAGAATGCCAGAGCTACTTTTCAGCGCTTGATAAATAAAATTTTCAAAAACCAGTTAGGTTAGAACATGGAAGCATATATTGATGATTTGCTTGTTAAAAGTAAGGATGAGTCTACCTATCTGTTTGATTTACGTGAAATACTTGAAACTCTTGTCCAATATCAATTAAGGCTAAATCCAAAAAAATGTGTCTTTAGGGCTACTTCAGGGAAGTTCTTAGGTTACAGGATTTCTGAGGGGGGTATTTCGGTTAATCCAAAGAAAGTAGAAGCTGTCCTGCAAATGCATCCACCTAGATCAATTTGTGAAGTACAACAATTAACGGGTAGACTAGCAGCCTTGAATCGGTTTTTAGCTTGGTCGGCAGAGCGAGCCTTACCATTTTTTAGCATTTTAAAAAAAACAGATAAATTTGTGTGGACTTCGGAATGCCAAACTGCTTTTGAACAACTAAAAACGTATTTAGCTTCTTTGCCATCTTTAACCATGCCTATTCCTGGAGAACAATTGTATATGTATATAGCTACCACTGAATCCGTAATTAGCTCGGTTTTGCTTCGAGAAGATAACCTGGTTCAAAGACCCATCTATTTTGTTAGCAAAGTTTTGCAAGCAGCAGAGAAAAATTATTCTAGCCTGGAAAAGCTAGTCTTGCTCTAGTTCACTCCACACGACGTCTCCGGCCTTATTTTAACTCCCACGGAGTCACCGTCTATACCGACGCACCTCTCAAAGCCGTCCTACAAAAGGCAGGAGTTTCTGGTCGCCTCACCAAATGGGCCATCGAATTGGGGGAGTATGACATCACCTTTGCCCCTTGCACCGCAGTCAAAGGGCAAGTACTAGCAGATTTCATAGCTGAAGGTGTATCAGACACCCAGGAAAGCATGTTTGGCCCGTCACAAGAAACCGATCTTTTTTTAACCGTGGCAAAATGTGATAATTCATGGACACTCTACATCGATGGTGCCTCCAGCCAGTCCGGATCGGGTGCGGGGATCATCCTCACCAGCCCTGTTGGGGAAGTCCACACTTACGCTCTACGATTCTGTTTTACGGCCACCAATAATGAAGCAGAGTACGAAACCATGATAGCCGGTCTAAAATGAGCTCGAAAATTGGGGGTCAGAAGTTTAAAAATTTGTTCAGACTCCCAGCTTGTAGTTAAACAAATTTTGGGGGAGTATAAGGCTAAGGATCAGCAAATGGAAGAATATTTAGCACTGGTGCAGCAGCAGCTGAAAATTTTTCCAAAATGGACTATAGAGCGGGTTCCACGGAGTAAAAACACAAATGCAGATGCCTTATCCAAATTAGCTTCTTCGGTTTTCTCTCATCTGACTAAAAACGTTCTAGTAGAGGAAGTACAGACCAGGAATGCAGCCGAACCAGCAATCTTGTCCATAAGTGAAGGTCGGGATTGGAGATTTCCTCTATGGCAGTATTTACAAAATGGTACTTTACCAGATTCACGAAAGGAAACACAACGAATACGAAGGAGGCCGAACATTATCAAATAGTCGGGGAGGATATATATAAAAAGGGTTTCTTGATGCCCTTACTAAAGTGCTTGGGTTTGGGAGAAGTAGAAGCCGTGCTAAAGGAAGTACATCAAGGAGACTGTGGGTCTCACATTGGGGCTCAGAATTTGGCCAAGAAAATAATTGGGGCTGGGTTTTATTGGCCCCGATTATTCCAGGAAGCAGTAGAATATGTTCAACGTTGTCCCAGTTGCCAACACAATGCGACAATTCACAGATTGCCAGCCTCCAGCTTTACGGGGGTAATTGCCCCTTGGCCTTTCGCGGAATGGGGGATAGATCTTATGGGGCCGTTTCCTAAGATCGGTTCTTGTCATTATCTTGTCGTGGCCATAGACTATTTCACAAAATGGGTAGAAGCCGAGGCACTGACAAACATTACCAGGCGAACGGTAGCTCGGTTTCTTTGAAGACAAGTCATCTGTCGGTTCGGCGTGCCCAACTCGGTTATCTCGGACAATGGGACCCAGTTCGAATCCAAGGAGTTCACAGCCTTGTGTTCAAAACTTGGTATCACCCAACGTTTTGCATCTGTAGCTCATCCTCCGGCAAATGGGCAAGTGGAACTCACAAACCGAAGTTTGTTGCACGGGTTGAAAACTAGGTTAGAGGATAAGAGCAAGAATTGGGTAGAACAGCTGCCTCATGTACTATGGTGCCACCGGACTACGCCTAAATCAGCTACGGGGAAGACCCCTTTCGAGCTAGCCTTTGGGGTCAATGCTGTAATCCCCCCAGAAATACAAGGTGGTGCCCCCCGAGTTATGCACTTCGAAAGGGACCAGAATCAGAAAAATTTGGAGCTTAGCCTGGACTTGATGGAAGAAGCTCGGGACACTGCTTATGTACACCAACTAAATTACAAAAATTTAGTTCGGCAACACTATGATGCTCGGGTCAAACATCGGGCCTTTGTACCAGGAGATTTAGTTTTACGGAACCGAGCTATCAGCAAACCGCAAGAACAGGGCAAATTAGTATCTAATTGGGAAGGGCCTTACCGGGTGATCGAAGCCCGACCTACTGGAAGTTATGTTTTGGAAGATTTGCAAGGACAGCTGATTCCGAGGGCTTGGAACGCAGCACACTTAAGAAAATACTATCTATAAAGCAGTTAGAATTAAGGTCGGGAAAAATGTCGAACTCAGGATGGTGAAAAAATAGGAAGACATTTATTCAATAAAGGGGCGCAGTACAAAGTTGTTCCAAGATTACAAATATTCTTTGAAAAATAAAATACAAAGAAAAGCTAAGGAGGAGGAGCTTGAGAGGTCGCTTCTTCATCGGCTGCCTCCTGGGGGTCGGTCTCGGGTTCTTCCTCCTCGACATTCTCTGGTAAGGGAATCCCGTTGGCTCGGTACTCTTGCTTGATCTCTTCGACCAGATCAAAGGGATCACGGCCCTGAGGAAGCAAAGACGTATGAGCCATGGAGTCTGCAGGAACGCCCTCCACCGACCTGGGGCCCTTTAGCTCGTCCCAGCACAAGGTATACCCGCACTGGATCAACTCCAAGAAGCGCCGGTTCATCAGATCCAGCATTGGCCCCTCCTTAAAGGTTATCAAAGCAGCTTGGCGCGCCGCTTCGACCTCTGCCGGGCTGAGCAGCTCAGCAGACTTCTTTGCCTCCTCCTCCGTGGCCTTCAACAAGGCAGCCTTCTCTTCCTTCAGGGTGGCCTTCTCTTCCTTCAGGGAGGCCACTTCGGCCTCTAAGCCCTGATTCCTTGTCTCCAGCCGACTGGCCTTCGTACTGAGCTCTTGGTTTTCTGAATAGAGCTCAGTGTTGGTAGCCTCGAGCTTCGTTACTTTGCTGGACTAGACCCCCAGCTTCATCTCCAAATCTTCGATTGCCTCGGCCGGCTTCTTCGACCTTTCTTGCTCGTAGCTTTGGGCCAGAATGTCCAAAGCTATCGTCCTCTTGGCCGTAACTGCGTAATTTATGCCGACCTGCAAAAATCAATTAAGGATATTATAAAAGTATCACGAGGTAATCATTTATTCTCAATAACTAACTGTGAGTCTCGAAGCTTACCCTTTTTATGTGTGAAGCCAGAAAGGCCTCTTGTTGAGCCAACTGTTCAATGGTCTTTCTCATCTGGCCGCTCATCTCCACGATCTCCACAAGGGAGCTATGGGATTCAGCCACCAACTCCGCATAGAGCCTAACGTCTTCGGGCTGAGGCTCCGCCAAATGGGACTGGTACATAGGCCGGGCTAGGGAGCTCGGTCTCTCCCTTTGCTCCTTCAATAATATGACCCTCTCCCTGGACAGGTCCACTGGCCCCAACAGCTCATCTGGGCTTGGTAGCTCGAATCCCATAGAATAATCCGTCAACAGTTGAGGGGCCTTAGCAGCTTTGGCTGCCTGAACCTCCGCAGGGGTCGGCTTACTTTTCTTTGTAGCCCGAGGTACTAAGGCTGAGCTGGGAGGATCAGCAACCTCAACTTCCTCCGTCAGGTCAATCTCAGTAGGTCTCTTCGAAGACCCTGAAGCCGCTGCTGGCTTGTTGGACTTCTTCTTCCGAGCGAACCCGCTGAAGCCACCTGAAAACAAACAACATGCAAAGATCAGAATCACCGATCTAGGAAGGGTGAGAATATGATAAATAAAAGGTCAGAGACAGGTATTTACTTTCTTCCTCTACATCGGGGGCTTGGCTCAACCCGGCCCAGACCAGAAAACCCTCTGAAGGGTAATTAGCCGAGTATTTTTCCGAGCTGGTGAAAGACCTTAACGCCTTATAGTCCGACTGCACTACGGGGTTAGACTTATCTCGGGTTTAATCCGCCGGCACTATAAACTTTGACCAACGGCAATGGAGATTTGCTTCATCGGCTTTCACCATAAAGAACCTCGCCCTCCAATATTTGTTAGTATCGGGGGAGTCGGTTATAAGTATGGGCCCATTTCTACGTTTTTGGAATGACACCCACCCCTGCCCATAAGGATACTGGCAAACGGTGTAAAATTGGAGGAACAAATTTAGGGTGGGTCGGATCCTAGCCCCGAAACAGACACACATAAACCACACCAAAAATCTAAGGGCGTTAGGTACTAATTGGCTCAGCCCGATGTCTAGATAATCGCATAGCTTGTTTAAAAAATCTAGGGCCGGAAACCTTAGCCCGAATTTTATATGGTACTCGTATATTCCGACCCAACTCCCAGAGGTGCTAGTTATCCTTTCCTCAGGTGTGGGCAGGCGGGTTTGGATAGATGGGTCAAGGAAGTGGGTCGATTCTAGGGTTTCTAACTCTACCCTAGTAAGCTCGGAAGCTATTTCTTCGGGATGAAAGTCATATGGGGCGGTCGTATCTACAGGAAGCAGTACAAAGGCACCAAAATCATGCATACAAACTAGCAATATTTATTACTCATGTAAAAAGAAAGCATGCATCAGACTTGCTGAAAATCTATGTCTAAATCAGAAGTTCATTCACAATAATTAAAAGAAAGAAGAAAGGCACTGACCTGAGGCCGGGTTTTGGCGAGATGCTCCGGTGCCGGAACTCCTTTCTGAAGCCATGGTGGTCGATCGAACAAGGGTGCGAATCACAACGGCAGAACAGTGGCGACGGCGATGCAGTGGCGCAGACAAAGATGGCAAATCGGGAAGACGACACCGACGAACTCCGGCGAGGAACTATCACTTCGGCGGGGAGAAGGAGAGCACAAAATTTTTCTTTTCTCTCTTTTCAGGGTACGTATAACACAATGGTGTCAATGTCAACTTCTACGGCTTTTATAGGGAAGCCTCGGGGAGATCGAACAGACACGGACAAGCCAATCGTTGCAGCCTTTAATGCCACCTCGAGGATAGTAAAAGCGTGGGAAGTTGTACCGGTTGCCTTAATAGTCGTGAAAACGTGCCCTGTCACGTCCCAACTCTTCAAAAGCCAGATTTCGTGTAACGCAAAGGTATGCCTTTATTGCTGCATTTATTGATTTATTCGATATTCTGTTCAACTCCTTTGGGTCAGTACTGCAATTATTACCTATGTATCGGCTGACCTGATAACCTCTTTAGGTCGGATTTCTTAGTTATGTCTCGCATTTTTGTCATATTCGATAATCTATAGGTCGAGAGAAAAACTTTAAAGAGGTATCTGAACATAGGTCGTATGGACACTTGACAAATGCCTTAGTCACGTTTTTGGCTTAGTGAAACATAGTAAATATCACACGTTAGCTCGGAACATTGGCTCAGACTGATATCGGGGAATACGTGATAAATACTTTAGGCAAAGTTTTAGCTCGGAAAAACACAGAGTATTAAGTTTTAAATCGGTAAAACCTAATACTGGGGGGTACATGTTGGTGTGCCTAAAATTGAACCTCCATTGGGCCTAGCCCAATGGACTAAAACAAAGATACAGTGAAAGATAAAAAGACTCGTGGAAAGCCCAGAACCCCGCTTAGGTCGGATAGATTATCCACACCAAGCCAAGTAGTATTTCAGTTACAAATTTAGGTCGGTCAAAACCGTAAAACTGAGCCGGACAGTATATCTCGTCAAGGGTTAGGTCGGACTTTAGACTTTGGAATGCCTTGATTAGTTCCTTACGTTTATACCATGATAATCGGCCTAACCGAGCTAAGATAGTTAGATCGGACTACGCTATTTCACTGACACAGTAGGTGAAAATTGTCATAGATTAGGTATATATTTTCTATTACACGCAGAGATTTCCAGATCTTCTAAGAGAGGAAGAATTCCATGAAATCCGGTCAAGACAGTAGCATCCACGCCACGCTAAACAGAAGGAGCAGGTTAACAAGTCAATCATGAAGGTTCAACGGACACATTTCAACTTTGAGGTATATATACTAAGTCTTCAGACTTAGTGAGGTACGCAACTTTTACCATTTTGAGCAATTGTCTTTACTGTTTATTTTCTCCAACTCTTCTAACTTGATCGTCGGAGCTTATACAGAGGGGAAAGCTCCGCTTTTCTCTTGATCAATCCATAGTTATCACCGGAATAGTACGAATCCCTCCCTTTCATCGTCGTTGCTGGTCCGAGCTACCCAGATCGGTTCCCAGCTCATTCATCTCCCTTTGCGGTGAAGATTTATTCAAATTGGGCCTTGTTATTTGAGAGGAATAATTGGGCCGTGAGAAGCACCGCCTGAAGAGCATTTTTTGTGTCACATCAAATAAGATCATTTTCTATTTTTTTTTTTATTTGATCATGTGACTTAGGATGAATAAAATAAACATATAAAAATAAGAAAACAAAAAAATAAAATAAAAATAATGTATAAATACTAACATTTTAGCTAAACCCTATTTGACCCACTCTCCTTTTTCCCCCTTTCCCCCCCGCCGCCCAATCCGCTCATTCTTTTCTTCTTCTTCCTTCGTTCTGCTTCTTCTTCTCTTCTTCTTATTTCTTCTTGTTCGTTTCTGCTTTTGCTTCTTCTTATTTCTTCTTCTTCCTTCGTTTCTACTTCTTCTTCTTATTTCTTATTCTTCTTCTTATTTCTTATTCTTCTTCTTCTCTCTTTTCAACTTTGATGTATTTTTCCTTTTTCACAAACTATCTATATGAGATTCATTGATTTACAAGTAAAAGCTTTAGGCCCCGTTTGGCACATACTTGAAAACCAGTTTTTGGAGTAAATTTGGTGGGCCCAAACTTAAAACTCACTCACAAAATTGTTTGGCACCCATCTCACAAAAGCTCATCTTGGACTCACTTCTTAACAGTTGTTTGGTAAAGGATTTGACGAAAAACATCCGAACAGTATACACGCATAACCCCAAACCCAAAATCCGATCTCCATCTTCTCCCCTTCTTCTGCTCCTCTTCTTCTGCTGAATTCGACTAAGCTCCCAAAATTGGTTGAACCCAACCTAGATCGGCAAGCAAATAGGAGGTACTGGAACGCATCCGCTGAAACCATTCCAGATCGGACGATGGTCTGCAAGAATCTGTGGATCTCGGTGAAAAACTCCCAATCTGTTGAAGCTATCGATTCCGTCATCCCTGCTCCTCCGTCTCCGGCGCAGGTCTCCTCTGCAGCCAGTTCGGTAAGTATGTCTTTCCATTTCTGCAAATTTCTTGAGTGCGTAATTATTTGGTCGAGAAATTTACCTGTTCATCTGCGCAAAGTTGTCATTTTTAATGTTTATTCAATTAACCCATTTCAGTGAAGCTTTATGAGGGATTCTGTCATTTTTTACTAGATGTACATGGAATCTTGAGTCGCCTGTATTCCTGATTTCCTCCATGCGTGTTTAGATGGGCTTCAAACATTTCTGTCGTGCAGATATACACTTTAGTGTTTGCGCAATGAATCCCATAAATTATGCAAAAACACAAGTGTGGGAACCCAGAATAAGTCATATTTTCATGTTTAACTTTGGAGAAATGAAACTTCAGGATTGACTTTTTGTTTCTGAGTTAGAGGGAGAGATTATGAAATCTTTGGCCAGTAGGGCTTGGAGGAAATGTTGAATGTGTGCTATTACAAGTGTGGGAACACTGTTAAGTTAGTATAAAATGGATGCTGAATTTTTAGAGGATTTTGAGATGTTCGTGGGAGTGATTATATTTGTCGAATATGAGTGCTATTTTGGATCGAGCGAACATGTCCAATTTGTTGTGCCAGTGTAGCTAGATAACATCATTATACAATATGGAGAATTGGTTAATTTTGTTGATCAATAGTAAGATTGGCTATTTTTAGGGAATGCTCTCTACTGATTTAGCCATCTAGAGAAGACAGGATCAGACCTTTTACTCACAAAGTGCTATCAAACTTTTCAGTGGGAGTTGGTTATATTATATGAAGGGATTTGATGTTATTGGGTTCATAAAATTTGTTATAATGTGTTTGAGGTTGTTTTGTCTGTCATTTCTGAGGTAATCTTCAAATCACGGTGTTCTCTTTCACTGTGGAAAAGTAAGGCTCAAGAAACATAAGTTAAAGAAAACAGAACACTACTTTTTGAAGTATCTCATGCCTCATCAAAGCAACAAAAACAAGGTTTTAAAGATGCAGTTGTAGCTGAATATGTGGCCTATTTTTGTGTCCAACTGGTACAATATGGAAAATTGATACTAGGAGATAAAATCAAGAAGGCTCTGTTTATGGAAATATACAACCTTTCACCATTTGTGGTGCTTCAGGGTCGCCAAATCATATACTGCTGTGCTATTTAAGTGTAATGTAAAACAGAATGCATCTCATTGCACGGTTCTCTTTTGCATGTCTATTTTTTAATGATTAGTTCAAGTTGAAATTCAAAATGTCAACTAGGACAGCTTCAATGGGTGAAGAACATAGATAGCAGTTAATACTTTTTTTACCTGTAGGGCGTCCATTATTGAAGATTCCATCTTCCATTCACCGGGAACCATACAAACCCTCTCCCCTAGGCCCGTCTATTTGAGGTACATTGCTGATACCTGAGATTAAGAAAAATTGCTAAGGGATATTCTTATGTCGGAATCAAAACATTCTACTGGCAACGGTATGTCTTATCACTGTCCAGTTTATATTTACATAAAGAGTATGATTGTCAAAATCACCCTCACCCCGTAAGTTCTTACCTCACCACGTAATTTCATACCTAGCTAATATCTTCATAATGCAAGAGTGGTTTAGGTTCAAGTTCTTGCAATATAGTAAACATGCTCAATTACTCATATTGCAGTGATTGAATCTAAGGACTCATCAACACAATCTTCGCAGGCTGAGAACGATCTAGAGGAGTGTATTCGAAGCAGTCAGGAACAGGTATTTCCTTCGTATCATTTCTGTTTTTTGTTGGTCGATCTTAATATACTAAACTAATTAAGAAATTATGAACCAATGCTGTTTCATCTTAATATACTAAACTAACTATTGGTTGAAAGTTTGAACGGGTCCATCACCACCTACTGAATTATGAAGTTGTCGAACAAGGAGTTCTAGCTGCCCTTCACTGAACTGCTATTCCGACAGCTTTCTATCATAATTTTTGTATTCTTCTCTCAAATTTAATAGACAGCGATAATTTTCTGTTCTACTGCATCATTGAACTGCTATTCCTACAACATCGTATATTTTGTGTTCCTCTTCGATCTTAATGTGCTGAAACTTTGCTAGTATTCAACCTTGATGTAGAACTTGCAGAAGCATATTTATTGCTTTTCAGTGGTAGTTTTATAAAGTCCCGTGGCATATTTGGTTTCTGTTGTGTAAGAATTGTTGTACTTTCTGAATGCCGTGTCAAGATTTTGTACTACTTATGTTTGGCTTAAAAAATGATTTGTGCTACTAAGTATATATATGGTAGCCATGTTCTTGAAGGAACTTTTTATTTGTTGGAGGCTTCTTGTATGTAGTAGATATCATTATAATTTATTCTATGCTCTTGTTAGAGTTGGAAATCTATACTGCAGTAGGTTCCCATGGGTCTCCTAATTTAGTGGCACATGTTAATGTTTGCATTGTTTAGGGGGAATAAATACAAGATATTTTGGAAGTGGTATTCACTTCCAAGATCTGATTTATGCCTTCTAGTTTTGTAGATTGCTGGTATAGAATGACTGCACCTTCTTTTCTTCTTTGTTTTCCAATTGATTGCGCGCTTTAAAAGGGACAAAGTAAGGATAGAAAGTGTTTATGAAATTAATTCATGCCCTTACTTGGGATACCCTTTAGGATCCTCATATCATCAATAATTGTATGGATTATATATCCATAGATTTTAGTTTGATTTTGAACTGGGAGAGGTTCATATATAATATGTAAATGTTCTGAAAGATTGGTAGAACTTTATAAAAAAAAATGTGTGCAGGGTTTTAGAAAGGTGGATGCAGAAAAATGGGAGTTTGCTAGTGAAGGGTTTTTGAAGGGAAAAAAGCATCTTTTGAAGGGACTTCGTATTATTTTTTTGTTTTCATATAGCTTCAAATATACTTTACAATGCTAGTTGATCCCTCAACAGTCATAGGTCAAATTATAAGAACTACACATACTAATGGATCTGAATTTTCATTCTCTTTTTCATATGGCAAAGAATATGGACAGCCCTGACTCCCCCTCAAGTGATCCACACCGTCCAAAAGCCGAATGAAGTCCAATGCTTATTCAAACTTTGCTCAACATCATGGTTGACAAGAAATGAGACGAAAATATGACTAATGCGAACTTCAAAGGAGCACAGTGGGCTGAAATTACTGAACGGTTTAACACAGCCAACCAAAAGAATTGGAACACAGCAAAATTGAAAGGAAAGGCGGGAAGATTGAAAACTGATTGGAGAGAATGGTTTCAAATCTCCGAAAAAACAGGTGTTGGGGTGGATCCTAAAACACAAATGTTCACCTGTCGTAGTTGGGCTGCGCTTGAGAGTGTACGTTATTATATACATGTTTGATGTGTTTCGTCACTTTTATTTCTCTCTGCCAATGTTTTAGAAAAGTAACATTGTGTTAATGTAATTGTTACATTTGTTTACAGGATATTCCAAGAGCATCCAAGTGGAGGAACAAGAAAAAGCCCCCCTATTTTGAATCTGTGGCTGAATTGTATTCACACCAAACTGCTACGAATGAGTTTGGTATGGCTTCTACTTTTATGCCCGTTGATGAGGATGATACTGTGGGCTTGGATTCTGAAAATGAGATTGTGAGTTTGGAGGGAGAAGATGATGTCAGTCCACCAATTATTGATAAGGGCAAGGGTAAGAGGGCAGCTGAGGCAACCCCTGATTGGGTTGGGAAAACATTGTCTCGTGGTTCAAAGAAAAGTAAAAGTGACGAACCGTCTATAACAGCAAGCCTCCAAAGCTTCAATAATTTGGTGGAAAAACGCATGAGTTCTTCCTCTGCCGACAAAGTTGGGGATGCAATGGCTCATCTAGACAGATTGAGTCTTGAAGAGGCTGATTGGTTAAAAGCCGTTTTGTGGCTGAATGGTGATCCGAACCGGGCATCCATGTTATTAGCAATGGATAGAAAGAAACTCCTTTGTTTCCTGGCAGTACTTCCTTGATTATGCAATTAGCAATCAAGGGTGTTTCATGTTCTGTTTATTGAGTTTTTACTTATTTTTAAGTCTGATTAGGTGTTGAATAAAACTTGTTCTGTTAATCATAGCTACTGTATTATTTATTAATATTGATGGTTTGTGTTAGAAATTGTTATATTTCATTCTGTAATGCAATCTTTATAACAAAATTGATGTAGTATGTATAATTCCTGTGATTGGAAGTATATTTTTTTTTGGTTAAAATAAATTTACGTCTTCCACTGTTAGCCCTTAATTTTTTTTTTTAGCTTTTAATTGTTAACAACATTCGGTCATACGCATTAACTGCATTCCATAGCCTTTCTATTGCAATTTTAACAATATATTATATAAGCTGAAAGGGAAGCTTATGAATTTGCATTCATAACCCTCCAATTCAGCCTTCATTTACTTCACCCAATTATTGGCACAGTAGCGTATAGCATACTTAAAAGCGTATAGCTTACTAGCTTGGAATTATTGGCCCAAATTCATATAGCTTACTAGCTTTGAATTATTGTGGTATAGCTTCCTTAAAAGCCTATAGCTTACTCGCTTGGAATTATTGGCACATATTCATATAGCTTACTAGCTTTGAATTATTGTGGGATGAGATGCATTCAAACGCATTAACTGCAAGGGACAAGGCCATGTGAATAAACATTGAAACATACAAAACCATGGAAAGGTGAGCATTAAAAACGAAAAAAAAAAGAAAGGGTGATACATGAAGTTTTTCTTATATTCATATGGAAAATGTTCTACAATTTGATTTCCTTCTTCCTACAGTAATATTCATTCATACGCATTAACTGCATTCCATAGAAATACACAAAAGGGTTTACGAAAAAATTATTATTATTACAAAAAAGAAAGTAAGAGTTTATTATAATTATTATTATTACGAAAAAATGAATAAATTAGAATACTAAATTTGAAGTTTAATGGGCTTTAAAATGCTAATTAGTGAAAATGAAAGGGTACTTTTTTTTAAATTGTCATAAAAAAATATCAAAATTAAATTAATTAAAAGAAAAAATTTAAGAAACCGAAAAAAAAGAAGAATAAGAAGAAAACGTGGGCAGAGAGAGGAGAGAAAAGAGAGTTGAAAAAAAAGAGTATAATGTAACAGTGCTATTTTTGTAAAATAGCATTTCAGTGGCCCTCAAAATCACTTTATGTATGCACATATTATGGGCATTTAACAGCATCCTATCCATATTTATATTTTCTTGCTATTCGGTATTTGAAGTGTACATCTGTGTCATATATGTGCATTTAAAATGACTATCATTCAATGAGATAAATTACTTAAAAGGGAGTATGTAAATGTTGTAAATTTGTTGCATTGATATGTGGTAAGGCACACTTATTTGAGCAAAAACAAATTTTCAATAATGGTCAATTATTTTGAAAACGGATGGAATCTTATTGAAGGTAATATAGTACTACAACTTGCTATTCATATGAAATGTACCACAGTATGCAAAAAATACTGTGAACTAGTCAAAGGAGACAGCAAACAATATATGGGCAATAATATAGAAACTTCCAAACATTCATACAGTAAAAAAAATTTTAGGTTCTTTATAACAATGACCATGATTAATATATTCGGGGAGGATAAAAAAAGAAGAAAAAGAAGAGAGAAACATATTACGCATTACATCCTCTTAGCTGCCAAATAAGAGAGCAAGGTGGGATAAGGAGGAAATGAGGACTGTTCGACCTGTCCGAACATACCCGCTTATTCGCCGTAGTTCCGACTTCGATTGGCACACAATAGGTAATATTTGTACACCGTTCACTGTTGTTAGATTGTTTTGTGAAGTATAAAGTACATAAACGTAAATTAAGACGTACTTTAGGCACATTATTTAATACTTGTTTTACAAAAGCTTTTTAATCATTTTCGTTTACTGCATAATATATTTATTGTCATTTTAGAATGATATTATACAGTAATTGTGAGATTAGAGTGAATGCTTTGTTGGTAAAATATGTGGGATTCCTAACCTAATCAATGGAAGTAGGAAAATTTTGAAACCAACAAAGAAAGAAGGGAAAAATATAAAACACACCCACCGTTTGGATAATCTTTAGTTGTGGGTAAAGCTTCAAGTTGATACTGAGTCTAGTTGATAAGAATATAGAAAGCTAGTAATATGATCAAATAATTACTGCAAAAATGTAATGCAAGATGAAAGAAGGAAAGTAACATGGCATATCGCATCAATATATGGACAAAATAGAGAGTGCATCAGCAACTATTTTTTGTAATTTAATATATAATGTAAAATGAAGAAATGAGGCAATTTCATACTGTAGGATTTGAATTGAAGTCCATGATGTATGAATTCACCTCTCCTAAAATTGCCACTACACTACAAGCCAACATATATGCACAATGTATAGAGCTCATAACATATATACTCTGTTATTAAAAAAAACAGTCATGACATTTCATATGTAAATTGATGTGCGCACTAATACTTACACGCTTTTAATTACATTATATTTATTATATAATATATCAATTATATAATTTTTTTATATTAATGTGCACTTCTTTATGAAAAGTGCACAGGTTCTGATGGCTGACCGTGGACATCCCACCGCATTTGATTACATTGGCGATGTTGTAGATGGGTACATGGACGAATCGTGGGATGAGATTGACTTGGCATTTTTAAAACTTCTAATCGAGTGGGAGCAGTATACTAGTGGACTATGTACAATGAGGCAACCACAACGAAATTGCAAGCTCACAGGTGAGCAGTACACACAATTCATACTGAATAGTCACCCACAGAATTTATATGAGACTACAAGGTTGAACTTGGAAACATTTGAAGTGATTCGTGATGCCCTAAGGGAGAGTGGATATTATAAAATTTGTAATAAGGGGATCGCTGTCGATGAGGCGTTGCTGATGTTTCTTCACTTGATCGCCCATGATAAACGCATCCGTGATGTATGTGACCGATTCCAACATTCTGCTGAGACAGTTTGTCGAACTGTTAAAAAAGTTCGTCAAGCAATTTGTCAGATGAGCAAGTACGTGATATGCCCTCGTGATCAAAATGGAGTTCATCCAAACATTCAGAATAGTGCAAAATTGTTCCCCTACTTCAAGGTAATAATACTTTAACAAATGAGAGATTCTGTTAGATATGACACTTTATTTAATACTAAATATTCACATGTTCCGTAGGATTGCGTTGGTGCAATTGACGGAATGCACATTGAGGCGGTAGTTGATGCACAGCTAAGGGACCAGTTCCGTAATAGACATGGTACGATCAGTCAAAATGTGTTGTCCGTCGTTGACCATGACATGCGCTTCACGTTCGTGTATGCCGGGTATGGAGGGAGTGCACATGATGCAACAGTACTTCATGAGGTAATATGTAATGAAATGTATGCTTTTCCAATGCCACCGCAAGGCAAATATTATGTCGTTGATTCTGCCTATAAAAATATGCCGGAATTTCTTGCACCATTTAGGGGACATAGGTATCATCACAATGAAAACCGTAGCAGAGGAAATAATTTTCGATCAATGAAAGATAAATTCAATCATAGACATTCATCTGTGCGAAATGTGGTTGAGAGAGCATTCGGAGTTGTGAAGCGAATGTTCCATATTTTGAGGGGCCCAATGTATGCATATAAGTTGGAAGCACAAGCAGAATTTGTGATTGCTTGTTGTGCGATAAACAATGTCATTAAGGATTACAACCCCAATGACCCAATTTTCGGTGAATTCGAGAGGATTGACGAATCAGGGAGCAATGTAGATACACAATTTACCGACGTCGACTACTCACGACATGCAGCTTCAGACATGAATGCTTATCGATTGGAAATTGCGCAAGCGATGTGGAATGGTCCCTAGACCATATTGGCAAAGTATGCATTAGTCAGTAATTGATAGGCTCCTCCAGCCCTATTTATTTTTATTATTGTAAGTATAAAGTTGATCACGACAATTTTAGAATTTTGTAGTACTGTTGTATTTTTATTTCTAAGAATAATTGTAACGTTGTGGGTTGGTACATTGTTGAACATTTGTGTCAGTGCAAATATTTAATACTATTTGTCAAAGTGGTTAATAAATTGAATAACAAATAAATGAAGAATAGTAATGATGTTGTTGCACTTCTAGAAGATTTTATGTGATACGATTCACGAGTATCGATATTAATTAATGCATGTTTACAATTTAATAATGATTGTAGAAGAAAAAAGTTTTCAATTTCGTATAATCACCAACGATGTTAGGATTTTAAAGTATATTTGCTGTGTTAAAAAAATTTAAAACAAATTGCTAGGAGAAATAATTATGCTAGTAATAAAAAATGATCTTTCACATGTTTAGGAAAAAAGGATGCTAAAAAAATTGTATTATTCACGAGCATATGAATTAATTAAGTAATTAAGATTTAGAAATAAATAATTAACCACAAAGATAAAATACGAAGGTCGTATTATCACCAATGATTTTAGGTAATGTCAAAGTTGTATTAGTTTTTTGGCCCAAAAATTTGTTAGTAATATTACAAGCTAAAAAAAAAAAAGGTAATAATGTTGTTTTCATAAAAAAACATAAAATAAATAAATTTTGTGAACAGTAACTATATGGTACTGGTCATGGGTGTCGAAATAAATTATTTTAAGTTTAGAAATACATAATTAATCTAGAAAGAAAAAATCTCAAGTTCGTATAATCAGCAATGATATCAGTTAAAGTAGGGTTAAATGTAGAGAACCTCCCGTGCTTTCTGAAAGTAGTAAGGAATCCCCATATGGTGTAAAAACCTGTGAAGAATCCTCCCGTGGTTTGCCCAAAACCATGGAGTGGATTGAAAACTAACAAAAGGGACAAAAAAAAAATGTAACTAACTTCAGGGTCTAAAATGTAATTAACTTCAGCAGGGACTTAAATACAAAACAAATTCAGGGACTAACAAATAATTTTTAAAATAGGCAGCTTTCCATGAACAGTGACGCTGTCACTGTTCATCATCTTCTCCCCGTAAGTTCCAATATTTTGTTTTTTTTGCTTTTTAATAATTTCAGGATTTCAACATTTTCCACCCTCCGAATTCACATCCCAGTTGCAGATTTTGTGGGATTCGGATTTTCACAATAATTCCGACATTGTGGCGGAAACCCCTGCAACAATTTCCTCGTCTTCCATGGATTCCAGCTCGGGCTGCCTCACCTGCAAACGAAGATTTCAGAACACTGGAGTTTTGGACAATTGGGACTACAGTCGCCGTCTTTCCCGTCGTTTGGGGATTTTTGTGTTCTTCAACGGTATCTGCCATGGCTGCCGGAAAAAACGTTGGCTTCAAGAAAATTATAAATATAAATATAGTTTTAAAATTTTATCTCAACAATATTTTTATAAAATTTTGTGAACAGTCGTGGTCTAGAACTATTCATGAGTTTAGAGGTAAATTTGCAATGCCATACAATATCTAGAAAACTATCTTCAAACATATCTTGAAACACATTTTAGAATACATTTCCAGAATATATTCCAAACAATATCCAAAAACATCTTTCAAAACACATTTTAAAAACATCTTTTAAAAACACATTTCAAAATACATACCACACGGGGCCTTAATCTTCTACTCAAGAGATTTGGAAGAGAGAAAAAAAAATGCTGGGAAAAATAGGAAAAAGAAAAAATTGGAGTTTGTAGGTTCAACTGATTTCAGGGTTCCCGATTTTGACCAATTTTGATCGATTTTTTAGATATTGAGTTTAAAACAAATAACCGGACCGGCTACACTACCGGTTCGCGGTCGAACCGGTTTGACCGGTCGGTCCGATTCGATTTTCAAAACACTGATTTTTACGTAACTGAACAGAGTATTTATCAATCCCAGTCAACAACAAACAAAGAGGTTCTGGCATAATAGCAGCAACAAGTTTAATTTTCCCACCAAAACAGCAGAAAATAGGTGGTTCTAAATAAAACCGCTTAGTCCCACAAGATGAACAATCAAAAATAGTAGGCAAGGCAAACGCCTCAGCTGGGACATTTTTTATGACAGCTCTTGAATTGCGATACCGAGAGAAAGAGCTTGTGTCTAAAGTAGATGGAATATTAGGGGCAATTTCAGGAACTCTTAGGCTCACAGGAGGAAATGAACCATAGAATAACAAGGTGCAATAGGCTCACCTCTATCACAGTTGAGAAGATAACTAATTCCAGTAGTTCCTACTCGGTTGTTAGAGTGCGAGTAAGAGTTATTTATTTCTGAATCAGGAACGGGATAATTAGTACCAACTGTAACCCCAATTACATATGGAGAGATAGATAACCGGGATGGACTGTTCTCAACCAACACGTTGAGTTTTTCTTCTTTTTTGCAGCCTTGTACTCTATAGTTAAGGCCACGAAAACACATACAAATGGCTAGTAATAGTCTAAAAATCACACAACGGCAATAGCCCAAAAATCACCAAGTGAAATGAGTTTTTTTTTAACCCCTATTCTTAGATCATCTTCAAATGGTTGATGCTATTTTAGCACCAAATGCTAAAAAAATAGCACCCATGGAGATGAAAGATCAATGGTTGATGCTATTTCTGCCATGAAGTTCTCCTCCGCAGCTATTACAGCTATATTAGTAAGTAATGCAGCTTTTTTCTCAGTTGACATTTCATCATATTGCTTGCGTCTTTTTCCTTTCTTGCCCATAGGCACAACACTGAAGCTGCATAAGGGGCCAACATTACAACTCTTTATGAGTTATCGTTTAGCACAAAAATGCAACCCAAAAAGTACCACAATAACCCATGGTTAGCCAAATTTAATCCTCTTGCAAGGAGAAGACAACAAAGAACACATCACAACAACATTACAATAAGCAAAACCAGTAATCAACAGCACCAGATAAGCCGATTTCAATTCAAGCACACATGGTGGGAAGTCATGAAAAGTGAAAGAACAGAAGCTTACATTGATACCGATTGCAGGTGCAGGTTAGCAGTAAATAAAGAGGGCCAAAAACCCAGCAAAACAGAAGGATAGCAAAGCAAGATGGCAAAGTAAGAAGAACAGGTTCAGCCTGCAGAAGAGACATTTTCGTGTGTCAGCAGTGCACTAAAAAAACCCCACAGTTGACTCATTCACTACAACAACCCAACCACAAAAGTATGAATAAGGCAACACCCCATTAACAACAAATACATACAAAAAATATGACGAACTCATTAAAAAAAATTAAAAATAAGGATAACTAAGAATCTGAAAGAATTGACCAGCAAAGAACATTATTCAACCTCTAAAAAGAAAAGAAAAAAAACCATAAATTTCACAACATATATAATGATGATATAGAAATACATTAATAGCTCCTGAGGCTAAAGAATGCAAAGAAAAAGGGCAATTACGAACAATGAAAAACTGACCACTATTGAAGAACCCAAAAGTACAACATCATAATAAAAGCTCAGAAATTGATTCAATGCAAATGTAAGAACTAAAAGTAGTAAAACAAAGGGAAAAAACACAACGTTTAAACATTTATCACAACATATCATTTTCGATTTTAAAAACCAAGACACACAAAGCAATAATTAAAAGTTTTTAGTAGAAAAATATAGGAAAAAAGGTCATTAATACAATAAAAGGCATTCAATTGTAATGGAGCACATGAGAGTACCAAAAGAATGAAATGACATACCAAAACAGAGCAACAACAGGAAGCGTAAAAAAAGGGGGGATAAAATAGTAGACCCGTATATATAGCAAATGAAGCAACAAGGAAGAAGATACACATTTCGGAGAAGTTCTCACGCGTTCTAACGATAGGCGATCATTCTTCAATATAGACCGTACTAATCTCCTAAGCTCCTAAGCGCCGAAGCTGCAGAGACTGTGCGATCGCTGTTCAATTAACATCATTTCTCATCTTTTTTTTTTTTTTTTTCTTTCTTTCCCCTAAGTTCCCTGGCGTCGAACGTGCAGAAATTGTGTGATCGCTATTGAATTAGCATCACTTCTCTCCATTTTTTTCTCGTTGTGATTGCCGCTGTTAAAGCAGACGTCATATCTCCCATCTTCGATAATTCGGAGGATTCCTCGCTACCATTACACATGGAGCATATAATTTCACTGCCGGACGGCTCATGCCCCGTTCAATTTTGCTTAGGAAAGTGATACAGAAAGCCGAGAAGATGGATCGGACAACCATCCCCCCGTAGGCGAATGAAAGGCCAAACAATGTCGTTTTGAGCCCTGAGGCATTCACGTGATCTTTCCTACAGAGTGGACAAAAATACTCCACATAGGACTCCAACAGATGTTCGGCTTGTACAATTTTTTTTCGGGACAAAAAAAAACCCTAGATTGGACGATCCAAGCCACAAACATAGCCTCTTTATATGTTATTCTTATAAATGTGAGATGGAAGAATGACATTTTTGGTCCCTAATATTTAGAGGTGTGATACTTTTAATTTTAATGTATCAACTTTGACACTTTTGGTTAATAAAATTTTGTTCCAGTGATACTTTTGGTCAATTTACTTGCTTTATAGGTAATTTGAGGTTAAAATGT
This sequence comes from Leptodermis oblonga, assembly GCA_016801395.1. NCBI lineage: Eukaryota > Viridiplantae > Streptophyta > Magnoliopsida > Gentianales > Rubiaceae > Leptodermis > Leptodermis oblonga. The sequence continues at coordinate 30,051,576 of CM028751.1, forward strand.
AAATTGTCTAAAATATTGGGTTAAATAAAAAATTTTGAAAAATTCACAACTTATTAAAACCAAAATAGTGTTTTCTAGAATGAAACTGCTGATGTATCTGGATAATAGAATTTAGCATACTAGTACTATAATAACAGCTATAAAATGCTTTGATATTATGTGGAATTATGTTGGGATTTTTTTTATTCTAACAGTATAATTTTTGAAGCAACAGTTTCATTTTAGTAAATACTCACTAGTTTTTTGTTTTAATAAGTGGTGATTTTTTAAAAATTTTCTATTAAACTCAATATTTTAAATAATTTACATTTTAAGCCCAAAATTACTTATAAAGCAAGTAAATGGACCAAAAGTGTCTCTAAAACAAAACTTTACAGATCAAAAGTGTCAAAGTTGATAAATTAGGAACCAAAAGTATCACCTCCAAACATTAAGGGACCAAAAGTGTCACCCCTAAATATTAGGGGACCAAAAGTGTCACCTCCAAATATTAGGGGACCAAAAGTGTCATTGTTCCAGTCTTACATAAATCTACACATGCCAAATTACGAAAAAACAGAAAGAAAGAAAAAAAACTGCGAGTAGCCATGGTTCGAAGAAGGCGCGTAACGATCACGCCTTCTAAAGCCCAAAGTTAGGCAACCGCCCAAAACCCTCCCGCTGGGTCTTCCCCTTCCACTCTCCCCAATATATAGGTCCGCCTTCCACTTTCCTTACTTTGCTGTGCTGTGCTTTCATCGTTTCTCATATCGGAGTTGAGGATCGAATTTCAACTGACCTTACTTTCTCTCTCACCGATTACAATGGCCAGCAACGAGCCTGAGCACAGTAGAGAAGTAGAAGAGACGGCCGCCGCCGAGGACGAAGATACCGGAGCTCAAGTTGCCCCTATTGTCAGGCTTGAGGAGGTTGCCGTCACCACGGGCGAGGAAGATGAAGAAGCCCTTCTCGATCTGTACTGATTTTTCTTTTTCTTTTTTTCTGGGTTTTGAAAAAAAAGAATTACATTTGTTACCGATCTGCTCCTATTTGTTTAGGCTCCTATTTAGGGTATCTGTTTGGTGATTGATTTTGCTTTATATTTTTAACAAAATTTTAAAAAAAATTTGAAATCAGGAAATCGAAGCTTTATCGATTTGACAAGGATGGAAATCAATGGAAGGAGAGAGGCGCTGGAAGTGTAAAGCTCTTGAAGCATCAAGTCACGGGAAAAGTTCGACTTGTTATGCGTCAATCAAAGACTCTCAAGATCTGTGCTAATCATCTGGGTCTGTTTCTTTTTCTTTTATGATTTAGTTTTTGTGAATCGGTGCGATTAATTTGGTGTTGGGTGTCGTTTCTCCTTCGTGATCTGACGAATACTCTGGGATTTAATTTGCAGTACTTCCCACGATGACTGTTCAGGAACACTCAGGGAATGAAAAGTCTTGCGTGTGGCATGCTCCGGATTTTGCTGATGGAGAGCTTAAGGATGAGATGTTCTGCATGAGATTCGCATCTGTCGAGAGTAAGTGTTGTTTTCCATTGACCCGATTGGACTTCCTTTGTTTTTTCATTTCTATTTTGTCAATTACATTTTGTAGCAACATTTGAACTTTGCCTACTTGCTTGATGACTTGCGTGCGTATTCCAGATGCGGATGTGGCATAATGTGAATGGAGGCTTGTACTTATTTTTGTAGTTGACTGAGTTGGGTCCTTGAAGTCTTTGTCTGTTTGATAATTTGAATTTGTAGTGGGCTTGATTGTTAATAAACTTTAACTTATTGACAAGCCTATCTTTTGTATCATGGTTTGCTAACATTGCATATGGATAGGATTGGTGCTTGCTGGTTCACTCTCATCCTATAAAGATGGAATATTTTCCTTCTAACTTGCTGCATACATATCATGCTTTCTGTCCAGGTGGCTGTTGTTGTCCATTGTATTTGTCGCGTGCTAGTTTAAGTTGCCGCATGGCATATTCTGAATGCAGAAGGAATTTTTTGATTTGTGGTGGTTATTGGTTTATCCTGTTTATTTTGGGCTACTACCACATTATCTGATAATACTAATAATTTTTGGTTTCCCTGTATTTGGGTTTGAAGTAATCTATGCTCTGAGGTTAGCACTTAAATTATCTGACTTCTAGGTTTCCATTTAGTTAAATGTTACTGTTTTGAGTAACGAACACCAATTGCTGAAACTAATGCTAAGAATGATATTTGTTGTTCCTGGACCCATTTCCCCCCGTTATCACTTATGCATTCTTTTAAAGTTGACTAAAGGAACTAAAAGAAAAAGAGCTTGAGTTAGTTTGTGTGATGAACAAGTTGAGACATTCAACTTGGGGTTCTAGAACTAATGATCCTAACCAGCTTAACAGTGCAGCGATTTCAGTTATCCTCCTGTCACCATTATTCTTCTCACTAGTCAAAATTTCCTGCTTAGGCCTATATCATATACTCTAAGAAGCCCAATTTGAACAATCAAGTTAAAGTTGATCCAGTTAGTGGTGATAATTTATCTAGATTCTGTAGAAGGTAGAATATTGAGGCTGTAGACTATGTTACTCAGATTCGTGTGAGTTGTGGGTGTGGGTAATTGTCAAACTTGTGAGTGTGGTTAAATTAAGGTACGGGATTCTCAAAAAAGTTTCGGATACAGGTATGGGGATTCGACTTGTAAGTAATAAATATAAGTGGATTATGAATGGATAATCGAAGAAATTAAAAAAGCATTGCTATAAAAAATGAATTTAAGGCTTTAAACAACTGAACAAATAGGATTACGGGTAATTTAATTAACATTCCAAAATTTTGGGTCACAATATAATTATAAGTAAAAAGGTTGAAAAAGCATCATAACAGAACCTTGCATCTGTAACTTATTTCCTCAGCTACACGTTTTTCTCCCCTTATTTCTGAAAGGGCTCTTCTTTCCTCCCATCTCTTCCTCTTAATTCACTGCCAGATCCACAATCTTCACCTTTCTTTTTCTACTCTCTCTCTACCTCCCTTGGCTTCTATTCTCACTCTCTACATTTTCTAGAATTCTCTTCTAAATCCTACTACTCATGTCCTTCTCATCGCTGCCTGTCATGCTATCCATGGTGAAGCAGTGCCTGTCATTTCTCTCTTATTTTGTTCATCATCCAAGTCAATGGATCCTAAATTTAAGTCAAATGGGCTCAAAATTTTATCTGACACTGATCCATACCTGCACCCGTGTCGACATGGGGTATTCAATTTTTTGCTGAGTCCAAGCAACATAAGTTTGAAAGCTTGAACAATTATAAAATTATGACATAATAATACTGTAGTGGATAGATGATTTGCTTATCACACTTTGCATATTTGTATACTAGTTTTTCTGTTACTTTGAAACTTCTTCTTAATGGGGTAATACTTGCTTCTGCCTTCTAGATTGCAAAGCCTTTATGGAAAAGGTTGAAGAAATTGCTGAATCTCAAAAGAGTACAGAGGAAAACAAAGAGGCTTCTGCTGCTGCTGGACTGCTTGAGAACTTGAGTGTTGAAGAGAAGAAAGCTGAAGAGAAAGCTAAAGATGAAAGCAAAGAAGAAGCTGTGGCTGCTGCTGCCAATGACAAAGAAAAAGAATCTGAAAATGAAAAGGAGCCCTCCACATGAACTTGAGAGATCATTGATGTCACCACTGCTTCTGAGATGCGGAGGTTAATTTTTCACCTCAGTCAGTCAGTCACTCCATGTATTAGTTTACTGAGGTCGGATTGTAATTTATGGGTGGAAATGGTGTGGATTTCTTGGTTGGGTATGAAAGTCTGTCGATGGCTTGAACTCTGAGTCATTTTTTCTGTGACGTCTAGAGTATTCTGATTGGTTTTTGTGTGAGTATAATTAGAGGTTTTGGTTTTTGTGTGAGTATAATTAGAGGTTTTGGTCAGCGGCATTAATCTGTTTCAAGCAAGTTGCTTATTGAGTCATGCTTTGAGGATCATGCACACTTGTCTCATGTTACAATCTGATACAGCTTTCTTTGCCACCACCAGAAAGAAAGAGAAATCATCCTGGATATTGTATTATCTCAAATTGGTGCACGACCAGAGATCTGTTTATTTTATTTTATTTATTTATAATTTGAATCAAGACCAGAGATCGGATTGGTACGAATTCTCTGTTGTGCAAACTGGGAGTCTTTTCTGATCAAGTGGTACTCCCCTGCCAGCCATTTAGCTGGCTGTTTTTCTCTTTTCAGCCATTTGTGTTAGGTCTTTATGAGCATTTCTGGAGGGGATTTTCTGTATTGGAAGTTACCATGTCCGCTCACGAATATTAGTAGAATAAAGGGCAAACACCTTATAATTCTATGTGATTTGTTAAAGTTATGTATCACTCCCTATGAAAGCGCCCCCTCACCCTCCGTCTTTTCACCGCCTCTTCCACCTCTCGCTGCCGCTGTGGCCTCAATTGCCTTGCCTCCTTTCCCTCTAGCTGCCGCCGCCTCTATCGCCTCCTTCACCTCTTGCTAACGCCGTTGCCTCCAATTTTAACAACCCAAAACATCTAACTTTACACTCACTACAGGAACATACAATCAAGAACATACAATCAGACAATTCATCAGGCGGCAACTGTTTAGAACTTGTGAAAAAAAAAAAAAAAAAAAAAAAAAATCTAACTCAGAAACGAAGTCGCAAGCCTAAGCCTCAACCTTGAATCTTGGTTAGCAGGCGGCGCACAACAAAACTTTGATCAATCTATTTCTTTATTGGATCCACGCATCAATACAAACACAAATAGATCAAATTCTCCCGTGTTTTATAGCCGAACCCACAGCCGATTAGCTTTAGGTCAAATTTAATTAAAACCAATTCTTGTCAGCTGGTATGGTTTATGGTGGTGATGGTGATGAAGCCATTGAAGACGGCGGATCTGGGTTGTAATTACGACGAATTTGGGAATTTGGATATGAAGCCATTTAAGTTGTTTTTTCTTTTTCTTTTTTTTTTTTTCTTTTTTGGTGTATTACTGAGATTGTTCTGAGGCGACGGCAGCAGCGAGAGGAGAAGGAGGCGGAGGCGACGGCTGAAAGAGGCGGTGAGGTGAAGAGACGGAGTGTGAGGGGCGCCGTTAACGTAAGTGATTTCCGTCACTTTACAATGGGTAACTTTAGCAAACCACATAGATTATGAGGTGTTGCCCTAGAATAAATAGTGATAAAGTATCCATTTTAAGTATGGGTAATTATTGCAGGAGCAACTATAAAAATCCAGAGCAATTTTTAGTGTTTTTTTTTCTTTTCTAAAATGCCCTTTATGATTCCAACTCATTTTACTCTTTCTCAGTTATCCATCCATCCAGATTTTCACCCACCTACGATTTTTATGCACTTCATCGTTAGCTGCCCTCTTCCACCACCACAGCCACCTAATTAACAACCTCTATTCTTCGATCTCCTCGTACTGTAAGTGGTTAACAGCAACAACGGACCAAGAATTTTTGTGGACATAATAACATCAAATTTGATGGAAGCCTTGAGGACTAATTATTTCATTGAAATTTGCAGCAAAATCAAAAGAAGGTGTGGAAGAAGAAGTATTAACAAACTATATCTATATACATCACGTTCTTTTCTTCGACGGGATCTCCATTTCTGTCAAGGTCTGCAATCCCCGTCAATCAATTAACTTTAACAGAGATCCCCCAAAGGCCATGTTCAATTATTTATAATATTGAGAATTGAAGATCTTCTACCCTTCTGAAGCACAAGCAAATTGGTCTGCATATAAGATCAACAAGAACTGCCAAAAAAAAAAAAAAAAAATGCTAATGGAGTAGTTTTGATGAAATCATGGAGCATTGATCTGATTCTCTTGCGTCCATTGTCCCAGTATGTATGGAGTACATTAAGGTTGGGTTTTGGCTTCACAACAAAGAAAAAAAGTTCACAACCAAAAGAGGAATTTGTTGGGCAGTTTTTGATGAGCAGTGTGAAGGAGGAGAAATGAAGAATTTTAAAGCACTAAAAATCCTTACGGATAAGTGAGAAAGAGTAAGATGCAGAGTTGGAATTATAAAGGGCATTTTAGGAAAATAAAATAAAATTTGCTATGAATCCTAATATTTACTCTGGATCCTAATGTTTGCTCTGACAATATTATCAGTATTTAATCGAACTCCTCTAACGGAATGGAGGAAGTAATAGATGTGTCAAAGATGTCGTTGCATTTATGTCCATCGGATCCGTTTTGACATATTATCTTTTTCTTAAGACTAATTTTCAGTTTAGGCATAACAGTGAAAATGTGGTAGGTACGTTATACAAAGTAAGACACTGTACAATGGAATAGAATTAATTGTCCAAAGGAATTTAAGAAATTAACTTTTCCTTGTAGCAATTTCTTATGCTATCGTCGAGTCAGAGTCGCCATTGAGTCACAACAGTCAAGCAAATAAAATTTCTTTTTGAGATTAGGTGATTTTTCAATCAAGATCACATAACAATACAAATTACTGGTAGGTACCTTCTAAACAATATTTAGGTACAATGGAATAAAATGGTCAAAATAACATTGAAAATTAACTTTTGTCTACAATAATTTCTTTTTACGTTGTATTCATGTCATACCGGTTGTTTCACATCTTTTTCCATCTCCGTTCTTTAATCAAAATATTTATTTCTTTAATAATGAGGGGTTTTTTTTTTTCTTTTGTATTTTTTGGTTCAAGCTATAATTAATACAAAATGAATAGGTACATTTTATACAAAATTAAAATGTATACCTACCATTTTAAAAAATTTTATGCAACTGATTTAGTCACCAAATAATATATATTTTTGGCCATAAAATTTCTCAAGTTTTGGCACTTAATAGTTTTACAAGTTTATTTTCCAAATAATAATCATAATAATAATAATTTTATAAGTTCAACCGATCAAAAGTAAAATATTAACATCTTTTTTAAACTACGTGCTCTCAATCTTTTCTTTTCTTCTAACCCTAGCGGTCTCTTCTCTTTTCATAATTGTCTTCCCCCATCTCCCTTGTTGGGAGCTTTTCAATCTCTCTCTATGTTATCTTTGTCGGAGGAGTTTATGGCCCTGTTTGGAATGTGTTTTGAAAAGTCCTTTTGAAAGATGTTTTAAAATGTGTTTTGAAAGATGTTTTGAGATATTGTTTAAAAGCACATATTCAAATGTATTTTGGAATTTGTTTCAAAATATGTTTCAAGATATTGTATGGCATTGCAAAATTTACCTCTAACTTCTAGTACCCGTGAGCATAGTTGTCGAATCGCGATACGTATCGTGTATCGAAAACTAAATTTATGATACGCGTATCGTATCGTGTATCGTATCATAAGATACGTTTATATATAATAATATAATATAAATTTTATATATTACTAAAATAAATTAAAACTATATATTTTTTCATTATATATTATGGTTATATATTATTAAAATAAATTAAAACTATATTTTTTTCATTATATATTATAGATTACATATAAGAATAAATATTTACTTTAAAATAAACTTTCATAAGTTTATAAAAATGAACTTTTATGTGAAAATCATAAAAACTATAAGTTAAACTTGAACTTAAATAGTATTATTTGAATCATATCATAAATTTACAATACAGTCCACAATTTTTTAAATTAAATTAAAAACATATTATATTATTAAATTAAATAATTAATGTTCTCATCAAAATAAATATACTAGTGATATTATTATTTTAAATCACTAAACAAATATAAAGATGATTAGTATCGTTTTTCTATTTCGAAAATGTATTTGGGATGAAAATATGCTTTAGAAATGAATTTTAAAATTTTTAGAGTGTATTAAAAACGTAAAATGTGTATTTGAGATGTAAAAAATGATGAAAATTGTTATAAATTTTTAAATATATTTTACAAAAATAAAGCAAAACAAAAACCAATACTACCAAATAGGAAAAATGTGAGATAATAATTATAAACAAATTTTAAATAAAAATAACATTTTGAAATAATATCTTATATTTAATATAGAGTAAAAGTTACTTTTATAAGTGAAAAAATTTAAATTAGACATTTAAAATTGAATTTTAAACATATTTAACGTATCGCACGATACGCGATACGTATCGTATCGCACGAATCGCACACAATTGCACGATTCACAACGACTTGCGATACGTACGTGCGATACGTATCGAAATTCTCAATTCATGATACGTATCGTACGAGTTTGACAACTATGCCCGTGAGTAGTACCACATAATTGCTGTTCACAAATTTATTATTATTATTTTTAAAAAAATTTAAATTTTTTTTAAATATCAAAGATATTTTTCAATTACTAATATCATTGGTGATTATACGAACTTGAGATTTTTTTCCTTCTAGGTCAATTATTTATTTCTAAACCTGAAATAATTAATTTCGATACTCGTAAATAGTACCACATAATTACTGTTCACAAATTTTTATTTTAAAAATTTTTTAAAACTTTTTTTCTAAAAACAATTTCTTTTTAATTTTTTTATATTTAAAATATCAAAGATAATTTTAAATTACTAACATCATTGGTGAAAATATACTAAATAATTTTTGTAGAATGAAACAATTTTTGGGCCATTTTCTCCAAGGTTTCATGCCAAACATGTCTCAAGAATTGTTTCTAAACTGATATGAGATGAGATAAGATGCACACCAAACAATTTTTGTAGTTTGGGCCCACCTAATTAAATGCAAAAACAACTTTTGAAAATTTTTCAAAAATAGAGTCAAGATAAAAGAGAGTTCTTTTTTCCACCAATTAAGTGGAAGTTTAGTTCACTCCTAGTACATATATGTCAGGCTTTCATTGCATGATCAAATGACATATTTGAAATTGAATTTATATTTTAGTACCTAATCGGTATGTCGAGCACAAATGTAATTTTTCATTCTACTATTTAATATGTGAGAATGTGTTTAAATTTATAACAAATTTCAATGATTTTTCAACTATTTTTATATCTCATCGTTATCAGATTAAATTATAAAATCATACTTGCTAGATTACGTAATTATCAGATTAAAAAGACATGAAGTGACAAATTCTAATTAAAACTGCTCATAGAATTGAATGGTTAACTTAGTCAAATTTTGACGGCTTAGAATTTCTATAAAATCTTATGATCCTCCATTCCCATTCCACCCCCACAAACAACCATGCAGCTCGTATCTTTTAACACATACTTTTATTTTGGTGAAGTTTACCTTGTTGATACGAAAATTAAAAACAAAAAGTGGGACAGAAGATTCGTTAAACTTCTGTCACTGTATCATCTTAAAAACCTACCGCAGCTGCCACCGAGGATCTCCTCCACCGTGCCCGCCCTTTCCTCCGGGGAGAACTCGAGAACGTGCACCCCAACTTACCTACCCTCGTCACACTGTTGCGCTCCGTCGGCGCCGGCGAGTGCTGGCACAAGCATGACAGCTTTCTCGGCCACCTCTTAGATACTTATCGTATCCTCAAGATCTGGAAAGCCCCGGAAGCTGTCTGCCTCTGCGGCCTCTTCCACTCTGCGTATTCCAATTCTTACATCAACCTCGCCATCTTTGATCCCTCCACTGGCCGGGAAACCGTCCGTTCCCACGTCGGAGAAGCGGCCGAGAGGCTGATACACCTGTTCTGCATCGTCCCCCGTCAGACGCTGATCCACGACGACCTCCTGTTTCACTACTCCGATTCAGAACTCATCGACCAACTCCGAACCTCAGAGGTTTCTTTAAGAAACGCGAAAGAGAATGGATCATTCGACCTGACGGAAACCTGGAGAAAGAAAATCCAGTCTCTGGTCCCGGAAGGCGGCATCAAAGTGAAGCACATTAAGACTGGAGAAAACGTCGTGGTTTCGCGGAGAATCGTTGCCACATTCCTCGTGATGACAATCGCCGATTTCAGCGACCAGTTCTTCGGGTTCCAGGACGTTCTGTTCGAGAATTCAGACGGGCGGTTAGAATTCCGAGGGAACAACTACGCCGGAGGATTGTGGCCTGGAGACGGAAAACCAGGATTGTGGTTGAATTCACTCTCCAGGATGGCTGCAATCTACACCCTGATCGTAAGAGAAGAGGAAATCTTCCTGGAAGATCGCAAACACAGAAAAAAACGTAAAGAAATTCTCAATCATCAATCCACATCCAACGATGATGGAGAAGGTATTTCTTCCTCCTTGAACAAAAATAATGATAAATATATTAACTTGGGAGTGATCCATTGTTACGGCGTATTTGTAATGTTAACATAATAATTAATGATGGATGTTATCAGTGACTGAGGCAGGCCCCAACGCGTTAGAAGGGTCAAAATATTTTCGAATGATAAAAATTTTTCTAAAGCTTACTGAAATTTTAACAATACTATATGTTTTTGTTGAAAAAATCCACAAACGTTGGAATAATTCCTTAATTATTATAGTCTTTGGTGGGGTAGTTGGTCAAATACTCCTGAAATTCTTAGAATTTATCCTATTTAATTAAGCGTGATTTCTAAAGCACTACTGATGGAACAACTCAACAGGTAGGGATGAAGATTTGGAGCTGGTGATACCGCCGGTGTTGGAGAACTGCACCGGGGTGGTGGAGGCGGAGGAGCAGAGGATAGGGAGGGATCTGTACTGGGAAGCAGTGTGTGACTCGGAGAAGATTGGGTTGGAGAGAGCTGAGGAGATGCTGGCGAAGGCAATTCAGAAGATCCCATTTGTAGGGGAGCCACATGTGGTGTTGGGGCAGATTTACCTGGGGAAAGGGAGGTTTGAAGAGGCTGAGAAAGAGGCGGAAAAGGGACTCAGGTTGCTCCTGGAATGGGGGAATCCATGGGACAAGAGGATGTCCTGGGAAGCCTGGGTTGCTTGGGCTAGAGTTTTGGCTATCAAGGCTAAGGAGAAATCTTGGCCTAAGACTTCTTGGGGGATTCTCAACTTGGGTCGTGTCGGGTGAATTTCAGTTTGAGATCGAATAACTCATGCTACATTCTTCGCAAAAAAAAAAAAAAATAAAATAAAATTTGGTGGTACAATTATTTTTTATTTATAAAGTATAATTAAAAATATAATTCTTTATATGGATAAAGGAACGAGTTCGGGTATTAAGAAATTAATTGTGTAATTAAATATATAAAATAAATTAATATAATTAATTAGATGATTGATGGTGATCCAAAGTTGTTTTAGGTGGTCATATATGAATGTTAAGGCGAAGTACGCCTTCTTGTAGAAAGGCAATGAACTCATGAATGAGCTTGAGAATATTAATTTATGGGTATGCATTTCTTTTTGAAGAAATAAAAGTATTTTGGTAAAGGTCCACGTGCCCACATTCATATATGGTGAAGGTCCATTTTACTGCATAAGATTCTATGTCTCTATTATTGTGTCTTTTCCTATGTCCACTCTCACATATGTGGGAGGTTTACTAGTGGAGACAATAGATTTAACCCTCATTTTACCTATTAAATTTTATTCAAAAACCACATAAGTCATTAATATTGTGTTGAGTCAAAACAAGCTCATATGTTATATTTTGTATCCATATAAGCCCTTAAATTAGCACCATTTTATAACATCGAGTGCTTATTTGATTATTTGACTTTAAGGTAAAATGTTAGAGACTATGAAGTAAAGAAAAAAAGACAAAAAAAAAAAAAAAAACGGAGCGTGGACTTCATCATCTCTCTATAACATTTTGGGGAGTTGTCTTTCTTCTCAAATTTTCATTAGACGAAGCAATTCTTAATGGGTCAATTTTCTTACTTTTTAATATGGGTTCATGCATGAGAATTTTTATTTTAGAAAAATAAAAAGAAATAGTGTATGCTAAAAGTAAATACTTCATTCGTTCCATTTAAAGAGTCTATTCTAAATAATGGATAAGTTATTATAAGCTGTGAGATACAAAACATAAAATAATTAATTTGACACTATATTTTTCACTTTTATCCTTATTTTATAAGTAAGAAATAATTGTAAATCATATATTATTATATTAATAAAAGTATGTAATGTAAATAAATTCAAAGCATGCTCTTTAAATGAAACAAGATTTTTTATAAAAAAATAAACATTTTTAGTGAGACGGAGAGAGTATCTTGTTCTATGATAGTACATTATTAATGCATCAACTAATATACTCCCTCCGTCCCACTCAAAGAGTCTACTTTCAAAAAAAAATCTTGTTCCATTTAAAGAGTTCATTTTGAATTTATTTACATTACATACCCTTACTAATATAACAATGTGTGGTTTACAATTAATCCTTAATTCTAAAGTAAGAATATAAGTGAAAAATATTATGGTAAATTACTTATTTTAGGTGTTGTATTTCACAACCCATAATAAATTGTATATATTTTAAAGTAAAATTTTTGAATGTGACAGAAAGAGAGGGAGTAGTAAATAGGCTATAAGAAAATTTGGTCCTTCACACTTTTAAAAATCGATGTACAGTCCTCCACATTGATCCGCGGGTCGGATAAACATCTAGTCCTCCTTCCCCATTTATAACATTTGAACGAACCCAATCTTTCGCATGCACTCAATGTGAGACAAATGGTTGTGGTGGTTTCTTAGCCTTCCCCTCCCGCTTCTCATTTTATGTAATACAATAACAGCCAATATATTATTTGTTTGATTAGCTTGGTGACAAAGGTTTGCATTTTTTTTTTTTTTTTTTTTTGGTTTTTCCCTCCTTGGGCAGGTGTTCGAATCCTACTGCTGCTTATTTCAGTCCATTTTTAATTTTCCTTTTTTTTTTTAAATTCATCATTCATTATTACCTTTCATTTCTTTATACTTACTAATGTATAATATAAAAAAGTCATAATTATTACAATTTTTTATTTTTGTACATCTTCAATATCTGTAAAATTTGTACTATATTATTAGGGTGAAATGCATTAACTACTACTTAACTATCTCTTTTTGTAAAAAAACATCACTTTCCTTTAAAAACTGCAAATACAGGCACTTTACTTTCAAAATGTGAAAAAGTACCACTTTGTTAGTCAATTTCATTAAGTGGCTAACAGTAAAAAAAAAAAAAAACAGGGGCAAAATCGTCATTTCACACGTGCGACACTGTTCATCGTCTTCCCAAAAATTTTAAAACTGTCCGATGAACGGTTCCGGTATTGTTCATTGGTTTTTTTTTTTTTTTCTTCTGATGTCGGGTCTTCTTCTTCTTCCTCCGATGAAGACCCAAATTGGGCCAAAATGAAGACCCCATTTATTTGGGTCTTCATCGGAAGAAGAAGAAGAAGAAGAAGAAGGGAAAAAAAAAAAAAAAAAAACCCCAACAGTTCCGGTACTGTTCATCGGACCTTTTAGAATCTTTGGGAAGACGATGAACAGTGCCACACGTGTGAAATGACGATTTTGCCCCTATCTTTTTTTAACTGTTAGCCACTTAACGAAATTGACTAACAGAGTGGTACTTTTTGCATATTTTGAAAGTAAAGTGCTTGTATTTACAGTTTTTAAAGGAAAGTGGTGTTTTTTGCAAAAAGAGATAGTTAAGTGGTATTTGGTGCATTTCAGCCATATTATTATATACAAACGTATTTTATGATATGATACGCATATCGTGAATTGCATTGTCGATACACGGTACATATCACGATTCGACAACTTTGCAGCCCCTCTTATTGGTGGGTAGAAATTATGCATTAAAATCGGGCTGCCCTAGTTGGTACGAAGGTTTGGTTAAAACCTATGTTTGAATTATGATTTTAAAATATTAAAATCAGATTGAGAATATAAAAATGTATATTAAAAAATATAAAATATTTATTCAAAATGTAATCAAATTTATTGAGAATAATGAACAGTTAAACAAGTAATTACTAAATCTTACTACAAATATACTTTCTCAATTAATTTAAGTTTGATTTAATTAATAATTTCCAAAACTTCATTTTCTTAGATTGTTCTTTCAAACCTTATGTCTTCTTATTCATTGAATTCAGTGGAATTTTGTGTACGGTCTTGGAATTTTCTCGTCAACAACAGTGGCAACAACTAAAAGTTTGAATGATATGGGGTTTTTTTTATTGTTTGTAAATATAATTTTTCTATCATTGTCGTGCAATATCATACGGTCAATTTGAGAAGGATGATAATTAAAATAGCCACAATTATGTATGAACTTGAGGGAGAAAACTAGGCGTACTGGTTGGAAGAATTCATCTGTTATGAAGGAAGAGGGGCATGAACATCAAAATTAGGGAAAATAGAAATAAAATCAGCATCAGAGCAGCACAAGTGTACATTGTATTAAATTTGGGGAGAATAGCATATGGAATTTTCGGAAGAGTCCATCTGTTAATTGAGGAGAGAAACGAGAAGAAAACATGAAATATCAAAATTGGGGAATAAATTTTGTTAAGGGAAACTGAAAATAGATTAGCAACCTAAGAGGGGAGGGGGTGGAGTAGGTTGTTTTTAAAATTCTTTTCGAGTAGTTAAAACAAGTTTTGTGTTTGTGTGTGATTTTGAAGTGTGAACTAAAATCAAAGCAAGTGAAGGCACAAACAATTTATAGCGGTTCAACTTTCCTTCCTAAAGAAAAGTCTACCTCCACTTCCAACCTAATTGTTTGGTTTCCCTATCTCCCAAGAATTACTTAAAGGTATAATCCAAACCCTTAACAAGATTTCCCAAGGTTTCACCTTTTAGCTTTACTCAAGCTTTAAAGGTTACTCATATGAAATCCTTTTGTTTAAACTCTATCTAACCTCTTAGATAGTCTTAAGACTTGTCCCCTAACTCATTTTTACAAGATAGAAAAATGCTAGTACAATAGTTTAAACTCTCTAACTCTAGTAATCTTTCTAGTTTAGTGATTAATGACAATTTAGAAGATCTTTGTGATAACCTCACCTTAGAAGATGAAGAACAAATCTTAATCCCCACAGAATCTCTTTCCTTCGAATTCCCATATCTAGCTTGCTGCCTGGTGGGTAAAGTCTTAGCACCCAGACGAGTACACCCAGATCAAATTAGTAGCCTTTTTCAGAAACTATGGAGGCCCAAACCAAGTTTCCAGTGCAAACCAGTGGGGTATAACCTACTACTTTTTTACTTCTCAGAAAGCTTGGAAAAACTTAAGGTTCTGCGAGGATCCCCTGACTATTTGATAGACACTTACTCATTCTTGAAGATCTGAATTATGATATTACTTTCTCCCAACTCCCCTTCTCTCATTGTAGCTTCTGGATCCTGGTGAAAGAACTGCCACCTAGCCTAATGAACTCCCAATTTGCCAAGATAGTGGGAGACACTGTTAGCAGATTTGTTTAAGTAGATTATGACCATGTGGACTCAGTCATTAGGCAGTATCTCAAATGACGAGTGGATATCAACATTAAAAAACCTTTGTGGCGATTCATTCGAACCATCCATAAGGGCGCAGATGTCCAGTACTCCATACAATACGAAAGGCTCCCATACTTTTGTTACTATTGCGGTCTTGTTGGCCATTTGATGAAAGATTGCAATTCGAGGCTAACGGCAAAGCTGCCAACTTTGCTCTGACAAGATTCGGACCCTGGCTGAAAA